>JACEII010000004.1:5750236-6075143 GCA_014332785.1 Antheraea mylitta | reverse complement strand
TAAATGGGACCAACTTCGGAGTATACCCTTTCCAATAAAAAAAGAATTTTTAAAATCGGACTATACTGTAAAAAGTTATGCGTGATCATACATAAAAAAAAATATATATACGCGACGAATTGAGAACCTCCTCCGTTTTTTTCGTCGGTTAAAAAAAAATCAGTTGATTTCGTTTTTTTTTTATTATCTGTAAATATATAGTTTCTTATTGTCAGATACTGTTTAATATGATTAAATTAGATAACAGATTCTTGTCATTCTTGAGATATCGACGCAAAAAAGCAAAATTGTCGTAACCTGAAAAACCCAACTTCACACCGGAGACAAAAAACTATTTCAAAACTTCAATTTTTTTATGTGTAGTGCTAAAACTAGACAGAAAGGCGAGGTGTTATCGATAAAAAAATGAATAGTAGGAAAGCGAGGCCCAGAACATTTGAAGCGGTATTTTATATACAAGAATATGGTAAGAAGTAATTTAGCCCAAAATGCAAGTTACTACATTTCCGCTTTTGTTCCGTTGATATTATTGTAGCTTTTAAAGAAAAATAACCAAAATTCATTAGTAAGCAAATAAACATTGTTTAATAATACTGTGAGCAACATGTTCTACGGGTAGTATATTATATTTTTAATTTTGGATTCATAACGCAAAAGAAAACTTATAGTGTTCTAACAGTGACTAATATGGTTTATAGTATTGTTGAAATATTCTGTAAAAATACTCAGATGTTAGGCAAGCTAAGGAATGTTTAAAACTATAAATTTTATACAATAGGTTGAATGAAAATATTATTTCTTTTTAAATATTTTTTTCTTCATTCTATACATAGCAAAATAGGGTAAAAAATAGAGCTAATAATACTGGCCACAAATAAAAATTCTAAATTACATTTAAAAGAATATATTTTACCATAATGTGGCAAGCAAGTGTAGCTGGTAGAGATCGGGTGTCGGCATCGGCAGCGCGGCGGCGGGGCGCGGGGCGGCGGCGGTGGCGAGGCCGACAGCGACGGTGACCACCAGCCCGGGTCCATCAACCTGCCATGGCTGCACCCGCGCCCGCGCCCCCGCTACCTGCATACAATAGCACAAATATCAGAAAATCTATTCGTTTCATACTTTAACTTAATGAAATAATCGTTGTACACTGTAGATCTATATAACATAAGAGCGTAAACTCTTTATAACATCGTCCGTTATTACAAAAAACTTTCTATAACGTCAAAATTAGTTATATTGATCGTTTTTTTTTATATCATAGGAGGGAAATGAACAGATGGGTCACCTGATGGTCTCCGCGGACAGCATCAACATCAGAGGAGTCACGAGTGCGTTGCCAGTCTGTGTTAGTGGAGAAGGAGGACGGAGAGGGGTGTGAGGGAAGGGAGAGTGGGAGGTGGGCTCCCGGCACTCTCACCTACCGAACGAAACGCAACGATGCAAGCACGTCACTTCACGTCGGTTTTCCGTGAGAGTGCGGTACTATCCCGGGCGAGATGACCCATTCATGCTGAAACTGAAGTTGTAGCTTCAACGTGGCTCCACCACCTACCACCACGCGGTTTACCACAGAATAATTTATTTGTTCTCTATACACCGTATAACGAGAACTTATTAAACGAAAAAAATGCTCGTTCTCTTGAAATTCGTTATAAAGAATTTACACTGTACTTATAATCGGTAATTTTATAAACAATTTTAGAATAAAATTTCAACCATTTTGTTGTAAGTTCACGTGCTAATTACAAAATGTTCGTATATGAATTTACATGCTAATTTTACAAAATGAGCTCATGAATCATGTAGCTAACCTATCTACAGCTTTTTTAAATAATTTCATTAGTTAAATATCATAAGAAATAAGTTTACCGTTAGTGTTTGTTCGTTCTATTAGAATTAACGCGGCTAAATAGTAGAGAAATGATCTCATTACGTTTTAGTGTTAGGGCAGTTGTTTGTTTACTGACCAGACTTACCTTGTGGAACTCTCAACATAACATAAATTCACCCACGGGATTGCGTAGTTGAATATTTATATTAATAGCTCTAAGTGGGGATATACACATATTTACGTAGATAACCCGACCGTATTTTATGGCCCATAATGTTTTACAAAAACAGATGCAAATAAAACATGAATTTCATTAGGAATTTCCATAAATACTGGACCTAATTTGTTTATTCTATGATTTACAGAAGCAGAGTTTTAATAATTATGAGTCCATTATTATTTTATCTAAAACATAACTGATAAGCTTTTAGGCTATGTATTTTAGAATAACATATACATGCCGTGTACAAAATATCTTCAAGATCGGTTGAAATTAGATACAATCCTAAAATTTTAGGATTTAAAGCCTTAGCCTTTTAAAGTACTTATTATTAATGATAGCTATAGCCTACCCGTATTGAAATAATGTATACTTTTTACGTAAGTTAATTCAAATCCATTGATAATTCAATTAAATTTGTATTGATAATAGTTACAGCCTATCAAATTCTGAATGATAATCGTATCTCATGTATATAATTTCATCTACAACGGTCCAAATTTAACATTTTTTTACTATCTTTATAATTATTATCGATTATTTGTACCCTATTAATTAGAGAAAGATATAAGCTTTCGGTGTATAAGATTTTATATAAATCAATGTATCTGTATATGAGTTAAATCAAAATCTAAGCACAAAAAAAATTATAGATGCATCAATATAGATATTTAAATAGATAGGAAAAAAAGAAGTAAGTAAATTTAAAAGTACGAATGTCGTGTTCGTCACGAAAAGTTTGAGCACCAAATGGGCCCCGGGCCCACATATATTACGCTAGACGTGGTGAGTTTGAATTACAACTTTGTTAATGTCAGTGTGTTAGTTCTACAATAAACAGTAAAACGCCATTTATTATTAGTTGACGGAACTTCTTAGTAAAAATAATTACTTTCACCTAAAACGAACTATTTTATTAATAACTTGCTTTTGCCTGCAGCTTCTCTCGTGTTAATGCAAATATAAAATAACCCTCGTAAATAATATTTTTTTCGGGGTAAAATGGTCGGTTGGGTAGTTAAGGCGTAGCGTAACAAACAAAAAACTCATTGTTGCATTTACATTATTATTGACGTCCGCGTGAAATAGCTACTTTGGGCTAACGTTAACACGCAGAGGAAGTTCTCAAAAGTAAAAAAAAAAAAACGATTTTGAAACATTCTTCATTATTGCCCCGCTCCTTAGCGTGATGATATATAATAATAGCCTTACTCGATGAATTAGTTATTTAACATAGAAAAGCGTTCAAGCAAACAAACAAACCCTCCAGTTTTATAATATTAGCATAGATATAGATGATGAGTGAAATATTACAGATTATTATGTCACGTGGAATGGAAAATAAGTCTTGTATTATTTAAAAGATAGGACTTTTGAGTGAAAAGAGTATTAGATACTTTAAGCTCTTTGAGTATTTAGAACCCGAGTATTTTCCTACGAATTTTAATTAAGGTCTGTGTAGCTTCCATTGTAATTACTAGTAAAGATAAATAAGTCAAAAATCGACTCACTCTTCGTTTTAACTTCCATTTTTTTCTGTTTACTGACTCGACGAACAGTTAACCTTCTCATGATTAACGGTTTGTAATTAAAAGATAGATCCAAGTGTTAAAACCGGATAATTATTTCGTTCGGTAGGAATAACCTGATGATTAAGAAACAGACGAAAATGGACTTGCATTATTTGAATTGAATTAAAATTTAAGATAAAAGCTTTTACGTGTAATCATTAAGTTTGTATATCTTTCACATTAATGTTTATGCGCAATTCGGTCTATACATAAATACGAATTGTTTTGATTTTTAAATTAAATAGACCTTATACTTGCCACGTATTATATTACTTACTGATGCAATTGCTTTAGTGCGTAGTTTCAAAAAATATTTTCAAATTATTTCATTCTCTGATGCACTTTAATTCTTCAATTTTTAATGTTATAATCAGTCACACTTAGAAAACATAGCTGCTAGTGGAATGAAGTTACTAAATCACATAAGTAATTTTCTATCTTCTTTTAAGCAAGAATATCAAAGTCTATTCATATCTAAATATATATTATTAATAGTTTGGGATGAAGTTTTTTTAATAAATATATTACTAAGCATTATTTATAAAAACCTAATTGTACTCCATAAAATAAAATAAAAACTGGTCTGTTCTTTGATTGAATGCACTAATCTCAGAATATTTGAGTATGTGATATCACCACGCTAAGACCAACAGGAGCAGAGCACCTATGAAGAACTTTAAAATCGGGTTTTCTTCTTTTACCGAACTTGCGTTGCGAGTTAGCGTTAGCCCTAAGTTATTCCACGCGGAAGAAGTCGCGAGAACAGCTAGTTAGTATTAGTATGTATATGAGCAAGCGATGTTGCAATATAAAATTTAAATAATACTGAAATTACCTAGTACAAGCACACCGCTCCAATCCCTCGCTTACACTGTATATGCTCCCTCGCCGCATCCGCTGGACAATGTCACGTCCTGTCACACTCCTCTCGCGCGCATCCTATCGTATCCGCTTGATATTCGCATCCTCTACAGTAAATGTTTTTTTCGTATTGTCATTTATAAGTCCACTGGATATGTACCTGCATTATTATCCGTTTTAGTTAACATTCACAACACCGCCATCGATATCTGAAACCAAATAACACAGTTATTTGAAACTCCTCCTGTAATGTAGATATGATGTAGAAATTGTAAATAAAGATTATAAACTAGAGAAAAAAATTGAGCCGTTACGGGACGCCTGGCAGATGTGAAACATCGAAATTGTTTTGTATAAGTTATATGCATAATAGAACAGATTAGGTACGACAGGAATCAGCTATGATATAATGAAAATTACAAATTTGCTACATAAAATAATGACTCTTTTTTATCTTATTACATAAATATTCATTTTTATTAAATACAAAAATTTAACAAGGTGCAGGCGTGGTGTTTTTGCCGACATTTATCAAAGGGCGCTAGGTCATCAGCGCGTGTAGCCGGACCTGAGGGGATGCAGCCGAGGGGCTCATCCTTTCCTTGCACAGGTCCGGCTGACTAGGGGAGGTGACTGGTTGTGTACCCAGTTGCCTCTCTATAGGATATAGGACGACGCTTGGCGACCAACTTGCCAGGCTGCCGCAGGAGCAGTTTCTCAGGAAGAGAGCCAGAACGGTCCTTGGCCGCCCCTAACATGCGGCCGACGGTACGCCGTGGGGTTTTAGTCCGTGCGAGTCGGACATAATCCACCCTCTCCCCCGGGAGGGTGAGTATCCGTTAGGAATTTCCCCACGTTAATAAAAAAAAGGTCATCAACGCGTGCGGCCTAACACTAGTAGCACGAGTGGCCGACAAAACAGTTTCAATCTTATACAGAGAGGGTTGCAAAAGTTTTTAGTAGGTATTTCGGAATAGTGCAAAGTTCGTGTTTTGCGTCGCCACACCCTATAATTAGATTTAAGCTCCACCTATAAATGTTTTACCTCAAAAATAAAAAAAATCAGTTGACAAATAGATGAGACAAAGGTGCTCCCATTTTAGGTTTTAAATATATTTTTGTGCTTAAATTTGACGTAGAAAGAGGGAAGATATTACAAATATAAAAAATGTTATTTCTTTTAATGCGGATTTTCAGGCCTTTACGATCAAAGTTGTCAGTTGAACGTTGCTATTTCCCATTTTATCCATCGCATCCCAGGAGCATTTATATGAAATCCCACACGCCTTCAGAAATATGAAATACGATGACGAATGGTTATAGCTACTTGCTTGGTTGCTTTCCGTTTATACTCACACGAGGGACGCTTTATCTTATATATCTTAAATATTATATTATTATCTAGTAAATTTACATTATCTTTATATATAAATATATCTTTTTCTTGCGGCTTTGTTCGCTTTAACATAGAGTTAACCTATCACATGCGAACTGTAATTTTTTCAGGAAGAGAAACACACTATTTAAATAATGTGAGTGGTACAAAATGAAATAGTCTGAACCGGTTAATAATTAATTTTGTTGTGATAGAATTATAAGCATAGACACACAGGAATCCTAACTAATATTATAGATACAAATGTGAGTTTGTTTAACTACTCAGTCGTAGTATGTAGTGGTAGAGCCGCGCTGAAACTATTACTAATTTCAGCATGAATGGGTCGGCTCATCCGTGGTAGTACCACCCTCCCACAGAAAACCGACGTGAAGTAATAGTGCCTACATTGTTGCGTTTCGTTCGGTCAGTGAGAGCGCCGGAAGCCCACCTCTCCTCGCCTTCTACCTCTCCTTTTCCCTTCCTCCCCCACCACAAGCTGGCAATGCACTTGCGACTCCCCTGGTGTTACAAGTGTCTATGGACGGTGATGATCACTTAATATCAAGTGACTTACCTGTTCGTATGTCTCCTATGATATAAAAAAAATGTTTATCATAAAATTTTGCATACACATTGTCAGTAGTATAGAAAAGGACAGAGTAGTTTATTAAAAAAAAAAAAACATTTTTATGGGGTAGCTGAAACCTACATTAATAAATGCAAGCGTAACTCCAAATAAAAGCAATGTACAAATATAGTTTTAAGGAACTACGATTTTTATAAGTATGTATTACTTGTTTAGCTATATGTTAAGCAATGTGAGACGCATACGCAGGAGAGGGGGAGTAAATAGATAACATTGTTTACAAAGAACTTCGTAAGCCACAGTATGTGTTTGTCTTCAATTTTATTAATGGTGGCTAGTTTATTAATAGTACCTGGGTGACCGAGCCTAGCCCGGTTCTTTAAAAAACATTTCTAAATTAAAATAAACTGTTAGGTTTGCCTTATAAAATTAATATATTTTCGCAAAAAAATATATTAAAAAAATATATCTCTTCTGCTGTCTGTCACTCGGATTCGAACTGGTGTTACACGGATTCTCGAAGCAACCGATTGCCATCTGAGCTATTTTTGTTAGGACAGTGCCGGCGAAATTTACCTTTATATTCTAGCTATATTTTTTCATTACCTGAGAACTCAGTTAAAAAAGTTTTCTACGAATAAAATCTAGCTAGATGGATCTATTATCCCCGAAACTACCTACATACTAAGTTTCACGGGAATAGATGATGCAGTTTTTGAGATCCTAAATATGTACAAATATAAAAATATACAAGAATTGCTCGTTTAAAGGTATTACATACATATATACATAGATAGATAGATATACAGATGAATTAGCACTGTTAACAAATAAACGGTACGGTGTTTTTTACAAAGGTTTCTATTGTTTCACAATAAATAATAATAAATTGTCAAAGAATTTTGTTTGTTGAGGAAAAAAACAAAAACTATTAATTTGAAAAACAAAGAAATCAGAAATGTTTAATGCATTTTGAAATAAATTTAATACGTTGAAACGTTTTTACTTGCCAAAGAAATTTTATAATGTTTGGTAACTGCAGTTTCTTTGGCGTAATGCCATTGGTTCAAATGATACATTGCGCTATCATGTGAGGAGACGTGGTTTATACCACACTGAGCAGAAAGGCGTGAATATCGGTTCACTATTTTATAATAAGACAAAATAGTAGTGTTTTCATAAAGTATAAACTTATTCATATATAGATATTCATAGATATATTGAACCGAACAGTTATACATAATGTGAAATTTTGTACTTAAGGATTTTATGCCACTTCTATTGTATTTTATAATAACGGCCTCGATTAAAAAGGTGTAATAATATATAACGTAGGTAATATCCTGAGAAATCTTGTATATCTATATATTAATACGGGAAGCAAAAACTTTGTACCCCCTTTTAAACGAACTGCGTAAACGGGTGAACTTGAAATTTGGCATAGTCAAAGTTTATATGGCGGAAAAGTGTAGAAAGCTGTTTATTTTATATAAAATGCATTAGAAGAACATTAAATTAATTAAAATGTGCCTTACTCAGACTAATGCTTGATTTTACACAGCATATACACACATGTAAATAAAAAAGACATTTTGACAGCCGTCAATAACGAACTTCAAAAAAGATTGCGAAGGAGGTTACTATGTTCGACTGTATGTATTTTTTTTACTCTTAGGTTCCAATTACCCTTTTTCATCCTACATACAACAATGATACCATAACATATATCTATTATTATAATATTTATAACACGACTTACGTTCCATATGTACATGCTCTTTGAATGTAACTGGCCAAATAGCAGGTTAATTTACAATAACATAATAATTTTAACATGAATGACGTTGCATGCCTTATATACTCTTTGAAATCAATTGGTCAAATTGTAGGTTAATTTTGTAATCAGATAATATGTAAATTCATAATATATATATATATATATTAATAACTAATTGAAAAACAATTTATCTTTAGCACATTTATGGAACCACTGAAAAAATATTATTCTCTTTGGTTTTATTGAATGTCAAAATTTTTAGGTGACAGGAGTGCTTTTACCTCATTTTGTCATAAAAGTAAAGCAATATTCCCAAATCCCAAGTCAATATTATAATGTTTATTATTTTTTATTGTAAACTCACTTTAAATGATGATTTATAAAAAATAAGCCAAATAATACTTCGTATAATCAAAATAAAGATTTTGTTCATAAAAGTAATCCATGAATTAAACCTCCACGGTTACAATGATGCAGAACAACCTGATGTAGCAACAAAAATGAATTTATTTTGATAAGTTAATGGTAGTGTTAAAAACATCTTTGTTTTGGATTTATCATTTGATTCTACTGCGTATCCATTACTTTTCCAAAACATGATACTGGGCTAGATTTATAATTAATTTCAATTTTCATTTACACATAGATTTTTTTAAATAACTGAATTGTCATGATAAAATACTTTGATTATAGAAGTATATCCTTTGACAAAAGAATCCTGATAAAGTTCGAACTTTAAAAAATCAATGAACTATGGTCGAATGTCGACGACTGGGCGCCTACTAGTGTAAGTAAAAGTCGCTTGAAAATCGAACATGACAAGGAAGTGATATTTCAATTCTTTTTGTGTATACAATTGACAATATAATATCTAAGAGACATCTAGTAGATCTTAAAGTATTCCTAAAAAGTGTTTTTGTCGTACGTGCTAATCGATATATTTTATACATTTTGCTTGTATCTTTAAATAAATAATTAATGATATAAAATTAAGCTTAAAAACAAGAAGTAAGGTAGGGAATCTTATTGAATTACGCATTAGCCACCAAATAAAATTGTCGTCAAATAAGAACAATTTCTTGTTCCACGTTTTCTACTTTAGATGCTTTTGTTTTTTGCTTAATTCGGGGGCGTATCTCGAAGTATTCAGGACAATTTCATAAGTGGGAATATAAAAATGTACACTTTAGTTGTAGTCTCAATAGTAGCATCAATTCCACGCGATAGCTCTAAGGATAAATCTAAACCAATGAAGTTATAAGTAAATAATCGACTTATACGAGTTTGATTTGATCTAAATTTATTTATTTATTTAGGTAACAAACAGCCATACATAAACATGTTATAATTATAATATAAACTAAAAGGCCTAAAGTACCATTATTTGAAAAACATATTTCTAAACTATTTTTAAGACATCATAGCATTCATTTAATAAGTATTTACATATGAGTGGATTCAATCAATCAGAAATAGTCCCTTTTTACATCTTGGAATGTACTTTTCTATCTTTTAACATAAAAAAAAGAATAAAAATACAGTAATATATAATTCACATGCCAGTCTTATACAGCACATCAGCCACTTTCTTCTTATAAGATAATAAATTATTAGAAAATATGTCAACACTGTTAAGAAATTTGTTGTAGTGACTACAAGATACATACCTATACGTATATAATATGTTAATCATTCTTAAATTCATAATAAGCATGGAGTTTTATATAAGATGTTTAGATAACATGAAAATTTTGTGTGACAACTTCCATAGACATTGTTTGTTGAATTTTTATTCATAAAGAAATTAATAATATGATAATATGATAATATGTTACTTCAAGACCGATAAACAGTTTGTTATTGTATAAATTGAATCTTGATAATTTAATGTATATCCATAAAAACTATGAAAACCGGCATTTAGTAAAAGAACGGCATACTCTAAATACTAGAAACTGTAACAAACGTATGATCCCATGTTTTAGACTTAGCAAAACCAATAAAAGTTTTTTAGGTAATAGTGTTAGGTTTCACAACAAAGTCCCGAAGCATGTTACGAATTTGCCAGACTGTAAGTTTACGCGCCACGTCAAGCGGGCTTTGGTATCAAATGGCTATTATAGAGTGGATCAATATGTAAACGTTGGCGATGTCTGGAATTGACTCCTCTCTGTGCATCCAGTAAAAACGATTGTATGATGTATTGGAAATATACTTATATCTTAAAAAGATATATCCGATAGAGTTTGTTGTTTTCCAATTCGGTGGTAGTTTTGATGTTAAGTAATTAGGACCTAAACTGAATAAAGTATTTTTGATTCAATTGTTATCTATTTTTCTTGGTACGCTTCGACACTGTGACTGCTCTACCGATCGTTATTAATTTATTATACACTTTGTTAGGTGTATGATAGAGGACCTAGAGTATCTTAAATGTTAAAAAAATACTGTTTGTTTTCTAAAGATAGATTCATTTCATCAACGCGAGTGACACTGCGGGCAAAAGCTGATAAGGAAATAATTTAAACACATCAATTGTAAACAAAGTTTAATAGTCAGGCGGCATTAGTACACATTTGAAAGCTCGCCAGCTCCATGACAGTCGGATTTATTACTCACTATATATACTACACTGCAAAAAGGTATGCATCATATATCACAATGAGAAGCAAACTAGAATATATGTACTGAGAAATATGGTTGTCATTGTGTTAAACTTATACTACTCCAATTCTACGTATTAAAACCGGCTAATTATTATGAACTAGTTATTGCTTTCAGAGTGGATTAACAAATTACTTTTGTTTTATAATTTGTCTGTTTGTGAGTGTTATATACTATTTCATTATGGGGGATTTTTTAAAATTAATATAAAGTACCTGGACGACAGGGCCTGCTTCGGTTCTTTAAAAAAAATATATTTAATTTAAAGTAAGCTGTTAGGTTTGTCTTACAAAACTTTTTTTTTTATTATTTTTGTCGTGGGGAAATCCTTTATGGATACGCCACCCTCCTGGGGGAGAGGGTGGGTTATGTCCGACTCTCATGGATTAAAACCCCACGGTGTATCGTCCGCTGCATTGTAGGGACAGCCAGGGATCGAGCTTGCTCTCAAACATAAAAACTGCCCCTGCGGCAGCCTGGCGAGTGAAGTGGCGAGTGAGTAGAGAGGGTAGTGAGTCGCCCTACTGTAGAGAGACTACTAGGTATAAGACCACTAGCCTCCCCTCGTCAGCCTCACCCCTGCAACGAGAAGATGGGGCCCCCGGCCCATCCCCTCAGGTTTGGCGACGGTGTTGGGAGAAACGGGCATTACGCCTCACCCCTCCCGCTGCTCTTCTTTGGCGATGAGGGCTACTTCGCGGATCTACCTCCCTGGTTCTCTCCGCCGCCTCCTTCTGTGAGATGACAACCTCGCAGAAGGAGGCCACAGCAGCCCACACGTCACGCTACCGAGCATGGCCGAAACCACGCCCGATAGCAAGAGATCGTCCCCCACCGCTGCAACCAGGGCGCGGCGCTGATCGCACCACGCGGTGCACTCGGAGAGATTGTACTGCGCGGTATCTGTCTCAACGCCGCACTCGTGGCATGTGGCGGTGGGCTCCCTGCGCGCTATCCGGTGCAGATAACAGCCAAAGCATCCGTGCTCGGTCAGCATCTGCACCAAACGGTACGTCAGGGAGCCCCAGCCCCTGTTCACCCAGGCCGACAGGACTGGCGTCTATGGTAAATCTTCCGTAACGCTCGTCGGCCAGGTGCCGGCCCCACCTCTCTATTTGCTCGCTGCGAGCTGTAGCTGTAGTAAAAAAAAGATATCTCTTGCTATCACTCGGATTTGAACTGGGGTTAGATGGATTTTCGAAGCAGCCGATTTCCATTTGAACTATTTTGATTTTGACAGTGGCGGCGAAATTCACCTTTATATCCCTAGCTATATTTTTCAATGCCCAAAAACTCAGATAATTTTTTTTTCTATGAATGAAATCTATCTAGATCGATTTATTGTCCCAGAAACCACTTACATACTAAGTTTCACGGAAATCGCTGACGCCGTTTTCGAGATCCTGAATATATAAAATATACAAGAATTGCTCGTTTGAAGGTATAGATATATCAGACGTTGCTTTTTATGTAACTTTAATTATATATTAATTTAATTTAAGTATTTTAAAAAGTTGTTAACCATACAATTGTTCCAGTGGTTTGCAGTTTATAATATTAAAATTGTCGGGATTTCCATAAAGTAAACAAAATACATACACGATTGTAGGCACTGATATGAAATTATTTATCTTTGAAATAAAATGTTGAGATTGAACGTGTGATAAAGTTACATAAAAATATTTTAACGATGTAAAATTTCGGCGCGTACTGTAGATTAATCTGTAGAACGCCTTCAGGTTTTGTACTGAACCATCTGGACACTCGGTTAATTTATTATGGACATTATTCAACACTGGGTCGGCGCCGACGGCGTGACGTCACATGAGCCATCGCACGCCAAGCTTTTTCCGTAGCCTTCGTAACTGATTGGCTACCATGATTCAAATGTTTAACTTGTTAACCTTAATGGTCGCTATGATTTGTGGCCGATAGTCTGTGTACGAGTGATCTGCTCGTAATAAATGTATAACATCGATTAGCTACGACCACGAATGTATAAATAAATACCTTCGTCTGTATATGAAAAATCAGTACGACTTTATCGCTTTCTTCTTATAGTTTTTCGTCTTATGATTTATAAAAAAATGGCTGCGAAGACGAAACTTTTCTTTCATTTTTACTTGACGCCTTTCTCCTCGAACTTACTTTACCGTAACAGGACTCCGTAGCGGGTGCAGAAAAAAGTTGGGAAATATGTATTTAAATATTATATATACATAAGTATTTTCTGTACCTTTTATTCTCTTTCACTTTATCATCACCTTCCTGTAGACTGTCTAAAGTACAGTATATGTTGTATAAGTTAGATATAATTATCTGTTTTATACATAATCGGTGTTATTACAAAAAAATTAAATACGTATTAAATACTTGCTTTAAAAAGGTTTCATACTAAATGCACCGCGCTTGCCCGAGGCAAGTTCGCAGTGTGCTTTTTTCGCAAGTCTAGCCTATTTTTTTAACGAGGGAAAAATCCTACATGGTATAAACTCACGCTACCGAGGGACATCGCAAGACTGATGTCGGACTCCTACCGAGTAAAAACCTCTCGGCCGCTTAGTGCGAATGTGAATCAGGGTGCAGAAACTCCACTGCTCTGGTCGCCTGTGGATGGTGAAAAAACGAGGACCCACCTCTCAGGGAGATCTCTCCCTCTGCTCCTCACTTGGAGCGGTTCGTCTACCGGTGACGGACGCCCCCGTGCCCGCAAGTCTAACCTAACCTGACTAAAGCGAGACAAAAGTGCAAAATGGCGAACAATGAGCGAGCCCGGAGCATTTAAAACGTAATATTTTAAATCAAGTATTCAACACGTATTCCACTTTTTTGTAATAACACTGTATAGGGTTAGCATTTGATCACAATCTTTTCTGATGTCAAGCTCTTTTAAATATAGCTTTTGGAAGACGCCTGTAGATTGGCTTGGAAAGACATCTTCAAGTTGAAGACGGAGCTAGCTTAGGCGGGTTCAGGAAAAGTACTACCTTCCATCACCGAAAGAATTTTCTAGTTTAACAATTCGATTTTACGTCGATCGACGCGGTTTTTGAAAGTGTTAAACACTGAGTCATCATTGATCCATCTATATTAATATTATAAGGAGGTAAAGTTTGTGAGTTTGCCCCTTTGTCGATGAAGGTTATAGGCTATATATCATCACGCTAAGACCAATAGTAGCGGGCCACCAATGAAGAATGTTTAAAAATTGTTTTTTTTTTCTTTTGAGACCTTCCACTGCGTGTTAGCGTTAGCACAAAGTAACATTTCCACGCGAACAAATTCGCGGACAGAGGCTAGTTGTATAATAAAGTAGATCTTTAACGTATGTATTTTATGCATAATAAAATTACACCAGTGCTTGTTCACTGGCGTGTAATGAAAATATAAAAAGATTCATTTATCTTATAAGGCAATATTGCGAAGAATTATGATTATTAAATACGGACGTTTAGTGATGCTTAATAGTTAGCTTATTTGGTTAATTTTGCTGGAGAAAGGTTTATTAAAAGTATTTAATAAACCTTTCTTAATACAGTAATTATGTACGTAAGTATTATTGGTTTATATCATTGCAAAAGTACATTAGATTTTGACAATTTTTTCCATAAATATTTACATTATTATCACAATATCTTAATTTAGTATTAAGTTATCATAATTTGAAGAAACTAAGATTTGAATAAGCACTATGATCGAGCGAAGTGTGAAATGGGCTAAGCGGTGTGGTGCGCATACGCAACTGAGCGAATTTAACAGATAACATTATTTAAAATGAAAATTTTCGAGCAAAGTATATTTTGTATAATTTTTTCCTGTGTACATAAAATATATTTACCTATGAAATTGCCGTTTTGTATGAAAATATTTAAACGATTTTTTTCATGTATTTTTTATTTGTATTAATCGAAGTAATCACCCTTGCAATCGATGCATCTTTGCCAACGCAGTGGCAGTTTATTGATGCCCTTCTTAGAGAAATCAGCTGGACGGGAGGCAACAAATTCTTAGGCATTTTGTACTGCCTCTTGGGTATTGAATTTTTTTCCCGCCAAGGAGTTATCCAAATTCTGGAAAAAGTAGTAGTCTGTAGGCGCAAGACCTGGTAAGTAGGGCGGATGACGGAGAACTTCCAACCCCAGTTCTTGCAACTTGGAGACCGTCTGCTGTGCAGTATGAGTTCGCGCGTTGTCGTGCAGAAGCAGCGGATACGAGCGATTGAACAATGCTGGTTGGAGATGTCCATCATTGTGTTCAGTTCTTCACATCTGCAATAATGCGCACCCCGTTTGGTAAGAAACTGTGATGAATCATACCGGCGCTAGACCACCAAACAGTGACCATCACTTTTCTATGGGATACAACCAACTTGCTGAGCGCTTGCGGTTATCAAACAGAATCCATTTTTCATCGTAGGTAACAATGCGGTTCGAAATTACTTAATTTATGTGTTTGTTGAGCAGTGCAAGGCACGTCTCGACGCGTATTTCGCGCTGGCGATCATTAAGTTCGTGGGGCACCCATTTGTCGAACTTTTTTACCTTACCAATTTGACGCAAATGGACCAATATTATTTTGACGCTAACGTCAAAAGCTGTTGCTAATTCAGCCGTCGATTATGTATCATGAGCTTCCACAATCGCCTTTAATTCGTCATTGTCGACCAAAATCTTGGGACGACCGCGAGTCCTTTACAATAGTTCTCGAATTCTTTGCAATATGAGCAATAGTTTTGCATAATTAAAGCCATGGCAGCCCTTTGACAATCACACCATGTAAGTATGAAAAAAAAAAAACTTTCATGTGGGTCTTTAATGTGCAGAACTATTTCTATAAATTTCAGGAACTCCAGAACTATTGATTTGAATATCAGAACTCATTTTTGTTTCACAATTCCGCTATCTATGTATGCTTCACAGAGACTCTGCTGTGCAGTATGAAGTCGCGCGTAGACGTGCAGGAGCAGCGGAGACGAGCGATTGACCAATGCTGGTTGGAGATGTGCCAGCTTCTCCACCATCCAGCATCTGCAGTAATACTCACCCCGTTTGGTAAAAAGCTGTGATAAATCACACCGGCGCTAGACTGCCAAACAGTGACCATCACTTTTCTAGGGGAAGTTTTCATTTAGGGCGTTGTTTAGGTGCTGAACCAGTTCATTTTTCAGGTCGAAATTATTAAGATTATAAAGAAAGCAAAGTTGCGGCTATTAGATAATATAGGTATACCAACATTTTTATTTGAGAATAGTACTCCAGTGGAGCTGTTAAGGCTTTGCTAGGTCAATAGTGTAGTTAGATCCTGAAAAAAAATTGTCTAAGAGCTAGCAGGCGTGAAGGACGTTGTCTCGTCCTGATAACGAAAAAAAGTTGACAAATTATACACTTAAACCTTCTTCACGAATCACTTCATCTACTGGTGAAAACCGCATGAAATCCGTTAAGTAGTTTTTGAGCTTATCGCGAAAAGACAGACATAGACTTGGCCGAGGACTTTTTTTCTAATATATATTATATTTTCTTATACATATATAAATAATCATTTTATGTTTATTGTTTTCATTATTGTAAGATAGTAAAAAGTCTAGTTCAGTTTTCTTAATATTGTGAACGTAGATAAGGTTTCTTTGTTTGTTAGAGGTTTTTCTTCCAAATAAATAAAAAAAATGTAATCATACAGATAAATGTGTACAGGAATGAAATTTAGAAACGGTCAGAACTTTTAGAATGTATGTTAACATGATATGATTGGATAGTGATTCTTATATAAGTTTATGTTTTTATAGGTGGTAGAGCCACGGTGGAGCTATTACTGGTTTCAGCATGAATGGGTCGGCTCGTCCGGGATAGTACCACCCTCTCACAGAAAACCGACGTGAAGTAACAGTGCTTGCATTGTTGCGTTTCGTTCGGTCAGCGAGAGCGCCGGAGGCCCACCTCTCCTCACCTTACCCCTTTCCTTTTTCCTTGCTTCCTACCCCCCACCCTAACTTAGACTGGCAACGTACCCCTGGTAATGCATGTGTCTATGGACGGTGGTGATCACTTAACATTAGGTGACCCACATGTTCGTTTGCCTCCTATGATATAAAAAAAAGTTACACAGTGTAGCGTTAAGCAGACAATTTTACGGAACCTAAATAAATCAAATACCCACACATTGCGCGTATTCAGAATGATAAATTGATATTTACGTGATCCTTAACTGAATCGCGAGCTCGTATAATGTTGTTATTGGATTACTGACGAATTTATGAATGTCTAAAAATAGTATACTTGTATTATCTGAAATGTACTTTATTTTATCAAAATAAAATATTACTACCATTAACCTAATCCCATTGAAAAGCATATATTTTTCTCCTAACGTATATGGACCGTAAATTCATCACTGCCGGATTGTCGCATTCAGAATAATTCGTACGTGCGTGTCAAGGCCAATTAACTAAAACGGGGTTCGTAACATTAATATATATACATATAATAAGAATGTGAGTCTAATGTGTCTGTCCTGTTTAGATTTTTATACAAAAATTGTCATAGTCATCTTGAAATCATTATCATTACATAGTATAAAACAAAGTTCCCTACCGCGTCTGTCTGTCTGTCTGTCTGTTCGCGCTATACTCAAAAACTACTGAACGGATTTTCAAATGGTTTTTACCAATGGATAGAGTAATTAATAAGGAACGTTTGATATATAATTTGTCAAGATTATTTTTATAACCAGAGCGGGACAACGTCTGCCAGTCTCGCTAGTAAGTAATAAAATACATTTCAATCATTTTTTGAAATTCCTGTCTGTTTATCTGTTGTTTTAATACGCATCACTGCTAAAGTACTGCGTTCACGACAAAACTTCAAAATCAAGGAAATCATAAAGCATATCCTCGAGTAACATTTAGTCTTGATTTCATTAAAATCCGTTCAATCTATCAAAAGTAATTGTAATTTTAATGAAGACGCGACGAGAGAAATGGATGTAAGTTAATGTCTTAATACATTATTTCTGTCTATCTATCTGTCTGTCTGCCTATTGTTTGTTTAAATACGCACTACTACTAAAGTACGTCGTTTACCATAAAACATCATTTAGCCTTGGTTTCATTTAAATCGGTTCACTCTATCAAAAGATATTGTTTTTTTTTTATGTTAAAGGAGGCAAACGAACTGGTGGGTCACGTGATGTTAAGTGATCACCACCGTCCATAGACACTAGCGACATCAGGGACGTCGCAAGTGCGTTGCCAGCCTGTATATGGGAGAAGGGGGAGGGGAAGGAAAGAGAAAGAAGCAAAGAGGAAGGGACGTGGGCCTCCGGCTCTCTCACTGACCGAACGAAATACAACAATGCAAGCACTGTTATTTCACGTCGGTAATCTGGGAGAGGAGTGGTACTACCCCGGAGGAGCCGACCCATTCATGCTAAAACCAAAAATAGCTTCAGCGGGGCTCTACCACCTACCAATTTAATTTTAATGACGACGCATCTTAAGTACGACAGAAATGTAGATAAGTAAATGGACTTAATACATTCAGACGCAGACGGCTAGTATTTTATAAAATGTGATTTATATGTGTTTTAATTAGATCTGTGTACGTAGGCAGAGTCTTAAATAATAATAAAAGGTTAAGATTACTTGAATAAAGTGCACAATAGGTGCTAGTCGAATGGCGGGCGTGGTCGACCACGCCTTTAACGCGACAATGAATAACAAACTGGAGCTGGCTCCCACGCATTATACTGTCTTAGCCATTCCATATTTTGTAAGATACAACCGCGTCTAGTAACTTTTAACTCCACATAGAAAACTAATTTAAATTGTAAGAGGTTGTATCTGTATGATTCATTAGTCAGTAATTCGTTCACTCGAATTTATTATCATATAGGTGTAGACAGCATGGACGTAGGTACCACCGCACCAGTCATATCTCTGATACGGGCCCCCGAGCTACAGGGGCCCGACGTGTGTAAGAGAGAATTCGTAAAATGCTACTACCTATAGCATCAAGTACTTAATTTTTTTTACTAATTTTGTTGTTTTCGCAAAAGGATCATTTGGAATTGGTAAAAGAAACGGAGAAAGGGCTGATCGCAATTTGATACGATTCAGTACTCACTCTTTTGACGTGTTGCATGAGCGTAATGTTAAGTCACCAAGATTTGTTAGTCCTGATATAGCTATATACAAGTCAGAGTGAAAGTCGTGGTTATTTCAAAAAGATTTAGATGCAGGCAAGAGAGTCTTTGCAATCAAAGCCCGTTGAATGTCTTGAGATTAGCAATCACATGCTTGACAAAATTATCGAACGATTTGATTGTAGACTCCTCTTGCATCAAGCCCAAAAAATCGAATGGAATTTTACGAAGATTATTGCAGAGCATCGTGTGCCCTAGTCTCTTCGTGCTAAACCTAGGGCAATCTTGAAGCAAGTGTTCATAATTTTGCACAGACATGTTATCGCAGGGACAGGTATTGTCGTCAGTACTTATTAAATAGAAGCAAGTAATGAGTCAAATATTTGGAATATAAAAATAAGGCTAGTATTGCCCCGTCGGGCAAGTAAGGATGGGATGTGTCTGAATCACATGGATTGATGATGCCGTCTCTCACACCTCTTGGCCGGGGAGCAAAAACTGCTTACACTCCACCAAAGTATTAGGCTTTTTTTTCGAACTGATTATGCTATTGGCCTAGCAAGGATTTCCAACTTTACCGGACTACTAAGGCGAGCGCTTAAGGCATTTTTTGGCGCAATTTTGGTAGTATTAGCCTATGTTAACAAGGATAAATAGTTGATATATTATAAGGGTATGATGGTTGTGTAGACTATTAAATTATATGAATGATATATAAAGAGATTGTCCTAAGGAAACATAAAAATTGGTGCTTTTTCTCTTAAAAAAACCCTTGAACAATGCTATGGTCTCATCACGATATTTATTTCTAATGTGCTCTGTCTCTCTATTAGCTAGGAGCCCGGTGGCCATCTTCCGCCGGGTAAACCGTTGGGACGGCTATCCATAGTTTGTAGCTAGTACAATCCCTTGCCGTCCCAAAAAATTCACCGTGGGGTTTTAGTCCGTACGAGTCGGACACAACCCATCCTTCCCCTCGGGAGGGTGGCGTATCCATAAGGGATTTCCCCACGTTAATAAAAAAAAAGAAAGAGGCTTAGAAAAAACTTTATTAATGTGGGGAAATCCTTTATGAATACCCACTCACCCGGGGTACAGTGGGTTATGTTCGACTCGCACGGACTAAAACCTCACGGTGTACCGACAGACCGTAATTGTTGGAGCGGCAAGGGATCGTACAATGTTAATCAACTTTGTATAGCCGCCCCAACGGTCCGCCCGGCGGAAGGTGGACACCGGGCTTCTACCTATAGAGAGGCAGACTGGGTACACACCAGCTATATAACCATCTAGTTGAAGATCTGTCGTTAAGCTACTGTTCATGTGTTCCAGAAGTAGCACTTGAGAGCCAGTTCCCCTCTAGATTCATCGTGTTTACCATATTACATCACATCGTTATTTAAGATCAAATGAGGTTGTGGTAAAAAAAAATTTAAAAAATGTGTAGTTCAATTGCGGTAGAAGTGAAATCTTCAAAATAAAAGCGAGAAGAGCGTATGTCTCAATGTTTTCCAATACCCGAAAGCAAGCGAGACACTGGTCCCATTCTACGCGACACAGTGTTCATGCCCATCATTTTTTGTCACACATAAAGGTTGCCGTTTAGAATCTCAAGCCCTCCCATAACAAGTTACATTTTAAAAAACAATCAATCTTTTATTTTTATACCATTTATTACATTAGTTAGTAATTACAAAAAATTACAACAAAAACGCTATGTCGCGTCCATATTTAGTACCCCTTTTCATATTAAAAATACTCTTAAGATTAGATCAAACTTAAATTACATTGTTGGTTGGCCGTCACAGTGAGACGAAGTTATATTAAGTTCCTGGAATATTGCAGCGTTTAACTTTATAACTTGTTTATTTCGGGTTTCATTAAGAAATCCATTGAAGTTCTATTATTTTGCTAATCACACTTTTGAATATTACGATTAACCATATAATTTTAATAAAATCCAATGAAAATCATGAATTTGTATTTTTTATTACTTACTAGGTAGTCCTTATTAGGTGAGTATCTATTAGATTTATCTATACTAATATTATAAAGTGGTAAAGTTTGTGAGTTTGTGACGTTGTGACGTTGTAGGGGATAATCTCAGGCAGTACTGGTCCGATTTGAAAAATTTAACGTTATATAGCTCATTTATCGCGGATGGTTATATATCATCACGCTAAGGCCAATAGGAGCGGAGCACCAATGAAGAATGTATAAAAATTGGGTTTTTTTCCTCTTCAGAGCTTCCGCTGCGCTAGCGTTAGCCCAAAGTAATTATTCCACGAACGAAGTCGCGGGCAGAGGCTAGTTACAAATAAAGCCCGAGACTACATATGGTCAAAATCACGTCTTATAAGTACGTACGTACTTAAGTTATATACTTATAATTATGTGTCTAATAAACAATGCGTATAATGTTAAAAATTATATTTTATTAATGTTGATGAAGAACAAGGGGTGTTAAATGTAACATTTTAATAAACCGAGGCAATTTAGAGAACAATAACTTGCTACCACTCATCGGGCTTAATTGGCTTGTCCCTTGCCCACATTCGTACGGGCAAGTCAAGCTATTATGTAGAGAGTAACGAGCCAGAAATTAATTGGCCTGTAGAGAACACTTTCAAAATAATTGATTTAACTACATATTAATTTTACAAAGAGAGCTCTCGGCGGGATCTTCGTCTGTTATGCACTACTTTTTATTTTTGTCTCCTAACCTTACGTTAGGTTTGATTGAAGTCATGACTGGGTATAGGTAATATACATTTTATTGAATTTATATCTTATAGCCCGAATGAAACCCTTTTATGAAGTGTATTCTTACGTATAATATGTATATATGTATTTTGTTCTTACAATGTTATCACAGATGGGTTTAAAAATTAAAATAACTTAAGTACCCGAATTATAAACTATATAATATACATATTCAAACGTATAACTAAAGTTTACAGCCCATTTCTTTGAAATTACTATTTGCGATCGTCATCCACTCGTGTCTTCAATTACTACTATTATAATAATTGTGTTTTGTATAATACAGTTTGCAAATAATAACTCCTTGGAAATAATTAGAAATAATTAGAATTGCTAATAAACTAAAGACTAAAATTGTACGAACCTACGCTAAAAAGACATGTATTCAATGTATTTTTAAAAGTAAACAGTGTATCTTTGGCATTGTTTGTAACTACGTGTAAGGCGGTTCAGACCTATTGTGACGTATTGAAGCTTGATTATATGAGATAATCTTAAAGTATATCTTAATAAGTTAGAAAACATATATCACCTTTCCGTTGTGTATACGGAGCAATGTTATCAAGTTGCTATATGTATTAAAAAATATACTAAGAATAGGTTGTCTGGAAGAGTGTCATGGACGCGACGTAATGTTTAGAGGTATGTTATGTTTCGTCGGTTTGGTTATGTGAAATGAAATAATCACAAAAATTTGTATGTAAGTGGATGCCGAGTCCTTTTGTGAAATATTTCTTTGACTAAATAGAGTGTTTATTTATGTGCTCGTCCTAAGTAAATATAATATCATTATTAATAACTGCGCGACTTTGACTGTTTGTAATTTAACAAAAAGAAATGTACACTACTTAGTAACTTTATTGTATTTGCACGGAACTCTAAATTTAGGTCTCTAAAATAAAAGTAGCCTAAGCTGTATACTCTTTATAACCAGCTATTTGTCAGTGAAAGTTCCGTCAAAATTGGTCCAATAATTTCGGAGATTACCCAGAACCAAAAGGACTGCAAACATTTTAGAAATTGTTCTTTCTTTTGTTATAATTTCCGATTATACTTTCATATCCATTTATTAAAATGCTGTTGTTTTTATATTACAAACAGACACGTCAATTTTATGTGTGTGTAGATAAAAATAGGTGAAAGTTAAACACAATAATTACTTTTTATCATATAATGATAACAGGCTAAATAATACGCAGGTAAATGATAAGGTTACTGTAAAATTTAGTTCATAAATTGTGATTGTATCAATCTCATGTGTTTTATAATTATCAATCAATTATTGCTAGATAGACGGAATGTGTTGTGAAAATAAGCAAAAACAAATAGATAGGACATTTAAACATAAACTATGATTGTAAAGTCGTCCGGTGGAGTTGTTAAGACCTTGGTCAATAGCGTAGTCAGCTCGAGATAAAAAAATATTGTAAATAGAATGTAATAAGTTATGTTTTCGTACTGTTAAAGCTACACAAATATGTGACATGGTATATGAGAATGTACCTAGAGAGGTAAATTATTATTGAAAGTCTACTTATTTTTATGTTATAGGTTTTAGTGTTTGACCACAATTTCATCGAATGGTAAATATGATGTGATCTAAGAATGTAAACTTGCTAAATCTAGAGAGGGCTGGCTCTCGAGTGCAGTTGCCGCAACACACCAGAATGTGCTTAGTGACAAATTTACCGTGGAAGCTAGGCAGATGGAATTTAGAAAAACGCCCTATTTCGATACTATGCTTTAATGACGATTATTTCGTTCACCGAAGGTTTCAACTCAGTTGTTAGGATTCGAACCTATGTCCATTGACGCGGTATCCCAAACAGGCTATCAACTAAAGAACAAATAATTACTGGCTTCAGTATGAATGGGTCGGCTTGCTCGGGGTAGTACCACCCTCTCACAGAAAATCGACGTGAAGTAACAGTGCTTGCATTGTTGCGTTTCGTTCGGTCAGTGAGTACGCCGGAGGCCCATCTCTCCTCAGCTTCCCCCTCTCCTTTTCTCTCCCTCTACCCTATCCTCCAATGCAGGTTGGCAACGCATTTGTGACTCCCCTGGTGTTGTCTCTATGGATGGTGGTAATCACTTAACATCAGGTGACCCACCTGTTCGTTTGCCTCCTATGATATAAAAAAAAATAATACAAAAAAAAAAACAAAGCTTATCTTTTTACCACGTAAGTGACGTAATGGCTGTGATAATTTAGTTATACATAAAACATATGGTGAGTGACAATGGAAAATAAAATAATGTTTTTCCGGTTTCACTAAATAAACCAACTACTCTTACGATAAAACGTGTAACAAACAAACTTCTATATTTATCACAGCCTATGTAAATGTTTTTGGAACGAAAGCCTCTATCTATTATTAATAGGATGTCGCTCTTAATAACAACATGTCATGTTCATTGTATTGCCTACACGTCCCAAATTCCCTGCTCGCCAGGTGGAGCTATCTTGTTTATGGATTATCGCATCGGTTTGAGTTCCTTACGTGACGGTATTATTATTCGATAATATGCAAAATTACAACAGAATTGATGGATGAATTGAATTTAACATAGCATATTTATTATCACACCGTGTTTTATTCAGAAATCCAGAAGAGGAAAAATATTTTCCTATGTTCACAACCTTTTAGATTCAATCATTTGTACGATTAACAAAAATATTTGTTGGAGTGAAACTTCTTTTGGGGCAGCTTTGAAACTTTGATCGACAAGCTACTTGTGTGACGAAAAGTTGTAGGGGTAAGCACTGTTAGAGATACCTGGAGCCGCCAGTGACGATAAGGCTGATACCCTTGCAATGAAAATCAGAGAGGTTGTCCCAGAGGGTCTTAAGGTGTCTCGGCCCATGCGTTGTGTGTGCCTGCGCATTTCAGGCCTGGACGAGTCTGTCACGGCTGATGAAATCATTGCAGCTGTGGCCGAATACGCAGAGTGTCCCTTGACACACATTAAGACCAACGGCATCCGTCCCGGCCCAGGAGGACTATGGACGTCAGTGGTTACATGTCCGGTGGCAGCGGCCAAAAGATTACATGATGGGAAAAAACTCTTGATTGGGTGGGTGTCGGCGCAGGTAAAAGTCCTGCCACCTCGGCCCCAGAGGTGCTTCAGGTGCCTACAGGTCGGGCACCTGGGCACCAAATGCATCTCCAAAGTTGACTGTAGCCTTCTGTGCTATAGGTGTAGTCAACCAGGGCACAAGGTCAGCGGTTGCAGAGCTGAACCCTATTGTGCAGTGTGTGCTGCTGCGGGTAAATCCGCCGCCCACCGAGTGGGAAGCGGGGCTTGTAGAAAACTTGTGCCCCCACCTCCACCCAAGACTAAGACGAAAAACCGGGTTAGAAGCAAGAGGGCTAAGAGTCACAAATGTCCTCCCCAATCCTTCACGTCATCGGCCGCCATCACGACGCCGGTGACTTTAGCGGTTGAAACAGAGTGTCCGTAATGGCGACGCTCCGCTATCTTCAGGGAAACCTCAACCACTGTGCCAGGGCCCAGGATCTTCTATTCCAAAGCATGGCGCAGTGGTCTATTCACGTCGCCGTGATGGCCGAGCCATATTTCATCCCATCCGGGGACAACTGGGTTGGAGACCTCGATGGCTTAGTGGCCATAGTGTCCCAGCCCGCGGCTGGCGCCCCACCCTTGACTAATATAGTGAGAGGACGGGGGTATGCAGCGGCACAAATCGGTGACGTGATAGTGGTAGGGGTATACACATCCCCAAACAGAAGTCTCGCCGACTTTGAGAGATTCCTCGGGGATCTGCAAACGGTCGTCAGTCGTAGTCGGCCTCACCCCATCTTAGTGCTCGAGGACCTTAACGCCAAGTCGACGGCGTGGGGTTCCCCAGCCACGAACGGAAGGGGAAGGGCCCTGGAGGAGTGGGCCATTCACACCGGTCTACTCCTTCAGAACCGGGGGTCTGTTAACACGTGCGTGCGGCAGCAGGGCGGATTGATAGTGGACGTTACGTTCGCTAGTCCTGCTGTAGCATGTCGTGTTCGGGGCTGGAGTGTCCTAGAGGGAGTGGAGACCATGTCGGATCATCGTTACATACGGTTTGATGTCTCCACCCAAAACTCGGACGAGCCAGCCCGTAGGGCCCCCGATGGTGAAGGGCCGCGGTGGGCACTAAATCGCCTTGATCGGGAGGCATTTCTCGAGGCCGTCGTCTTACAGGCCTGGGTAGATGGAGAACCATCAGACAGGCCTGTTGACGTCGACATAGAGGCGGAGTATCTTCGTGCGGCGATGACGCGTGTCTGTGACGCCGCAATGCCCCGTGTAAGGGGGTCGATTCCCGCCAGACGTCAGGTGTACTGGTGGACTGCCGAAATTGCGCAGCTGCGTGCTGCGTGTGTGGCGGTCAGACGCCGGTACACCCAACATCGATGCCGGCGGAGTCACGAACAAACCGCGTTGGCCGTGGAGGAGGAGCTCTATGAGGGATACAGAGCTGCTAGACTGGCGCTTCGGAAGGCCATAGAGCGCAGTAAGGCTCTGGCGAGAGAGGAGCTGCTTGAGGCGCTAAGTCGGGATCCGTGGGGGCGCCCATATCGTTTAGTTCGTGACAAATTGTGTCACAGAGCCCCCCCGGTAACCCAGAGTCTCGAGCCTCAGCTTCTCCGAGAGGTATTGGCGGCTCTGTTTCCCTCAGCATCAGAGCATACGCCTCCTACGATGGCTCCGCCTCAGCCTGCAACTGCTCCCAATGCGACTGAGGACTACGACAACGATGACGAAAATGCGATACCCGAGGTGACCTGGGAAGAGACGAGGGTGGCGGTGCAACACCTACGTATCAAGAACACCGCCCCAGGACCAGATGGCATACCTGGTCATGCATTGGCCCTGGCTTACGAGGTCCTTGAATCCAGACTAGTGAGGATTTTCACTGCGTCGCTTCAGCAGGGCCAGTTCCCGCGTTTGTGGAAGACCGGCCGACTGGTCTT
Source organism: Antheraea mylitta (assembly GCA_014332785.1). Lineage (NCBI taxonomy): Eukaryota > Metazoa > Arthropoda > Insecta > Lepidoptera > Saturniidae > Antheraea > Antheraea mylitta. Next base: position 6,048,377 of record JACEII010000004.1, on the reverse strand, counting down.
GCTGAAGAAGGGGGGGCGCCCAGCAGACAGTCCTTCCGGGTACCGGCCCATTGTGATGTTGGACGAGGTTGCGAAAATGTATGAAAGGATAATCGCAGGCCGTCTCGTCCAGCATCTAACACGAGTCGGGCCGGATCTGGTGGATAACCAGTTTGGTTTCCGCCAGGGGCGCTCCACCATAGACGCAGTGATGAGAGTGAAGATTCAGGCGGAGGAAGCTGTTGCCCGGGGCGAAATGGTGTTGGCGGTGTCCCTCGACATCGCCAACGCTTTTAACACATTGCCTTGGGCTAGCACCAAAGAGGCGCTTCGTTATCATGGGGTGCCTCACTACCTCCGCCGCATAGTTGGGGCGTACCTCTCAGAGAGGTACGTAACCTTCCCAGGTCAGAATGGCAGGGAAAGTCGACGAGACGTCGTATCCGGTGTTCCGCAGGGGTCTGTCCTGGGTCCCCTCTTGTGGAACATCGGATATGACTGGGTGTTGCGCGGTATACTCCTTTGCGGTGTCAGTGTTGTCTGTTACGCAGACGACACACTGGTGCTGGCCCGAGGGAGTACGCACCGCGAGGCGGCGACGATAGCTACGGCGGGTGTCGCTCAGGTTGTTGACAGGATCCGGCGTCTGGGATTAGAGGTGGCGTTGCGCAAATCCGAGGCCGTGTGGTTTCACGGCCCTCGGAAAGCGCCATCTCAAAGAACTCAGATTCTTGTGGGAGGCGAATCCATCGGTGTCGGGTCAAGTATGAGGTATCTCGGCCTCCTCCTCGATAGCCGTTGGACGTTCAAGGAACACTTCCGGCAGCTAGCCCCCCGCTTATTGGGCACAGCGGGCGCCTTCGCCCGTTTGTTACCCAACCTCGGGGGACCGAACTCTGCCTGTCGGAAGTTGTACCTGGGGGTCGTGCGGTCAATGGCCCTTTACGGGGCAACCGTGTGGGCGCCTAAATTAACGGCCATTAATATCGCTCACCTGCGGAGACCGCCACGCCTTTCTTAAATCAAGGGCGACTCCTAAAAATGGAGTATAGAAGGCAGCTGCACCTAGCTACACTATTATTTGGTATAATAAAGACCGGGAAGCCTGAATATCTCTATGAAAAACTAGTTTGGGCAAGAGATCAGAATAGTTATAGAACTAGAGCTTCAAAGTATATGTTATGTACTCATCGGCATGCTACCACCTCATTTCGGGGTAGTTTTAGGTTCGCTGCTACTAGATGCTGGAACGACCTGCCCCCTTCAATGCGTAATCTTAACACGGTGCTTACATTTAAAATTCATTTTAAAAAGTTTTTATTAGCATCACAATGTTTTGTAAACTAATGGTTTTGCATCTAATTTCTGTTGAATATATATACATGAGTCACGCCTGCAATTGCTTATATGTTGTTTTATACATGTTACTAATTTTATTAATTATTTCCCCAGTGTATGATATTATTTTTTACGTTACTTGTTTTCGTTATATATATTATATTTCATATTTTTAATTGATATCGTTCCGTGACTTGCATTGGGTTCCAGCTGAAAATCAGCGCTAAGTGTTTCTCATAACACTTTAGCATATGCTGAGCTGGATTCCGTTTCGTAATGTTGACACATGCATATTTGTTTTTCCACTGTTGTATACTTGTAAATAAGCATTATGAATAAAATATTTCTTTCTTTCTTCTTTCTTTCTATACGCGGCTACCGCACGATTTCCTTTGAGGCGGCCTCCCTACTTGCCGGATCCCCACCCTGGGACTTGGAAGCGAGAGCCCACGCGTCTTTCTATCATCAACGCGTGGAGGCGCTGGAGCTGGGGCAACGTCTAGCGCCTCGAGAAATCGAGACGCTAAGGTCCCAGCTTCATCAGGTCCTAGTGGTGGAAGAGTGGTCTCGACGACTTGAGCGACCCAGCTGGAGCGTGGTAACAATCGAAGCCGTTCAACCAGTCATGGTCGAATGGCTCACCAGGCGGCATGGCACCATGAGCTTCCGGCTGATGCAGATACTCTCGGGGCATGGCTGCTTCGGGCGATATCTGTGTCGCATTGCCCAGGAGCCGACTACAGGGTGCCATCACTGTGGCTGCGCGGATGATTCCGCACAGCACACGGTGAGTGAATGTCCCGCCTGGGAAGTGCCACGCCGCGAGCTGGTCGCGGCCATTGGCCCAGATCTCTCGCTCCCGATCGTCGTTATTAAGATGGTCGAGAGTAAGGCCGGGTGGCTCTCCGTCGCCTGCTATTGCGAGACAGTCATGCTTGCAAAAGAGGCGGCGGAGAGGGAGAGCGAGCGGACCACTAGGCTCCCCTCCCGCGGTCGACGAACCACACGGCGGCGATGAGTAGGGGATGACCTCCGGCCGCCGTAGATGGGGCCTGGGGGCGATGGACACGGGCATGTCGTCGCCCTGGCAGTGCAAACTGCACAGGCCCATGTGATGGAGTCGCATTGTGCCGATGCGACTCTCACAGTTCGTCAGGGAGAGGTCTAACACCCACTCCCTCTTTGAGGGGTCTACCTTATTTGACCCCTCAGACCGCATTCAGGGCCTGTTAGAGAGCCCACACCTTTCGGGGGAGCAGATGCAGTGCTAGTCGGCAGTTCCTGCTCCCCCGCTAAAAAGGTGTATGAAGGCACCATGGGGTTTTAGTCCGTGCAAATCGGACATATCCTCAGCTGTCCCACGGAATGGGTATCTGTTAGGGGTTACCCCATGATAAAAAGAAAAAAAAAAAAAAAAGGGGGTAAGCACTGTGTCAGGTAGAGTGTTGACAACACCCGTACTTGTCCCATAACCAAAGTTAAGCGACGTCGTTCGCGGTCACTACAAGGATGCGTGACCGCCTGGGAACATTGCATGACGTTGCGTTTTGTTGTATATTTTCAATTACATTGTTTTTCTGCAATACAAAAGTTTGATTTCTATCGTTAGTAATTACGACATATCCTGTTTTTTTTTCAAATAGTAGTAATATTAGGTGTGGAAATGTACATTTTCAATTTAGGTAAAAAGTAGTAGTGGTAGAGTCAAGCTGAAGCTATTATTGTTTTCAGCACGAATGGGTCGGCTCGTCCGGGGAAGCACCACCCTCTCACAGAAAACCGACGTGAAGTAACAGTGCTTGCATTGTTGCGTTTCGTTCGGTCAGTGAGAGAGCCGGAGACCTACGTACCCTCCCCTTTCCAGCAATGGGAAATAGATATGAATCGCATACTACACTTGTGCAATGATATGTAGAAAATGCGAAAAAATATTTTTAAAAATTAGCATAAAACCTCCTTTATGAAAAAAAAAACTTGTGTTATCTCATTGTGATCGGGTAAAATAGTTTCCTAAGGCTTGTTACGTGAATCTCTAATTGTGTTCATATTTTCACGTCATATGAAAATTCCGGTATAATTTTCACAGAATAATAGGATACTCACGTATACTCTGAAAATAAACGGTGACTATACGAACTAGTTATTCTCTTTAACGAGAGTACTGGATTGTGTTTCTCTCAGCGTGTTATAGTCGCGTTGACATGTTTATGCTGTGTGAGGTTCTGTGCCAATAGTTGAAACACAAACACAGTGTCTGATTGGAACACGCGTGAGTACTCTCCCATAACGAGCTACGTGACATACGAGGCAACAGTTTGACATATGTTGTAGAAACAGGCTCCAAATTGTGCCAGAATAAACAACTAGGGCATCACATACTGTTAAATTACTTTGAACAATTAAAATAAATAAATTTGTTTAATTTTCTTATTGTGTGTTATTTCAACAGTTAAAATAAGTGATTTAGTAGGTAAATGGAACAAAAAGGTCATTAGTTATAGTAAAAAATACATGTACAGATTTTTCTACATCTGCAACGATGATATGTTGTACGCACGCTCGTCAACTGTGTTCTATACTTCCGCAAGAAGTGATATCTACCCAAAAATCCTCTAGGAGCGACGAAGCTATTACTGGTTTCAGTATGAATGGGGCGGATCGACCTGGTTAGTATCACTTTCTCACAGAAAACCGACGTGAAGTAACAGTGCTTGCATAGTTGCGTTTAGTTCGGTGAGTGAGAGTGTCGTAGACCCACCTCCCCATTTGCTTCTTCACCATCAACACAGGCTGGTAACGCACTTGCGGCACCTCTGGTGTTGCTGGTGTCTATGGACGGTGGTGATGACTTAATTTCAAGTGACCCACTTGTTCGTTTGCCTCCTATGATGTAAAAAAAGTGATTATTTTAATGTATGTTGAGAACAAATGAGTGCTACAAATATATATGTACGTATTAGTATATGTTAAGTTTACGAGGAGCGCAATCTCATGGCGTCAATAATAATTAAGAAGCGTGATTTTTTCTATTGAAAATCGTCTAACAGTTTGGTAAAGCTACCACACCACGTAATTGCACAATGCGCCACGTAATTTCCAACTCACATTTGTAAAACTACTAATAATCTATGTCAATTTTCAATCATCATTTCATTTCTAACATCTTTTGTAACATTTTAAAAAATTTAGTAATTCAAATTACAAATAACATTTATATTTACCTCTGTTTAATTAAAAACTATTCAAAACAGTTTGTTAAAATTACACTACCTACTCGTATAAAAAGAAATTCTTAAACAATTAAGTTGCAATTCATCTCAATAGGTTTCCTCACGTTATTATAGATTACTCGAATTGTGTTGTGTAATGTTGGTAACACACTTAATTGTAATGTTACCTATTCATAATTTGTTTTGTAAAATACCTCTAAAGTTTTAATAAAAAATATCGTGTATACAAAGTTTTTAAAAATATATTTTCTGTTTTCCCTAGTAAATCTTCTTCTAATTTATTTTTGGCAAAGAGTCTTCTATTTAGTAGACTATTCTGCCATTGTCAAGTGAGTAACGATATTACAAGTTTTTTGATATCATTTCAATGAACTAACAAGATGGCCGCCATCTTATTATAACTTTACTGGGAATTTTTGTGTCAACTCAGAATTCATGCTTCGTGGTATTATTTCCAATCCACTTCGCTTGTGCACAATAACCAAACTATATTACGTAAAGCACCACCAACATTATAGAATATAAAACCAAATAACACAAGATTATGGATAAAATATAAAAACCACTACATGGCATTCCAAGATCTCGGCAAAAACTCCCTAGTAAATCTTAGTAAAGTATACTATAAAAAATCGTGTATCTAGCCCGATTAATCAACGGAAGCATTGAGGACGCGCGTGAGCGTTACACCACGGATGCGAGTGTCATGGACGAAACAAATCGCTACGAACGCGACATTGTCACGTTTCTAGGTCGTGGACTAGTTTCAGATCAACATCCTTTATGTTAAACTATATCATCTATATGAATATTCGATGTTAAAACAATTCAGTACCTTTTCTTCTCTGTTTGTTAACCGATTCTCTTTATTTCTATTTTTGTTTAGTAACCGTTGCTTTGGTATTTTTAATTTAAAAAAATCCTTAACTGCGACGTGTTTTAGCTATATTTATAGGACTACTAGCGGGCCGGTCGGAAGTTGTCCTGTGTTGATAATTTAAAAAATAATTCAACCCCGTCGTCTCCTACCGGGTCCACTTTTGAATCTAAACCATTCTTGGATCCATTGAAACACACACACAAAGTTTCATCAAAATCGGTCGAGCCGTTTAGTAGGAGTTCAGTGACATACACGCATACAGAAGAAATTTGTATAAAAGATAACCTATATATAAATCGGTAGTGGGAAGACAGTTCCGTACATCTTCCACATCCTTTTCTCATCCGATTTTCTTCATTCCTTTTTTCTTTAATAGCTATTGACGTGCTTTAGTGTTATCAATAACAAATTTAGATTTTTTTTTCTATGTTGAAGTTCGGCCATTGGACGAGAATTTGTAATAATAAAATGCTAGAGATCTGCCATAACGGCAACGCAACTCAAAAACATAGATTTCGATATTTTTTATAGTTTTACTTTATAGACACCCAGTCTTTTTATTTAAAAAACAAATTAAAACGGGATCTTCATTTAATATAGAGCTTTAAGTTTAAATTGTCATAAGCACTATGCTTATAGCGATGTGTGTTTTTTGCTGTGGAGCAGTGGGACAAGCAGTGTGATTATTGTTTTACCTTTGTACAAAAGATATATGATTAAGACAATAGAAGATACAGGCGACGTCGTGGGTATCAGTTAGTCTGCAATATCTGTACATTTTTTGAAAAATAAAAACTATAATACTGAAACTTAAAAATGAATGAACTTTATCCGAATTTCAACAACTGGGTGACTGCTAGTCTATTTAAATTTGTAAATGTAAATATTTCGTGATTATCACAAACTGCTATGTATATATTTTAGATGGTGATTATAAATGATTTATTACACGTAGATTACATTAATAATACACAATAAGAACAAAGCTTATTTATTTTCAGATTATCTTATCAAATCCGACTTCTCGGATTTCCTTTGGGGCGAATATAACCGGCGCGATATGCAAATAACTTGTTTAATTTGTTTGGTCAAATAGAGTAATTACGTTATTTCACGATTCTTAATTTAAAATGTTTTTTTTTTTTCCTTTTCTTTTATCTTTGGCAACCAATGTTCTAATAGATTATTACTGTCATTGTCGAGTAAGTAATGATGTTACAAGATTTTTGCAATAATTTCAATGTTCTAACAACATCATGGATCTCTTGTTACAACTTTCCAAGGAGTTTTTATAGTATCTCAGAATCCATACATCGTGGTATCATTGCCAATTTACGTTTTCAGATAGGTCGTAAATTGCATGTATCAGGCAACAGCCCAAGCCGTGCACCCTTGAGCTAGTTGACCAATAAAAGAACCTGGTCAGATCTTGCTAGGTCAATAGCGTATTCAGTTCGAGAAAAAAAATTCAATTCACGCCACTTGTGGATAATAACCTAACTTATACATATAAACACCACCAATATATAGAGTCAAATAACACAAAATTATGAATAAAGTATAAGAACCATTATATGACATTCCAAGATCCCGACAAAAACTTCAATATAAAACCTCTGAAATAAGATAAGAAGATGCGGGATAGTTGTATAGGTGATCTTCTTCGGTCCGTCGCCTCGCGTTACCGCCACCGACCTCCCAGCGAAGCGGGTGCGCGCACCCGCACCCGCCCCCGCTCCGCCACGAAAATCGTACGCGTCGATCGCAGCGCCGCCTGCGCGCGATCCGCTACAGGGTACGCGCCTACGGAACCCTAAAGCGCTGCCACCGAGCGACAGTGCTGCCGCCGCGTCCTCGGTTTCTACCTCGTCCCCCGCCCCACCCGACGCGCGGGGCCCGCGTTTTCCGCCAATCGTGGTCGAGCGCCTCCCAAACTGGGTTGAGCTGCTCCCACAGCTGGAGGAACAGTTGGGACGCGGTCCCAACGTTCGCGTCTTCGGAGAGGGGGTCAGATTCATCCCGCAAGACCCAGAAGAACACCGCATAACGATGGAATTCTTGGAAAAGCAAGAGGGACTTGAGTGGTTCGCCTACTCGCCCCCCGCGCAACAAGGCCTCAAGGTCGCTGTACGCGGCCTTCCCAGCGATACAGACCCGCAAACGGTTCTCGAGGCCCTCAGGAAGAAGGGCTTCGAACCAGAATACGCCCGCCAGATCAACGGACGTCGAGGAAGAAACGGGTGCATCTTCTTCGTCATCCTAAAGAGAACGCCCGGACTAACGCCCGCTATATATGACGTCACGAGTATATCAAGCCTGCCAATTACAATAGAAGCCTGGAGGGGGAGCGTCGTCTTGCCCAGTGCTTCCGCTGTCAGCAATTCCGACACTCCTCCCAACAATGCCATCGCAAGATTGCCTGTGTGTCTCTAAGGACGAGCCAGCGACCTGCGCCAACTGCGGGGGCGCGCACTCGGCCAATAACAAGATACGCTGTCCCGTATTCAAGAGGGAATTAAGAAACCGCTGAGCCAGCACCGCACCGCGAACAAGAGGACCCGGACGGGCTAGGCACGCGGCCGAGATAACCACAGAGACTGCGGGGGCGTCGTTGATGGCCCCCGCAAATGACCCCCCTCCGAGAGGGGCACAGAAGAAGAAGCCAAAGAGAAGAAGACGCCTACGCAAATTGGTATCGAAAGCTCAAGTGGAAGAAGCTGAAGCCCTCCCAGCACCCCAACCGACCCGGAACGCCCAAGCCCTACGACGCCTAATATGCGCTGTAGCCTGGATGAGCTGCAGCTGCGCTTCGACGAGTTGTTGGATCGTTACGACGCCGACATAGAGAAGGCCAAAAACGAAGATGAAGCCTCAGGAATAAAAATGAAGTATAGCCTACTACAACAAAGCATCGTTCACGCGATGAAGATACGCATGCGAGAAAGAGACAGCCAATGACTGGGAAAACGAGACAACCATAGGGGAGAGCCGTTTTAAGACGGCCCCACCCCCGCACAGAAGACCCTCCCGTTGTTACGGGAGGCGAGAGAAGCCTCAGCAAGAGGGGCCACCCTGACGCTGACACCCCGCACGCCCCCACAAGGGGTGGGCGAGAAGAAGTCCCGATGAAGAAGATGGCGATATTCATTTGCTTTCTTTTCTTTTTACACGACAAAGTGACGTCATTGGACCTGATGGTAAGCAAAAGAATAATGGTGTCCACTAGGAGATCAGCAGACATCGCTGTACCGCTTACTGGGAAGTCTCTCAGTTACTTGAAATGTATAGAGTGATCCTAAAACGCGACGAACTGAAAATGAGTTATTGTGACGTGTTTATGACTTTTTGGTAGTCGCGACCAAGCGGGGTACATAACACTACCCCGTTTGAAACTCGATATACATTGGATGACTCTAGGACTCGACACATTTAACCTCGTCACAATTGACGATGCCACGCCTCGTATATAATAGCCGGAATCGGCGATCTAGTTTCATAAAACTACTAGCAGCATTGTTGAAGTGAAACTTCCTATGGAAGGAAATTTTAATCAGCAAAGTTTTGGTGTGGAAGATAAGTGGCGGGGGTAAACACTGTGTTTAGTTTGTCTAATTTGAGATAATTAGGCATATAATATATATATATAATAATAATAATTAGGTAGGGTGTTGAAAACATCGGTTGTCGCTCGAAAGTTAAGCAACGTCGGGTACGGTCGGTACTTGGATTGGTGACCGCCTGGGAAAATCGCGTGACGTTGGTTTTTTGTTACTTTTTTTTTTTCAACTAAAAATTCTCTTTGTATTACAAAAATTTACTTCTATTATGTGTATTCTAATCTAACAGTATTTTATGAGCCGTAATCGGCTGAATTAAGCAACGATATTCTATTCGTGACACATGAATCAATAGAACGTAACACTTAGTTTAAGATGAGAATACAATATTATTTAAATTTCTTTGATTACCACGGCTCTCTTACCTGCGTCTAAATCATTTTGAAATAACTACGACTTTCACTCTGACTTGTATATAGCTATATCAGGACTAACAAATCTTGTTGACTTAACATTATGCTAATGCTATTCGTCAAAGGAGTGAGTACTGAATAGTATCAAATTGTGGTCAGTCCTCTCTCCGTTTCTATTGCCAATTCCAAATGATATTTTTGCGAAAACAATAAGTTTACAAAAAAAAATCAATTTCTTTGTTCCACTGCCTATGTTTAATGCTTTATGTTATAGTGTGAGGACAAGGCGTATACATTTTTATTTATGACAACAGCGGGCAGAGTTCCAATCTTCTTCGATATATAATTGAAATTTTATCGGACCTTTCAACTACAGAACTATAAACTATTTCGTTTTATAAATACTATATAATACTCACGTTGTATTGTTTCGTAGAATTATACTCTAATGAGCATAATCTTTATGGTCTCCCGGGTTATGAAATTAAATTATTCAGGATATTTCTATGTTTACTAAATAAATAATAATTTGTAGCACTTTATACACATAGTATTATTGTGTCTATTAATCTGCCTATATCTTTATGTATCTATATTATATTATTTACACTTTATAAGTATATTTACATGCTATAATAAATAGCATACATTATATCATATTCAGTCATGCGTGTATGAATAAAATAATTTTAATAAATACTTTTATTTATTATAAATTTTAAGATAGATTTTAGGACAGGCTTTACAATCACCAGTTTCTAAAAAAAAAATATTTATATATTTTTTCTGTTTTTGACGCCTCTCTTACTGTAAAGACTTATTAAAAATGAGTTTTTATTTCATACAGAACAAACGAACATTTATCGTAATGTAAATACAAAGGTATAATAAACCAGAGTTACAAGTATTTTCAGCGTTCTTGTCCAAACACCCGACCATATGAGCGACCTTGTTAGTTTAAATATTCAAGCCGATATCAATAAACGTTTACTATCCGGAGTGTTCACTGGAATCTTTCGCTTCATAAAAGCAGATGGGATCTGTGATTCGGGCGCATGATACCACCGCGCCGGCTGTACCCACTCGGACGCACCGCCGCGCCGCGCCCTGCTACCGGCCAACGTTTCCACTTAATAAAGTTCAAATGAACCGTGCCGAATGTTTACCACACCAGCAATACACCGCAAAATCTATATCGGTACCAGGAATACTGCAATATTTTACTTGGATCTCCTAAATTATCATAAAAATAACGTAACTGTACATTTCTTATTCGAATACGTTAGCCTACTTCTATTTTAAGATATACTATTAACTTTATTGTGTGCTTATTCTCAATTTTCCTAATCTTAATATTATAGATCCAAAAGTAAGTCTGTTTGTTTGTTCATCGTGAAACTTTGTATACATATTGTCAATTTTATTTTTCTCGAATTGACTACTCTGTCGACCTAGCAAGGTTTGAAAAGCTTTACCTGACTTTTTTTTTTTTTTTCTCGAACTGACTACGCTATTGACCTAGCAAGGTCTTAACAGCTTCACCGGACTACTAAGGTGAGCGCTTAAGGCACTCAGCCGATTTTATTTTGGCAATCAGCTCAAGGGTGCACGGCACACCTCGGCTTGGCTGTTACCCGTTGCATGCAAAAATCGCGACCTAACTTAGCTAACCTAGCTAACTATTCGTATATGTTTGAGTTGTTGAAACGTATATGAGTACCAGCATATCCGCCTCAACAACTCCTCCATATATTTTTATCGGAAAATTTACAAGTTTTTCAGTTCGATAAGGGAAAAAATCTTTCACCAAATAACCCTTCCACAAAGATGTGTAGCGTGTAGGCGTGCACGTGTGTGGAGGTGATCGTGTAGTGTTGTAGCAGTGATGTATGGGTGTGTCACCGTATCGCGCAAGCAACGCACTCAAGGGCTCCCTACCGAGGGATCGAACCTAGGCTTGAGCCGCTGCCGTGGGAGGCCTAATCGGGTGTGCGGGAGCGAAGTTAACCCCCAGACCGCGACGGCGCGATCTGTGGTTACGCGGGCGTGGGCGTGAGCACGCTTTATTACGTGGGACAGGCTGGTACTGATCGTTCGCTGACGTGATATCGTCGGGAGGGTCGATAAAAATATGTCGCGGACGTCTTTTATAACGCCCGGCGTTGGGCACGGGTTCGTAATTCGTGGCGGATACCACTAACGGACTGGGATGAATCGCGGCACGTTCGAAATAACTAGTAGTGAGTGATTTAATATACGCCCAGATGGACGGAATCTCCAGGTCCCTGTGGAGATCCGCCTTCCGGACGAACCAAGGAGCACCGGTGATTTTACGCAGAGCCCGGGTCTGCAAAACCTGAAGCGTATCTAGATTCCTCGCGTGGGCGAAAACCGGACAGCTATACGTCATTACCGGACGAATACAGACTTCATATAATGTGAGCTTATGTCTGAGGGACAGTTTGCTCTTCTGACAGAGTAAATAATGGAGGCGACCCAAGACCATAGCGGCTTTGTTTCGCACTCTCTTAATGTGAGAATCAAACGTTAAATGTCGATCTAAAGTGACGCCGAGATACTTGACCTCGGTGGTCCAAGGTATCTCGGAATCGTATAGCCTTATGGGCTTTAGCTTGTTCGCGCGATACCTAGGATCGAAGAGTATCGCGGCACTCTTATCGGGGTTAATATCTATGCGCCATCGAAGAAACCAATCACCGAGTGTGCTAACGGCTTTTTCGATGCGATCTCTAAGCCTACTCGGCTGCCAACCAGAGGCGTAGATGACTGTATCATCAGCATAACAACCTACCTCGACTCCCGGGAGCTTAGGTAGGTCACTGATGAACAGGTTGAAGAGGGTGGGCGCGAGAATTGAGCCTTGCGGCACACCTGAGCGTATCGGACGGGGCGATGAGAGTTCGCCGTCTACTCTAAAACGGAAGGTTCTATCGGCTAGATAATCGCGGAGGATGTGAACTAACCTATCGGGTATGCCGGCTTGATTTAACTTGTATATGAGCCCTTCGTGCCAGACCTTGTCGAAGGCCTTGGCAACGTCGAAAAATACTGCTATCGTACGTTTCGGATTAGTGTTTTTCACGGGCGGATCCGGCTCCGGATGCGGATCTTTATTGAAATTAGCGAATATGTACTCCGTGAGGCGGAGTACTTGATCCGGACAGGAATGTTTGGCGCGAAATCCAAACTGTTCGGACGGTATTAAACTATGGTCGTTAATCGTAACCTGGAGACGGTTCAGAAGGAGCCGCTCGTAGAGTTTGCCTAAAGTATCTAATAGACTGATCGGGCGATAGCTATCGGGAAGCGTAGCTTTCTTGCCGGGCTTGTGAATCCCTATCACTACGGCCCTCTTCCAGACGGCTGGAAAATGACCCTGGGACATGGCCGCATTGAAGATGCAGACCAATAGAGCTATGATGCGGTCAGGAAGGAGCTTCAAAACCTCGTTCCTGATCCCATCGGGACCTGGGGACTTCCTAGGTTTGAGACGCTTGATGGCGGCCGAGACTTCGTCAAACGTTATCGGGGTTAGGGTATCCGCCGGAGGAGACGCGAGTGCATGCTCTACGGCTGTTTCGATGGACTCTATGATGGAAGTGTCAGTATTATCAGTGTTTGGCGAACACTGTTTTTCTAAACTCGCGGCGAGACATTCTGCTTTGTCAGTGTTATCGAACGCGGGAGGCAACCCGGGGCCTCTGTCGAGAGGGGGCATTGGAATAACCGTATCGGACTTAAACTTTCGCGTGAGAGTCCAGAATGCCAGGTGAGATGGCTGGAGATCCTCCAGAAACCTGTCCCACCTGTCACCCCGGATCTCAGAAATACGAGACTTGACTGCTTTCCGTAATACACGTAAGCGTTCGCGGTTCTCAGCGGTCGGGTAAGCGTCGTGAGCACGAGTCGCGGCGTTCTTTTCCGTGATCAATACTCTCACGTCATCAGGGAGTATAAAACGGCGTTCGTTCGCCGCTTGTACCTCTTTCGAGGTCTCCCTGACGGCGGTCTGGAGATAATCAACCAGGGAATCGATGGCCGAATCCGCGTCGGCTTTAGATACCAACACGTCCGGAATTCTATCTAAACTGTTGGGCGACGGACTATTTTTAAAATATTCGCTAAGTTTCGCGTAATCGGCCACTCTGATCGGCGTCGGGCTAAAGTCAGAGTTATGTCCTAACTGTAATAGAACCGGGCGATGATCCGAGTCGAGTTCGTGTACGACTGATATGAGTCGTACAGGAAGCACGACATTTTTCAACAGAGCTACATCTAAAACTGACGGTCGACAGTTGTCCTGATAATGCGTGGGTTCCGGAGGGGCTATGACGTCAAAAGCGAGCACCCTACCTAGTTGGTCGAGTATCCTCCCATTGCGAGAGGTACACGGACTGTTCCAGATAACATTCCCGCAATTGAGGTCCCCCGCTATAATGACCGAGTCACCTAAGTCGAGCAGTGCCTGCAAATCGGATCTGAGTAGTTCTTTGCTCGGTGATAGATACGCGGAGACAAGAATAATATCAGAGTGGCCCGTCATTCCGACGCGGCATACTGACGCTTCCATATGAGTAAGCGCGGGCGGATCTAACGGCATGCAATACAGCGACCGCCTAAAATAAATTAATGTGCCACCCCCGCGGGCGACACGGTCGTTTCTAACTATGCAGTAATTCGCGATTCTCGGATTACGCATGCTCGGTTTTAACATCGTTTCCTGGATGAGGAAAACGTCAATCTGTCTGTCGCGTAAAAAGTCAGCTACTAGATCGCGCTGTGTCCGAAGGGATCTCGCGTTAAAAAACGAGAGGCAAAGACCGCGTGGTTTTACTTTATCAATTCCCGGGAATTTTAAAGCTAGTATTTAGATGATTGTGACCGGACGAGGCGCTGTACGGTGGCTCCGATAGCCGGAAAGCGCGCTAGAGCTTGAATGAGTTGTACCCCGCGGGGGTTCTCTTCTACCAGGGCGTAAAAGGCGAGCACCTCCTGCATGTCGTGCTCTACTAGAAGTTGCTCCATCCAATCGAACTTCTCCGCGAGAGAAGAAGATGAAGGAGCCTGGGTCGCCTTAGGTGGCGGCGCCAGAGGCCTTGAAGAGGTCTGGGGCTGAGGTCTGGGGGCCCAGGGGGCCATAGGGGCCCGCCCGGGTTGGGCCGCGCGCGGCACAGAGGGTGGCGAGCGCGGTGTAGGTGCGGGCGCTACCGGGGCGCGGGAGGCGCCCGGCAGGCCCGGTAAGGCCTCCACGGACATGAGAGGTGGAGGCGGACGGCGGGCGGCGGCAGCAGACGCCCTGGGCGCCTGCCTCGCCTGACGGGGACGTTGTGTGCGTGGCGCGCGGGGACATCCGCGATAGTTCGCGGGGTGACCCGCGTTACCGCAGAGCACACAACTGGGAGGGTCGGGAGTGCCAGGAGCGCGCTCGCACTCCTTCGTGGCGTGGTCACCCAGGCACTTGACGCACCTGGGGCGAAGATGACAATTCTTCGCGGAATGGCCATAACTCTGGCAGTTATGGCACTGCGAAGGGATGTGGGTCTTGCGTGGGGGCTCAACGGTGATCCCGTTGAGGCCACACACAGACGTGAGGGAAAAAATGGCCTTGCCCTCCTGCGACCGGTCGAGGATGGCTAGCACCATATTATATGGGGCGCGAGTGCTTGGACGGTACATACGGTGTACCTCGCGGACTGGGTAATTCTTCTCCTTAAGAGAGAGGGTAACTTCCTCGACCGAGATTTCGGCCGGGACACGGCGTAACACGACACGCAGGAGGCGCTCGTCTTCTAACGCGTACGTAAAATACGCGAGTTTCATCTCTGTGAGAAAACGGATCAAAGCGCGGTGATCGTCCGACGTGGGACATTTAACGCGAATGCCCGCCGGAGTGCTGAGCGCATTCGTGTAATTAATATTACGCGTTTTTAGGCTGTTTGAGATCGCGGTCCATTTGGACTTATCCTGTATCGTAACAGGCGGCGGCGGGCGCGGCTTCCTAGCTGCGGACGGAGTGAGCGAGACGGAGCTATTGTTATTATTGCCGTTCTGTTTTCGCGGCGGTATAGACGCGGTCGACGGCACGCGCGCGCCGTCTATATTGGCTACTTTTTGTGGGCCAACGGAACCCGAATCCGTCGGGCTGCCCGGACGACGCTTCTTGTGCGAGACGGTCGTATAGCCGTCCTTGTCTGTCTGCGCTGAAGGCGCGGGAATCGCGGACTCGGTCGCGGTCGCGGTCGAAACGGCGGACGCTTTTTCGTCTAGCTCCATCTCGGAGTCGGCCTCCGAGCTGGAGCTAGGAATCGAGGCCTCAAGTAGACCATTGTCGCGCGCGTCTAGAGGAGACTGCGGCGAGAGGGACGCAAAGGAATTCGCGGTCGGAATGGTAAAAAGGCCCTCGGCGGCCTGCGACGCTACGTTGCGGTAAATCGAATTTACAATCTCCTGATCTAAACCGCTCTCAAGGAGATTTTTACGATAGTATTCTGCCACAGCTAACGGATCCATCGCGGTGGATCGAGGAGAGGGAGGGGTCGCGAAACAACCTCCCTGCCTTAAGGGCAGGGGGGCACGCCAAACGGTAAGCTACGAGACTATATCGAGTCGGGACCAAGAGAACTGTTTAAAACCAAACAAAGCGAAAGCACAAAATAAATAAATGAGTGGGCGAGACAGGGGACCATGTATATGAATAAGATACTATAATATAAATGAATAAAATAGATAAATAATAATAAATAGGTACTTACATATATACGGGGGCACAGAAATAGATTACTTTATCACTAAATAGATAAAAATTAACGAAATATATGAGGAAATAAATAGATAATTAAACAGATAAATAATAGTTGGTTAGATATTTAAGAATAAGGAATAGAAAAATGAGTATATAAATAAACGGGTAAATATATAAATAAGGGAATGTCTCACTCACTCAGGTAGATTTTGTAAACGTGTGCCGCAGCTGCACTCAACTTAGCACTGAACAATCACAACGAAATCGAGAACAAAAGATCTCGAACAAAGGAGATATCGGACACGTGCGTTCGCTAGCGCATCCAAAACCGGACCCGTACTTTACCTGACTACTAAGGCGTGCGCTTAAGGCACTCAGCCAAGCGCATTGTTGAGGTTAAAGGTCCTTTACCCAGAAAATATTACTGTTACCGAGATACAGATCAAATATAGATTAAATTGTGTGAAGCCGCACGTAAAAGCTAGTATTCTAATAACATATTCAAGAAAAACATATTTTGTGTAGTATAAATCAAATGCTAAACCGATAATCATGAAATTTTGCAAACATGTCAGAGTCAAAGAAAAGTGCTTATCATACATATATCATATCATACAAATATACAATATACATACAAATTTGCTGTTCGCGAAGGACCGATCAAATCCAGCTTAATCTGCACGAAGCAGCGAGTAGAAGCTAGTGCTTTAATAAGATAATGATTACGTTGTTTAATCCACATAATATTTTAAGGAAAAATGTATTAAATGCTAGTCCTCATTAATAAAATTACCGATTTTTTAAACGAAAACAAAACATTTTCTAATTAACCCGAGAGCTAATTTTATTGGCACCAGTTTGGAAAAAGGTTACACAAACAAACATGATTTATATACATGAATATTTAGTAGAAAATGTATACTCATGTTCATAAAAGAAAGATATGTTTTGATTATATGTATTACTATTTTATATATACCAGATTATTTCCAGTGTTTTCTTGAAGAGAATGTCAGAGAAATATTCGAATATAATACTATTTTTATTTAATTTTAACTATGGATTTGAATAATATAAGATTTTATTTCAACAGTAGGTTGATCCGCATAAAATTATAAACCAATCTGTAATAAAAAAAAGTGTTTTAATTATTTATATAGGAATGGGCGAAGACAGTTCAGTGCCATTCTCCGTTGGTTAACCGGTTTTTTGTATTATCAAAAAATAGTTTAAAAAAACCGGGGTAAACCTTGAAGACACCATTTAAGTGAAACTTTTACATTACAAGAAAAGATTTTCATTGAAAAAGATAAAAAAAAAATCATTGGCAATCGGTGTTCTCAGGCGGTCATCCATAGAAGTACGAGAACCTGTGTCGTAACAGTATATTCGACCCAATGTTTACTTCCGCCACTTTTTGTCACACAAAAAGGTTGCCGATCAGAAATTCAAAGTCTAGCCATAAAAAGTTTCATATCATGTGAAGAAAAAAAAATTACATCCATTACCACTAGATGATCATTAGACCATTATCTTTAAAATATTATAATTAGACAAAGATATTAATATGTGACCATCTATATATTAATAGGTGAAGCAAAAAAATTGTGCCCCTTTTTAACCTATTTCCCCTTAACAGGTGAACTTGAAATTTGGCACAGTGAAAGTTTATATGGCGGAGAAGTGCAGAAAGTTATATATTTTGTATAAAATGCGTTAAAAGTACATTAAATTAATTAAAATAAACATTACTCACACTAATGCTTGAGTTTTACACGACATATACACACATTTAAATAAAAAAGACATTTTGACAGCCGTCAATAATTACGAAGTTCAAAAGAGGTTGTGAAGGAGATTGCTATGCTCGACTGTATGTATTTTTAAACTTTTACGTTCCAATTACCATTTTTCATCCTACATTCAACAATGATATTATAAAATATAACTATTATTGTAATGTTTATTATTTTTTATGGTGAACTCACTTCAAATGATGATTGAATAAAAAAATGAGCCAAATAATACTTTGTATAATCAAAATAAGAATTTTGTTCATAAAAGTAATCCATGACTTAGACCTCCGTGATTACAATGTTGCAATTCAACCTCATGTAGCAACAAAAAAATATTTATTTTCAAAAGCTAATGGTAGTATTAAAAACATCTTTGTCTTGGATTCATCATTTGATTGTATTGTGGATCCATTACTTTTCCAAACGATGATACTGGGCATATCACTATTTCTCATAATGAACAGACTACATTTAATTCAATATCACCCAGAAATACCACCCGCCCATGGTGTCGTATAAAATTAATTGAAAATTGTGTCATGGGTCGCACATAAATTTCTGTATTTTCGCTAATTTATATTTGCTTAAAGTTTGAAAGCTTTACCACGTGATTTTTGTTTCAAATTTATAATTAATCACAATTTTCATTTACACGTAGATTTTTTTAAATGTTTATATAATTAAAGATCATGACAAATAACTGTGTAGCCATGATGAAAACCATTGATTATAGAAGTATACGCTTTGACAAAAGAACCCTAATAAAGTTCAAACTTTAAAATATCAAATAACTATGGTCGAATGTCAACCACTGGGCGCCCACTAGTAAGAATAAAAAAGTCATTAGTAAAAGATAATCATATTGTTGTAAATATTAAGTTTTCCTTCTCACTTGGGTTATTAGGTCGCGTAGTGCAGAAAAAAATAATAATCAAGAATTGAATTTTTGTTCGAAAACTTTACCAAACTCCTTTCAATGAATTTATTATTTAGAAATTAATGGATGAGTATCGACTCGAATAGCATTGATTCAAAGACTTTCAAGTGTCCTCAGCTTCGTGTGAGTAAAGTGAAGAGGCAAGGTCTACGTTATACAAAAGACTGCTTAAGCGACCATTTAAGTGCTTGTATCGACCGAAGGTCGTAGAAGTAGGTCTCGTAGAGAACGCTCATCCATTAAGTTATAATAATAATAATAATTTATATCTGTTATTTGTATAAGAATGGCTTAAGTAATGCAAGCTACATTGAAAATGCATTGGTAAAAAATTTCAAGATCTTAGAGCAAACTGACGCTGTTTATATATAAAACACTTTTTTTTTCGATCTGTCTACGCTATTAATCCAGTAAGGTCTTAACAGCTTCACCAAACTACAATTTATACAAAACACGCATTATTATATCTCTAAATTACTCTCTTCTCATTTTAATTTCGTAATACGAAATAGTTCTAAAATACAAAATAAAAGAATTGAAAAAAAAAATTGTATATTTTTGATGTCTATGGATTTTCCATAGGCGCGTGTAGATCTTATTGCTGGCGTGGCGGGTGTTTGAGACGTGGTGACGCGATGCCATACACAACCGACTGTGCACAATCTCTCTTGCCGCACTGAGCTCGAATGCCTATAGTGTAATTAAAGAATTTGTGTTTCGTTCGATTCGAACATTTTCGATGTTTCTCAACTGCCTGTGATGGCTCAATTTTTTACTTCGTGTTTCGTTCGCGTTAATGTATTTTTTTCCTACCTATCGCGTGGGGAACTGTACTTTTTTTCTAGTTGAATGATGCCCTATGTTCTTCTAACGTGTACGTATTTTCTAGATCATTAGTTGAGAAGTTAAGCTGCGAAAGAGTAATAAATAAACACACTCGCATTTACATTTAACACGTTAGTAGGGATTAATATATACTTCGTACACAAAGATACATGTATATTAAACAGATAAATCCGATCGAGTTTCTTCTCAGGTCTTCCCAGTGACCGGATTTTTTCCAAGAGTGCTACCGGACTTTTGTTGTTCATAATCACCTTCTTAGGACTTAAATTGCTTTAGGTATTTTTGATTTTGATTAGGATTTTACAGGTGGTAGAGCCACGCTGAAACTATTATTGGTTTCAGCACGAATGGGTGCTCGCTCGGGGTAATACCACCTCTCACAGAAAACCGCCGTAAAGTAACAGTGCTTGTATGGTTGCGTTTCGTTCGGTCAGTGAGAGCGCCAAAGGTCCATTTCCTCTCCTCTCCCCTGCCTTCTTCTCATCCCTCTTCCATCTCCTCTCCCCATCCCCTGTCCCTTCATTCTCCCAAAACACAGACTGGCAACGCACTTGCGACTCCCCTGGTGTTGCTAGTGTCTATGGACGGCGGTGATCGCTTAACATCAGGTGTCCCGACTGTTCGTTTGCCAACTATATGACATAAAAAAGTAATAGTAGCTTGCAACTATACATTACAACTAAATCAAATTTACAACTTTAAACCAAAATGAAGTTCCATACCTTTTGCTATATCTAAATTGAATTTAATAGATCAAAACTAGATTTAAAATTTTTGGTGCTAGTAGAACTAAATTTATAAAACCAGCTGAACTGACCACGCGTTGATGTGATTCAGTTATTATATCATTACATATTGATAAGAATTCATAATTATTTTTGATAATATGACCAATAGCCATCACTTAACGGACTAACACACAACGGAATCTCTCAAAACGAAAAGACCTGATTTCGTAATATTCCTTATTGGTGCTCCGCCCCTATCGGTTTTAGCGTGATGATATATAGATTATAGCCTTCCTCGATAAATGAGTTCTCTAACACTGAAAGAATTTTTCAAATCTGATCAGAACTTCCTGAGATTATTACTCCCTACAACGTCACAAACTCACAAACATTACCTATTTATAATATTAGTATAGATTGTCGTGACTAAAGTATCGCAGAAAACACAACAAATATCATACAAATAGTTATACGAAACAAAAATAACCCAAGGCAAGTAAAGTTACTCAGGTTATTTTAGTTTCAGACATGATCGTTATCCTTAATACTGTGATTATGACGCAGCTAAAGCGTTAATGTAATAGAGAGTCTCATTGAGTATTATTCATGAGGGTTCTGTATCATAATCATAATATTATGTGGAAGCACCCGAGGGTATGATCAGTCAGTGTGACATGGGCTGCTTAGATAATAAAGGAATGTCTACGATGACAAAGGAAATACCGTAAATTCTTAATACTTCTATGAAGTAGAGAATGTTTATTTTTATTACTACTTGAAGTAACTTCTAGTGGAATTTTTCTTTGGGAGGTATGAATTAGATTTTATGAAACAAAGATGTGTAAAGAGAAAGAGATAGCTATAAATGTATGTACTGATTTTAGGCTGTGTGAGAATGAGGTATTGTATTCTTAATATACTCGAAATATATACAAAGAGAGGGAGAGAGAGAGAGGGAAACGTTGCATTCAATAGTACATTATTTTCTGTTGGATCGTAGTGAACATCTCTCATTTTTAACATTTATTCTGTTATGAATTATTATCATTATTAATATTTATCTCATTCTTTTCAAAATTAATGAGAATACTAAGTGTCACTTCTATCGCGTGTGAGCTTACACAAGATTTTTTTTTTAAAGAAAACTGTCAACTTTGAGACACAATTTGCATTACTACGTATTACAAGATAAGATTAACGCTATTACATATCATTAGCTAATGCCCGCGACTTTTATATTTACATAATGTAAGGAAAAAAGCAATAAAAACACGAGTAGTGTAATTTCTTAAAAATAAACGTAATTTCTTAAAACTTTAATAATTTCATATTAAATGAATCTATGATATATTTTTATAAGTACCATATCGTAAAACTAAAAAAAAGTATCGAAATCCATTCAGTATTTTTTGAGTGACGCGCACACAATTACACATCTATATAATCTTATTTGTATCAATTAAATGATATGGTATAAGTAGTCCTTATGTGTCATCTAATTCACAAGTACTAAGAGTACTTACATATGAAATTGGCGTTTTTACGAACTGGCTATTTTGATTTAAAATATACGGGCGTTTGGTTAGAAATTCTAAATTCAAATTTATTTCAAATTTAGACTTGTTGATATTTCGAATATATATATTTCGAATTTAGTGGTTCGGTTGTTTCTGCAACGTTCCATTTTCTTGTAATTGTTAATTTAGTTTGAGTACATAACAGCGGTATATATAAAGATGAATTTTGGCAAAATCGATAACCCTAAAACTGTTTAACTGATTATTGTAACAGTTAGAACACCTGGACATTTTAATGGTGAGAGTTTTAATGATTTCTATTTAACTATTACTCGGCAATACGTGGCATTGGGTCATATTTCATTATTACTAAGATTTATATTGTAATTTGAAGCGGACGAAGTTATAGGTTGGATAGTCGTATATAATACTAGCTTTTGCCTGCGGCTTTGCTCGCTTTGATTTAAATTTGATCTATCTCTCGGGAATAGTAGATTTTCTTTGGATAAAGGTACTGATTTTTTTATACCACTGAAAATGTGTATACAATATTTAATAATAATTGGTTGATTAGTTAAGATTTGAAATCGTAACCAATAAATACTTACTTTTGCGTACAGCATAAGTGCCTTAAACGTAAAACTACATAAAAATCAGAGGGATTGGATTCATAAAAATGTTACAGTATAGAAAGAAGTACAATATAACCACAACCAAGTTATTTCCTAGTTCTATGAAAATTTACAGCAGAAAACATTTTGAATAGCCACATTCATATTGTGAGTGGATTTCCGCGTCCACTGAGAACAATGCGCTTGAAATAGCTGTCTTACATCCCCCGAGTGAGACGTAATGTAACGAGCTAGTTCCTGCACGCACGCTGTTTCTATTATAAAATTGGTTGTTAGTTACAAATGAATGGTCTTTGTATCATATATTGTTATAAAATATTTACGATACGTTTACGATTAGATATAGATCACATCGTTATATTCAATGTCTTTTTATATTTTACTTGTTTTCGCGGTTTTTCTGTACAGTGGTAGGTGGTAGCTTTCACTTTCATAAGCACCTTCTCGGGGCCTAAATTGAATAAAGAATATTTTGATTTGATTTAGTGATTCATTTCAGCTCATTATTTTGAATCTTTAAACCGCTTCTCCAATCAAAAAATGAAATAACTCAAAAAATCATTTTCATGCGAATATGCTTTTAGTGTTGACATGTTAATTTTTTGACTAAGATTTATCTCAAAAACTAGACGAAGCACTTTAAATTAATTCTAAACGTAGGGATAAGTAGAGTATTATATTGCTATTGGTATCCGTTTTAGAAAATATCATCATTATTTTAACAGAAATTCGTTGATAACAAATAAAAAAATCATATATAATGCATTATAGGTGGTATAGTTTCGTTGTAGGTGGTAGAGTTACGCTGTTGGTGGTAGAGCCACGCTTGCAGGTGGTAGAGCCACGCTTGTAGGTGGTAGAGCCACGCTGCAGCTGTATCTGGTTTCAGCATGAATAGGTAGGCTCGCCCGGTGTACTACCACCCAACCCACCGAAAATCGATGTGAAGTAACAGTGCTTGCATTAATGCGTTTCGTTTGATCAATGAGAGCGCCACAGGCCCACCTAGCTTCACCTTCCCCCTCTCCTCTTCCCTTCGCCCCGTCTTCCCTAATAGAGGCTTACCTTTTACTTATTTAATATTTTCATCTTCTACGTTAACGAAGTCGCGAGATAAAGTTAGAGTTAACCCAAAGTAAGTATTCCACGCGGAGGAAGTCAAAGGCAGAACGTAGTGTTCGTGTAAATTATTATCTGTTTCAGTATTCAATTACCTTTTATTTTATTTTTAACCGACGAAAAAAACGGAGGAGGATCTCAATTCGTCGTGTATATTTTTTTTTATGTATGATCACGCATAACTTTTTACAGTATAGTCCGATTTTAAAAATTCTTTTTTTATTGGAAAGGGTATACTCCGAAGTTGGTCCCATTTAAATTTGGGAAAAAAATTTCAACCCTAAGGGTATGAAAATCAAGAATGATTAATTATTCACGCACTGATTATGTCTATGACCGCGCATATCTCTAGACAGAATAGTCCGAGCTGAATTATTATCTTTTGATTTGAAAGAGTATACCCAGAAGTTGGTCCCATATACATGTAAACATGAAAATATCAACCCCAAGGGTAGGAAAACGGGGTATGATTTATAATTCAGCTTCTGAGTTGTGTATTACACTTACAGTATAGTCAGATTTTAATCATTCTTTTTTTATTGGAAAGGGTATACTCCGAAGTTGGTCCCATTTAAATTTGGGAAAAAAATTTCAACCCTAAGAGTATGAAAATCGACAATGATTGATTATTCACGCACTGATTATGTCTATGACCGCGCATACCTTTAGACAGAATAGTTTGAATTAAATTATTATCTTTTGATTTGAAAGAGTATACCCAGAAGTTGATCCCATATACATGTAAACATGAAAAAAGCAACCCCAAGGGTAAGAAAACCGGGCATGATTTATAATTCAACTTCTGAGTTGTGTATTACAAATAAATTAAGCTGGTAGTAATTAGTAAGATCATAGCCACAAAAAATTATAAAATAAAAACTTTTTAACAAAAAATTAAACCGCCGAAAAAACTGAAAAGCAAAAAATAATAAACCTTTTACTTTATTCATCTTAATAACTAAGTTCTTAAACTAATGTAAGTATACCTAAGAAATTTTGAGTCGGCGCCAAACAACCAATGAACAAAGATTACTTAAATTCACAAAAATAACCAAATCAAATTAAAACACAATGTGAGATCTCCAGCGGTAACGTGTGTGCCCGTTCGGGTTGCTTCGTAAGCGCTTGGCATGCAAGGGGTGTGTCACGCTGCGCCGCCGCCGCGCATCACGCTTTACGTAATTAATTAATTTGCTTGATTGGCGCCGACTTAAAATTACTTAGGTATACTTACATTAGTTTAAGAACTTAGTTATTAAGATGAATAAAGTAAAAGGTTTATTATTTTTTGCTTTTCAGTTTTTTCGGCGGTTTAATTTTTTGTTAAAAAGTTTTTATATTCATTTTAGGAAGATTTACAGCTACATTTATACATTGCATGAAAACACTGCCAATTACAAATCTCCACCGATAACAGACAACGATAATAGAGAAAGAAAAGATAATATTACTTTATTTTCATAATACCTACTTCATACAATAATGAAAGTGAATTAGATTAACATGGCGTTAAGTCTTGCATTCTGATTAGAAAGTTACTCCAGCTTACCCTAAACTTGTAAGAAAACTACGTGAAAGATCTTTATTATGTTTGGAAAGAATTACGTTTCGTTTCCATCTTTATTCCGGAGTTCGAGGAAATTTTGCTATATTTATTGACAAACTTAGTTGTAGACTTAAAACGCAATGTATAATATGGCAGATCACCATAAATTGCTTGTTGATGAAACCAAAACAATTGTAAGATGGTATATGACATTTAACTGTGGAATAAAATGAAATTGTATTACATCTCATATGTTAAGACAAGTTATAACCGCGGCTTCACTCATGTTTTTTGCATTAAATACTTTCGACGCTTTGTTTTATTTGTACTCACATTTTTGATTTGTAAAAGTATTATTGACACTTATATATGTTATGAATATTGAAGTAACAATACCTTTTTTTTACTTGGAGATATTTTTTATATTATAGGAGGTAAACGAATAGGCAGGTCAACTGAAGTTAAGTGATTACCGCCGTCCATAGAGACTAGCAACACCAGAGGAGTTGCAAGTGCGTTGCTAGTGTGTGTTTGGGGGAAGGTGGGGGAAGGGGACGAGGAAAGGAGAGGGTTAGGGTGGTGGCCTACTGGCGCTTTCACTAACCGAACGAAACGCAACAATGCAGGCACTGATACTTCACGTCGGTTTTCTGTGAGAGTGTGGTACCCCGGGCGAGCCGACATATTCATGCTATATATATATATATTTATATTTATATATTTGGGGTGTACAGGGTGTCGAATAACATCATAAGGCTTGAGACACCCAAGCCAACCTCATCTGCACGTGGTGCATCCTGCTGAATAACGAACGAGGCAATGGCGTAAGCGGGGTGGTCGGGTTTTACAGCCCAACTGGGTCACAACCACCATGTATATGGCGAAAGAGCCCGTAATAGTGATTCGCTTCTACGGGTCGCGTTTCGGGATCAGCCTGTGCATATCCAGCTTATTACAGGCCGCCATGATAGTGGCGACCGGCGATGGACAGTGTGTTAATCGGTGGTCTCTATTATTTTCGGATTGTACTGTGCTTACCATCAGGCATAGTGCAGTCACTTTGCCGTGCTACAATAAAAATAAAATAAAATAAATGTCATCAAAATCCGTTATAACTTTTTTGTGTGGCCTCGATCTCACCGATGAAATGATTTTGCAAGTGAAGATGAAGCGGATGATGGGTCGCGCTTTCCCTTCCGATACCTATTTGTTCATCTCTAGAAGACTCCTACATTATATATTGACGGGAAGGTACGCTGGGAATGAATTAACTCCTTAGCCATACAGATAATTATTTATTGTTCCTAAAGGCAAATCACTTAATCATGCGATCTTAAAAATGTCTTTAACCATAACCATTTTTTATAGATTCTGAGAGTATTGTTGACAATATTTGACACGTACACAATTTCAAGAGAATCGGTTTACTATTGTTGAGATAAAACCACATATTATATAAATTAAAAATGTTAACATAATATTTACGTCCGTTCGCTGAAACAAAATTAAGAAAAAATGTATAGAGAGAATACTAGTTGAATAAAAAAATTCTACATAAATAGACCACATCTATCATCACAAAACTGTATGAAAATTTATATTACTTAAAAGCATTAAAATTGTGTAAAGATATATCCTTCACGTCTATAAATACTTAGCTTGTTGTACAATTTAAAATTGTTACATTCACGAGACTAATTTATCTCTATGTATTTTAACTCCGTCTGCTTAGTATGCTTTGTAAATACCATTAACAAAGCGAATTCATTCGTACGACCTTAATATGTTGCTAAAGTTAACATTCACGCTCTGTGTCGGGGCTTACTTTAATACTTTTGTTTCATATACTTATTGTTCAAAAGTATCGCTTATTGTATTCAAGCATATCATATTCATAAACATAACACGACAGAATTTTTCATAAGGATCGTTCCATTGTTTTAGAAGTTAAGTTTAATGACTCACATTTATTTTTTGGAGCCTTTTGCAATATGAAGCTTCGTTTCTCGCTCATAGATATGCTATTAATATTTTTTAATAATTAAAATATGTTACAATAAATCATCAGGTATCAGGTTTAGGTAGGTATTATATATCCCATAATATAATAATTTCATCTAATGAGTCCCCATAACATTGTAATTAATGACTTGTTTATTAAGAAATCAAGAACAATTAATGTTATTATTTATGAAGTGAATCTTCAGGACCTTACAATTTTGATCGCTATTTATTGTGTGAAAAAAATGGTAGGGTACACACTGTGTCGAATAAAGTGGTGAAAACACCGGTTTTCGTTCAATCATCGAAGTTAAGCAACATAGGTCGAGGTAAGTATTTGGGCTGGCAAGCCCTCATGGCGTTGGATTTTTGTTGTATTTTTTTTTAATTCAAATGTTTCCCTGTGTTACAAAATGTTCACTTCTATTGTATCTTTTGGGGCACACTTATTAAGTTGTTGCATTTTCAAGGAGAAATTATCAAAATTTTGATTTATTAAAGTAGGTGCAAATCACGTTAAAAATGACCTAATAGATACAGTGAAGGTATTAAAAGCCGACTAAAAATAATAAGTTCATATTCATAATATATTTTATGAAACGACAAACAGTTTTGTCACACTATAATAAAGTCCTATAAATAGAAAACCTTACGACTGTTTCTTTAGATATGAAAAAATACTATTTCTTATTTGCATTTATATAAATACATTTTCTAGGAATCCTCTTTGTACATTAGCATATTACTGCTCTACTTTCCATACTTCCCAATTTTTTTTGCTCTGTCTGGGATGCATTACAAAAGTCACTGTCAGTGAACGCCATTAGTAAATGTAGCTCTTGCTTCATGTCAACGTAAAAGTATGTATTACATTTTTAACACACGTTTTGTTTCAATTAGCGTTAAACTAACGTTATCTAAATTATTGTTCAGAGTAAGAGTAAATAAAACAACATCGGTTTTATTACAAAAAACTTAAATATGTATTAAACTCTTGTTTTGAAAAGGTTTCGTACTAAATGCACCGCACTCGCCTTCAGTATGTTTGCGTTATTCTTTCTTCGCAAATATAACCTAACCTAACTTAAGCGAGACAAAATAGCAAGATAGCGAACAATCAGCGAACGCGGTGCATTTAATACGAAACCTTTTTAAAGCAAATATTCAATACGTATTTAACTTTTTTGTAATAAAACCACCTGAGTTTGTAATAACTTTATTATGTTTTTACTTTAATATTGTATTTCCTACTCTTGTTACTGAACATTTTCATTTTATTGTATCACAATATTTCTACTGTATAAGCTATTTAGAATTATTTGTTATTATTCAAGTTTATATTGTGTTTATCGTTATAATGTTCTGATCTGGTTTGTTTACCATGGAGCTGACAACTTTTGAAGACCAATGTGTCTATAATTTGTCCACATATAGCCTCAACTCATGTATGGTACATTGGCCACTAGCTATCGTTTAATAAATAAATAAACAAATAAGTTTGAAACTCTACGCATCGCAGTAATATATTTTTTTACTTACTATGCCTAATAATTCCGAACGAAACTTGAAAATTTCCCGGAAAAGTGGCGAGAATTTTCCGTGCAGGTAATCAAGATGTTGAATAAATTTGAATATAAGAAAGCATTCGTGAATACATACCTACGAGATGTTCAAATGTATGCAAAAACTTTAACCTTATTCAAAGTGTTATTTATTATTTATCCTTAGTTGTCTTGTTATATTGTCTTTCAATGCATGTTTATTGTACTTTTTTCTTTAAAAATCGAAGAAGAGTGCGAGTAAAACATAGGAGACAAACTGCTAATGAAAATTTATATTCAATTTTACTTTTATCAAAATAGTATGGTTTATAAAATAATCATAAATAGTATGTCTATATAATATTGATATCTTTAAACGAGCAATTCTTGCATATTTTTATATATTCAGGATCTCCGAAATGGCGTCAGTGATTTCCGTGAAACTTATTATGTAGATGGTTTCGGGGACGATAAATCGATCTAAATAGATTTCATTCACAGAAAACTTTTTTATTTAAGTTTTCAGGCAATGAAAAATTATAGCTAGAATATAAATGTAAATTTCGCCACCGCTGTCAAAACTGCTGCTTCGAATATCCATCTAACCCTAGTTCGAATCCGAGTGACAGCAAAAGAGATAGATATCTTTTTTTAGTTTTTTTTTTTTTTTTTGATAAAAATGCTAACTTTGTGAAGTAAACCTGATAGTTTATATTAATTGAAAAATGTTTTTTAAAGAACCGAGCTAGGCTTGGTCGCCCAGGTACTATTAGTTATTACACAAAACACCATCAAATCGTTATTGGCTTACATCCTAACAGACAGACAGTATATATGTCATTCGTAATCAACTGATTTCACGGTGGATGTATATCCTGAAATAAAAAAGGATATATAATAAACTGGCCTCTGCCCACGACTTCTTCCGCGTCGAATAGTTACTTTGGGCTAACGCTAACACGCAGCGGAAGCTCTCAAGATGTAAAACATCCGATTTTGAAACATCCTTCATTAGTGATCCGCCCCTATTAGTTTTAGCGTGATGTTATTGACTATAAACCTTCCTTAATAAATGAGCCATATCGCACTGAAAGAATTTTTCAAATCATACCCGTAGTTCCTGAGATTACCCCCTATATAAACGGCCTTTACGTCTACACGAGACGGGAGTCGATGCCCAGCCTTGGCGGCGAACGCATCTGCCCGATATCTTTTGTTTTCGACTTCGGTACTCGCAGATTAGTGACGACCCGTTGTTTTTCGTGTTTCGTTGTGCTTTGTGTTTGATATTAATTCCACACAGCTGCGCCGCACGTGTGAAGCATCTACCTGAGTGAGTGAGACATTCCCTTACTTATATATTTACGCCTCTATTTATTTATTTAACCACTTGTCTATTCAGTTAATTATTTATCTATTATCATCTTATTACTATTTATTTTTCTATTATTTATCCATCAACCCTATCTTTATATATGTAACTACTTATTTATCTATCTACTTAACTGCTACTTATTTATTTTATAGTGTGTTATTTACGTAGTATATGTTCCCTTGTCTCGCTCACTCATTTACATGCTTTGTGCTCTCATTTTGTTTAAACAACTCTCTTGGACCGGACTCAAGATAGTTCCCTAGTTTTTCGTTTGGCGTGCCCCCCTGCCCTTAAGGCAGGGAGGTTGGTTCGCGTCCCCCTCGGGCTACGGAATGGCTCTCAAAAACGATTTCGTATTAGGACTCCGCGACGACCTATTAGCGTATGGAGTTGACGAAAGCGTCGTCGACGCCATCCTTGCGCGTCATTGTCTCCCGCCCACGGATAACATTCTGTATGTGCCCCGTATGGCAGTGTCTGACAAATGTGAGACCTCAGACTCACCGGAGTCACCGCTGAATGAGGCGGATAGAGGACAGTTGTCGAGCTCAAGCTCGGAGGCTGGCTCCGAAATGGAGTTAGACACGGTCGCGCCCGCCGCATCTCTCACGCCCGCGATTACCGCGCCATCCGCGAATTCCGCGCCTTCTGCGCAAGACGATGATTTCAAAACGGTTACATATCGGAGGCGCCCCCGCCGCGGATCGCGCTCCTCCGACTCCGACCCGGGTACCGAACGCCCGGCAGAAAAAATAGTTCGCAACAAAGATGGCGCTCGGGCGCCCGTCACGTCTATACCGCGCTCGAACAGAGCTAACCCCGTCTCGGTCTCGCAAGACGGCGCTACGGACTCCGCAGCGGCGACTAAAAAGCCCCGCGCACCGCCTCCGGTTACTATACAGGACAAGTCCAAGTGGACGTCCATTTCGAATAGTTTAAAAAGTCAAAAAATTAATTATACGTCCGCCCTTAATACCCCAACGGGTATCCAGGTTAAGGTCCCCTCGATTAACGACTTCCGACAGCTGACTAAATTCCTCCGGGAAGCCAAGTTGGCTTATTTCACCTTCACTCTCGAGGAGGAACGACTCCTTCGTGTAGTGATTCGTCGCGTTCCGGCCGAGATCTCGGTCGAGGACGTGACTGCCTCCCTTAAGGAGCAGAATTTCCCGGTCAGAGAGGTACATCGAATGTACCACCCACGAACTCGAGCCCCTTACAACATGGTCTTGGTCCTCCTAGACCGCTCTCATGAGGCTATATTTAGCCTGACCTCCGTTTGCAACCTCAACGGCATCACCGTTGAGCCTCCCCGAAAAACCCATACTCCGTCGCAGTGTCACAACTGCCAGAGTTACGGCCACTCGGCGCGTAACTGTCACCTCCGCCCTAGGTGCGTCAAGTGCCTAGGTGATCATTCCACAAAGGAGTGTGGGCGTACACCCGACACCCCTGAGCCCCCCAGTTGCGTGTTGTGCGGTAACGCGGGACATCCCGCGAATTATCGCGGCTGCCCCCGCGCGCCGCGCACACAACGCCCTCGTCAAGCGAGACAGGCGCCCAGGGCGCCTGTAGCCGCCGCCCGCCCTCCGCCTCCACCTCCCATGTCTATGCAGGCTTTCCCGAGCCTGCCGGGTGTCTCTCGCGCCCCGGCAACGTCCGCAACCGCATCTCACGCGGCACACTCTGTACTGCGTGCACCAAAACCCGGGCGGGCCCCTCTGGCCCCCTGGGCGCCCCGACCCGAGCCCCAGGCTCCTAAGCCTCAAGCTCAGCCCCAACAGGCAAAGCCAGCACAGGCCGCGTCAGCCTTCTTTTTTGGCCTCGCCGGGCTTGACTGGATTCACCAGCTAATCCTGAAACACGACATGCAAGAAGTACTAGGTTTTTACACAATTCTCCAGACCGAGACAGGTTTAGGCCAGCTCAGCGCATTCGCGAAATATCCAGGCATTGCCACGACCCTGCAACGCCTCGTCCGTGAGGCTCAAAATAGTAAATAAATAAATTCGTGGCTATGAACAAAATAAAACCGCGCGGTCTATCTCTTTCGTTTTACAACGCAAGATCCCTTAGGACACAGCGCGATCTAGTAGCTGCCTTTCTATGTAACAGACAGATAGACGTTTTCCTCATACAGGAAACGCAACTAAAACCAAAAATGCGTAATCCCGCGATCGCGAATTACAACATAGTCAGAAATGATCGTGTCACTCGCGGGGGTGGCACCTTAATTTACTATAAACGCTCACTTTATTGTATGCCGATTGATCCGCCCGTTCTATCCAATATGGAAGTGTCAGTATGTAAATTAGGGATGACCGGTCATCCATCCGTTATAATAGTATCCGCATATCTCTCGCCGAATAGAGAGCTATTAAAATCCGATTTAGAGGCGATATTCCAGTTAGGAGACTCCGTTATTATTGCTGGGGACCTCAACAGCGGGAACGTCATTTGGAACAGTCCGACTACTTCTCGAAACGGGAAGATACTCGACAAACTAAGTGACGATCTCGCGTTTGACGTCATAGCCCCTATGGAACCCACTCATTATCAGGACAACTGTCGCCCGACAGTCTTAGACATAGCTATTTTAAAGAATGTCACGCTTCGGTTACAACTTATTCAAGTCGTACACGAACTTGACTCCGACCATCGCCCGGTAATATTACAGCTAGGTTCAGATACAGACACCACCCCTCCGCCGGTAAGGGTGGCCGACTACGCGAAACTCGAACGTTATCTCAGAGGTAACTCGTCATCAAACTTGTTAGATAATATTCCGGACGTGTTAGTGTCAAAAGCTGACGCGGATCTGGCTATCGATTCCCTGGTCAGCTATCTCCAGACCGCCGTTAATGAGACCTCGAAAGAGGTACAAGCGGTGAATGATCGCCGTTTTATATTCCCAGATGACGTGAGAGCGCTGATCACGGAAAAGAAC
The DNA here is from genome assembly GCA_014332785.1 of Antheraea mylitta. Lineage (NCBI taxonomy): Eukaryota > Metazoa > Arthropoda > Insecta > Lepidoptera > Saturniidae > Antheraea > Antheraea mylitta. The sequence continues at coordinate 6,015,232 of JACEII010000004.1, read as the reverse complement.
TCCGCGACTCGAGCTCACGACACGTACCCGTCGGTTGAAAATCGCGATCGCTTACGGTTATTACGCAAACAGGTTAAAGCTCGTATCGCAGAGATCCGGGCCGACAGGTGGGACAGGCTTCTGGAGAGTATCCAGCCATCTCACTTGGCGTACTGGAAGCTCGTGCGATCATTAAAGTCAGACGTGACTACTCCTATGCCCCCTCTCGACAGAGGCACCGGGTTGCCTCCCGCGTTCGATAGTCTAGACAAGGCGGAGTCTCTCGCAGCGAGTTTAGAAAAACAGTGTTCACCAAACACAGCCAATACTGACTCTATACATATTGGATCGATCGAGTCCTCGGTAGAGCGCGCACTCGCGTCCCCTCCGGCGGATACTCTAACCCCTGTCACCTTCGATGAAGTATCGGATGCCATCAAGCGTTTAAAGCTTAGGAAGTCCCCAGGTCCCGATGGGATCAGGAACGAAGTACTGAGACTCCTTCCTGATCGCATCATAGCTCTATTGGTCTGCTTCTTCAATGCGGCCATGTCCCAGGGTCATTTTCCAGCCGCCTGGAAGAAGGCTGTAGTTATAGGCATTCACAAGCCCGGCAAAAAAGCTACGCTTCCCGATAGCTATCGCCCTATTAGTTTATTAGATACGTTAGGTAAACTGTACGAACGGCTCCTTCTGAACCGTCTCCAGACATCCATATCAGAGTTAGATCTGTTACCACCTGAGCAGTTCGGATTTCGAGCCGAACACTCTTGTACGAATCAAGTGCACCGCCTCACGGAGTACATTTTCTCGAAATTTAATGCAGATCCGGATCCTAATCCGTTTCCGACTAATCCTAATCCGAAACGCTCAATAGCAGTCTTTTTCGATGTCGCAAAGGCTTTCGATAAGGTATGGCATTCAGGGCTCATACATAAATTGATTCAGTTTCGTATCTCCGATAGGTTAGTTCACATACTACGCGACTACCTCACCGATAGGTCCTTCCGCTATAGAGTGGAAGGGGAACTGTCCTTATCCCACCCGATACGCTCGGGTGTGCCTCAAGGATCCATTCTGGCACCCACACTCTTTAATCTGTTCGTCAGTGACCTACCTCGGCTTCCGGAAGTAGAGGTAGGTTGTTATGCTGACGATACAGTTCTCTACGCTTCCGGTTGGCATCCGAAAGTTCTTAAGACACGCATCGAAAAGGCCGTTAGCACACTCGGTGATTGGTTTATTCGATGGCGTATAGAAGTAAATCCCGATAAAAGCGCCGCGATATTTTTCGACCCGATATCCAATAAGCATGAACGCAAACTCGCGCCTATTAAATTGTACGGTACACAGATTCCTTGGGCCAATCAGGTTAAATACCTAGGAGTCACGTTGGATAAACGCCTCACGTTTAAACAACACACAGAAATAGTCAGAAACAGGGCCGCTATGGTCATGGGTCGGTTACATTCGATAATTTGTCACAAGAATAAGATGTCCATCAGACATAAGCTTACGTTATATAAGATGTGTATTCGTCCTATTCTAACATATAGTTCACCCGTTTTTGCACACATGTCACAATATAATTTCGATAATTTACAAGTAATTCAAAACCGATTCTTACGTAAAGCCACCGGTGCTCCACCGTACGTTAGGAATGAGGATCTCCACAGGGGCCTGGAGATGCCTACTATCTGGACGTACGTAAAATCATTAACTACTAGATATTTTGAAAAAGCCGCGAATCATCCCAGTCAGTTAGTGGTATCCGCCTCGAATTACGAAACCGTACCAATCGTTCCGCGTTACAAAAGACGACCGCGACATATTTTCACCGATCCTCCGGATAAAATAACGGCAGCGAACGATCAGTACCAGCCTGTCTCTCCAAACAGAGCGTGTTCACGCCCACGCCCGCGTAACCACAGATCACGCCGCCGTGGTCTGGGGGTAAATTTCGCTCCCGCACACCAGATTAGGCCCCCCTCGGCAGCGACTCAAGCCTAGGTCCGTTCCCCCGGCGTGGAGCCCTTGAGTACGCTGCTCGCGCGATACAGTGACACAAAACCTCACATCACTGCTACAACATTACACATAGCACCTATACGCACATGCACGCCTACACGCTCACACGCTGTTTCTCTTTTTCAGAGAAATAAAATAATATCCTATATAGTTTAGAGGAATTTATCCGACACAAAATACATATAGGAGTTGTTGAGGCACGCATTCTTGGTACACATGCATGTTTCAATAACTCATATACGTATATCAGGATAGCTGGCTTAGGTTAGCTCAGATAGGTCGCGATTTTTGCACAAAACAGGCGACAGCCCAAGCCGAGGTGTGCCGTGCACCCTTGAGTTAGTCGCCCAAACATCCCAAATCGGCTGAGTGCCTTCAGCGCTCGCCTCAATAGTTCGGTGAAGCTGTAAAGACCTCTACAGGTTAACAGCGTTTTCAGTTCGAGAAAAAAAAAAAAAAAAATACACGAGACGATTTAAGCAGCGTTATGAATACACTTCTTTTCGTGACTATATAATCCAATTCGAGAGCGGCAGCCTCGCCCACAGGATCGACAAGTGAATTTTAAGTCTGGAGCCGATTGATCATTACGTGAAGACAGGTGGCGTTTGATGCGTTTTTGTCGAAGTAGGTTGAACTACGTTTTATCGTGGGTCGCGACGCCTTCATGAACGCACCGCTTCCACCTGTTTCTGTCCTGAGCGAGTTCCTGCCAGTTTTCCCAGTCAATCCCAAAAGAGGTCATATCTCTCTTGGCACAGTCTTTAAAACGTAGCAATGGCCTCCCATAATCCAATACCCCCTACAACGTCACAAACTCACAAACTTTACCTCTTTATAATATTAGTATTGATAAATTAGAAATAAATTGATAATATTGGTACCGCAGATTTTCGCACAACTGTTTTAAATAAAGTCAAGTATTTTGTTCACTATACGCTGCAATGTATTAACACATTAAAAGCATAGAATAAATCTCTCATAGAGTTTTTGGCGTGATTTTAGTCTGTCATGTAGTGGATTTTATATTTTATTCATAATCTTGTGTTATTTGACTATATATTGTGTAAAGTTGGTGGTGTTTTACGTAATATAGTTAGTTTAATATGCATAAGTGAAGTGAATGGAAAATAATAACACGGAGCATGAAATTCTGAGATGCCACAAAAACTCCCTGGAAGGTTCTAGCACGAGATCCACCATCTTGTTAGAATATGGTTTCACACGATGCTTAATATTGGAATGATCGCACGAAGTTTGTGATATTATTGACTACGTGACAATGGCAGTAATAATCGGAAAGATTGATTGCCACAAATAAAGTTAAAACAAAAAAAATCTCTCATATTTATATTGTGTTAAAAGTGTTGTAATTGTTACTTTCAAAGTAATTCATACGAACGTAAATTTTTCTTTTTAATGTGATTTCATTATTCATTAAGTGTAAATCTAGTGAATTTGTCATTGTTTTAACGGTTTTGTTGGTTATTTCTTGCATCTAAATAATAAAGTTACCAGAACTCGACCAGAAGATGTAAACGAAAGTTCGTGAAAGGTCTTTATTATGTTTACAGGGAATTGCGTTCCGTTTCCGTTTGTTCCGCGGAGTTGGAGAAAATTCTATATAAGATGTTGAGAAACTGAGTTGATGAGTGGGAACTCAATTCTTTTAAAATGCGGTACACCACTTGCGGTGAGCATGTTAAAGTATGTTAACACCTGTATTAGTGAAAAACCATAAAGATTTAAGCGCCATACAAACGAAAATAGACCTTATGATGCAAAGGTTAGCAAACAGTTTGGCAGTATAAGGTTTAAAAAAATACTGGATTTATTACAAGATTTGAATAATTATAAATGATGTAATGTATAATTCCAATTATTATGCAAAATGTATTATTACATTATTATTTAATTTTTAAGAACTATTTTTTGTACTAAACCAAGAAATGTCCAACTTAGCTATTGTATTTATACTTTTAGGTTAGAAAAAATATTTTACATTAAATACTGAACTAAATATACATTAAACTACTACAATATGATTATATCAAATTAAATATTGAATAATTTAGACAAATGAATATGATAACAATAGTTTTCAGCCAATTAACTTTACTATTATTCTTTCTCCTTATTTCATATAAAACTTATTTCAAGAAAATATACAATATTTTATCGATCATAAGAAAAAAAAAACGAAATATATTTTAAATTAGATATAATTTTTATGAAAATAATATCAAATACATGATAATATAAAAACCATATATAATCTGAATATAATTAAATATATTATTGTGACCATAGATTTATAGACTCATATGGTACATGTACTAAATGTCTTTGCCGATGGCGGGAAATTTAAAATTTTTTAAAAAAGTGCGCTGGGACCAATCTGTCCCAAAGCTAGTCTCCAGGTTAACTGACAAAGAAATAAGTGAACGAAATGGCGTTAAGCATTTTGTGTCTACATTGTTCAAGTATGCACGTTCGTATTTAGTTCTAAATTGTTAGCCTTAACATGCGAGTTGAATTTGATGATGCTATAATTAAGTAATTAGTTGTTCTTTGAATTTCTTTATAGCTTTTACCGTTAAATTCGTACTATCAATAGTAACCCTGAATCAAAGATATTTTATTGAAACTTCTATGTGTGATCCTATATATATATATATATATATATATATATATATATTCATAGGAGGCAGACGAACAGGCGGAGCATCTGGTGTTAAGTGATCACCGCCGTCTATAGACACTGCAACACCAGGGGAATCGCAAGTGCATTGCCAGACTGTGTTTGGGATAAGGGGAGAAGGAGAGGGAGAGGAGAGGGGATAGGAGAAGAGAGGGGAGAGGGGATGGGAGGTGGACCTCCGGCACTTTCACTGACCGAACGAAACACAACAATGCAAGCACTGTTACTTCACGTCGGTTTTCTATGAGTATTATAGAAATATAAGGGTATTTCTGTATTATATTAACAACGGGTTTATTTATAATGATTAAATAACGTATCCATTGATACTTATAAAAACTCAAACATAGTATCGCTGTGGAAAAAGTTTCATATAAACTTTAGGAACACAATCAAAACTGACACTCGTAGTTCTTTAAAAAAATGCGCATGAATTGATTCCAAATTCGAAATAAGTTTTAAATCTCATAGATTACATCAAAAATGTTTAATTTTATTACCTAATTTAATTAACGTTTTAATAGTTTTGTTATTAGACATCATAGTACATTTTTAATTATTCCTTCGAAATAGATGTTTCACTAGCTGTACCCGCACCTTCTCCCACGAGGAACCTTATGTAAAAAACTGTGAATGTAATAACGTCCTCTGAATGTATTAAGTTCATTTATTTATTTACTGTTCTCTCGTACCTACGCCGCGTTGTCATTAAAATTATAATAAGTTTTGATAGAGTGGACCGATTTTAATGAAACAAAAACTAAGTTATTCTTGAAGATATGCTTTATATTATTGTTTTATTGTGACCCAATACTTTAGCAGTGATGTGTATTTATACAAACAGACAGACAGGCAAACATTTCTAGAAATGATTGAAATGTATTTTATTACTAATTCCTCGACATTTGCAACAATATTTTCATGAAAACCGAAAAAGTACCAAGATTAAAACGTCTCTGTACATTCTTATTATATTTATTATTAAAAAGAATGAAAAAATCAAGTATCTAGATTCTAGGAGTAGACAATATGCTTGTTAACGCTTCAAATAACACATGCAAAAAAGATCTATCTTTATGAATTGGGTCAACGCCGCACTCGGTCATGCATTCCCCGCAGACAAGTTGAAAATGTTATGTGTTATACGTCAAGGCTGAAGGAAATCCGAGGTCTCCGAGGAGTGAAAATAAAATGAAGGATAATAAAAGAAAGACGCGTGTCTCGAAAGTTACTACAGATTTATTTTATACCCAAGTCCCAGAGTTACTTGGCGAGTTAGATGGATATGTTCAGTCGTAGATTACGGTTTCCGTTTTATTTTGCACTATAAATTTTCCCTCCCATTAAACGAGTCATATCAATTTTGAGCATTATTAAAATATTTTCCTTACCAAATTGGTAAATCCTGTTTTCGAAATAATGAATTTAAATTATGAACAAACGAAGGTAGTTTTGACGTTCGCAAGCTATTTTGCTTTCGAGTTAAAATTTTCGTACAAGCAATTCTATAAAAAGTAATGCAAATTCCGTCCTTTGCCTTTAGGAGATAAGTATTGTTTTTAATACTTTTATCGGTTTTAAAGTAGGGAGTGGAAAACACACGATGGTACATACGTATATAATGTCCCGCGCTCGCCGACCGCTCTCGCGACCAGCTCGCTTTTTCTTTTTTCGCAAGTCTTACCAAACCGAGACGAAACGGTTTTTTTTTTCTTAAAAACCTTAATTAATAAGTATAACCTAATCGATTTATTTTCACAATTCTCTCGTCCTGGTTCGGCAAAGATAAGTTAAACTTGTGAAACTAAAACAACACGAGCCAGTCGCGGCAGCGCACTGCGGTGCCGTTTTGAGGTTATATTACCTCCGAATGATAATTGGTAACTTTGCATATTACCAACTTGATGATTTTAAAGTTAAAACAAAACTGTTTCGTCTCGGTTTTGTTAAGTTACGTAGACTTACCTAAAAAGATAACTCCAGCCGGTCGCGGTAGCGGTCTGCGAGCACGGTACATTATATACATAAGTAGTACCCACGCGATACCTAGAGACAGTATGGCTCTCCAATACAATAATACAATTGTGGGAATAGATCTACCTATAGGTTCTTATCGACAGATTTTTACCTTGAGGGTGGTAGCCAGCTAGGGAAGCTTAAATAACCCTACCACAAAACTATGGTCCCATAACTACGAGAACCAATAGCTCCTACTCATTTGTAAGGATATAAACTTACGTCGATTTGTTACAACCCTATTTTCTTTAATATATCCGCTGTTTCAGCATAAGCCACTGTACAGGCTTCCATAAATGCATGTTAGGACTTTGAGTCATTAATCCTACCTCTAATTAAAAGTTCTCAGTCAATGTGTAGTTCAGATGAATTCCGTGCCAAATAACCCGAGAAGTCACACAGTTAACAAATAAGTGCAAAATATTAATATGTAGATTGTGTAATAGAGTGCTGTGATTTTTTTAAAGACAAAAAGCTGTGGTTGCTAAGAAGATAGTCGCGGTTCCTAACACAATGTTTTTTTAACCTAGAACGTAGGGTTTGAAAATTTCTTAATACTTTAACAGGGCTTAAATTGAATAAATTATTATGGATTTTTGGTAGCGAGTAGATAGTAATTGAGAGATTACAGCCTAGCTTCGTTCGCGGTAATGTAGATTTAACTTATCCTGCAGTAATACAGTACTTTCTGAAGATATACTTCTTTTGGCCCGTTAGGGAAAAATGATGAGAATAAATTTCACGATGCGTGCGTACACCGTCACGAAAAACCGACACCTTGAAGTTATTACGATGCGCGCGCACACCGTCACGAATAACAAACACCCTGAAGTTAGCTATACCCAAAATTTTGTTTCTTTATATTAAAACTTTCAATGTATTAAATACCTTTTTTCTATTGTTAGTGTCGTTTTTTATACAAACGTAGAATAAGGCGAAAGATAAAAAAATTTATGTCAAAAAATTAAAAAAAAACATAAAATAGATATAAAAAAGAAATAGATAAATATATTTAAATTTAAAGGATTTTTATCTTATTACGCCAAAGAATTATAACTTCTAATGCGTGTACATAAGTACACACACACACTTTTTTCAAGATGAAAACTACCCTATATCTTTTTCTGTGTCCATGAAAATGTGAATGCAGAAGTTAATTGAAAAATGAATATGTTTAATCATATTATGAAACATTTATCTCTCACATAATAAGTAGGTTTTTATTAATAAAACATTGTAATGGCATACATTCATTACACAAATATAATTGATTGAGGAAATATAACGAAAGTCAAATTATTTATTCACAATCTAAAAGATTATAAATCGTATTATCTGCAATCAAAGAATAAATATGGTTAAGATGTAAGTAGAGATAAAAAATTACTTTTCTATAATTTTTTTATTTATATTTCATAGGAGGTAAAGGAACGTTGTTAAGTGACCACCACCGTCCATAGACACCAGCAAACACCAGAGGAGTTGCAAGTGCGTTGCCAGCCTGTGTTGGTAGGGAAGGGAGAGGAGGGGAGGTGGGACTCCGGCGCTCTCACTGACCGAACGTATCGCAACAATGCAAGCACTGTTACTTTCAGTTTTCTGTGAAAGGGTGGCACTACCCCGGGCGAGCCGACCCATTCATGCTGAAACCAGTTATAGCATCAGCGTGGCACTACCACCTACAAAAATTACAATTAATTTACAACACAATCGATTCTAAATATAATTAACACCACCATTTTAATAAAAATCTAGCAAGAAGTCATTTATTGGCCTTTGTTAAATAAATGTAGTTGTTAATATGCTATACTTTTTTTGACTTACAATATACGCGGATAAAAACGCGGAGACAAATCTGCAATAAATACTAGTGTGTATGAACCACCTTATCTCACATTTCCAGTTGGCTACCTAAACCGAATTCAGATGCGAATGAATTTATTAAACGCCATGTGTGTCATTTATTTTATTGACTGATCTAAATGTGTTTTTTACCTACCAAGGTAATAAGCGAAAGGAATATACGTGAAATATTTTTTCCTTGTATCTTCAAAATATATTAAAAATATATTTTTTTGATGTTAACTTAGATAAAAACTACTGAACATATCGGCGTAGAACTGTGACCATTTCATGCAGAATTTATTGTAGATTGTTCTAGGCTACTTTTTTTAAAATCGATTGACCCTTGCCAATTTTTAATGTTTAATAAAGCAGACCTGAATCAGTTGGTCTAATACTTGTTAATATGTACTCATAATAACTGTATTGCTTTTTTTATATCATATAGGCGACAAACAAACAAGCAGGTCACCTGTTGTTAAGCGATCACCGCCGTCCATAGACACTAGCAACCCCAAAGGAGTCGCAAGTGCGTTCCCAGCCTGTGTTTGGGGGAATGGAGAGAAAGCGAGAGGGGCGTTAGAGAGAAGAAGGGAAGAGAGAGGAGAGGGGAAGGGAGAGGAGAGGCAAGGAGAGGGGAATAGGTCTCCGGCTCTCTTACTGACCGAACGAAACGCAACAATGTAAGCACTGCTACTTCACGTCGGTTTTCTGTGAGAAGGTGGTACTACCACGGACGAGCCGATCCATTCATGCTGAAACCAATAATAGCTACAGCGTGGCTCTACCACCTACAATATCTGTGTTATTTAGTATCGTAATAATACCTTACATTTTTCAGAATTTCTTTGTAAACAATGTTATCCGTTAACTCCTCTCCTACGCTTGCGTATCGTACCGGTAACTTCGCTTCACACATAGTTTAATACGTGGCGCTTATAAAAATTGTACTTTATTATAACTTGAATAACTACATTATTATTGAACAGTTGTATTATTTTTAAAGGATCTAGTTGAGGTGAGAAGTATAAGAAAAATATATTGTCTATGTTCTTAGACTTGCTAAAATTGGGATTCAACGTTCATTGCTTTTACCACGACTCTAGGGTATTACGTCAAGTGTCGGGATATAGTAGAAATACTACATTTTGGGTGACTCAGAACTCTGGATTGATTGCGACGGTTTTTCAACACTCGATTAGAGGTTAAGTTCTTTACAAGGCGCGAGTTTAGCCACGCATAGTTTATTGTTTCCAACTCTGGAATGGATTCGCAACCAACAAACCAACATTTGTTTATGATTCTAATGAAACTATTACTAGGATTAATCTATACAGACTAAGCGGACGGTTTTAAAACAATGACCCTCAAAGAGTATTAACAGAAATTTTTAAATGTATTTGTCATATACTTATGACAATTTTTGCGACGCAGTGTGATTTTTTTATTTATTTACTAGCTTCTACCCGCGATTTCGTTTACACGGAAGGTGAAAATAATACGTACGTTAACCCTGATTTTGCAACGTTTTTCATTTGTGCTCCGCTCCTATTCACTTTAGCGTAATGAAAAATTGCATATTTTTATAATCTGAATTAAATTATTATCACAAAATTGATGACTCTCCTACAGCACTAGTTACACGTGCATACTTTAGTTCGAGGTAGTCCGGTGAAGCTGTTAAGACCTTGCTAGGTCAATAGCGTAGTCAGATGGAAAAAAAAAACCTTAGTTCGACCAATCTTTTCTGTAGTCCGTTGAACCTGATAAGACCTTGCTAGGTTAATAGCGAAGTCGGTTAGAAAAAAAAATCAATCTTTATTAGAATTTAATACTATTGTATCAACTGCTTAGCGTTAAAGGATATTTTCAATTCATTAAATCAACTAAAGTACTCCGAAGAATGAAGAAGAAGATACGTAATCTAGTTTATTAGTGTAATTTATTATCTTCAATCTTTCTGAATCACCTCATCAGATTAATAGTTCTACGTAATGGATTAGCATAATAAGCATTCAAATGTACACTAAGAATTGTTTCAATTAAGTCTCAAGTGGTAAGATTCCGTTCTTGTTTCTCGTACGTTAAATAAGTATTTTAACACAATTTTGTAAATGGCCTCTGCCCGCGACGTCGACCGCGTCGACTTTGGGCTAACTCTAATATGCAGCGGAAGCTTTCAAGAGGAGAAAAAAACGATTTTGAATCATTCTTGGTCAAAGTATATTGATATATAGCATATAACCTTTCTCGATAAATAAGCTATATAACACTGAAAGATTTTTTCAAATCGGACCAGTAGTTCCTGAGATTATCCCCTACAACGTCACTAACTCACAAACTTTACCTCTTCAGAATATTAGATAACTTTTCTCTAAAATAACAAAATACACTAATCTATTTTATCTTACATACCTCATATGTATCAAGTATTAATTAAATTATTAAGGTCTCCCTGCAGACCGAATCGCGGGTATTAGTCATTTATAATTAGTGTCTATTGAAACTATTGAAAGGAGAGACGGTTAGTACACCCCTTGACAAGGATGAATCATACAAATTGGTTGAGGTATAAATTAACCAACGTTTTTTGCAGTGGGAAGGGCGAGGCGTAATACCCGTTTTCTCCCAACACCGTAGCCGGACCTGATGGGATGGGTCGGGGGCCCCATCTCCTCATTGCACGGGTGAGGCTAACGAGGGGAGGCTACTGGTCATATACCCAGTAGTTTCTCTACAGTAGGGCGAAGTCTGGCGTTCACTCGCCAGGCTGCCGCAGTGGCCATTTTTCAGGTCTGACAGCTGGTTCAGCCCCTGGTTGCCCCTACAATGCGGAGGATGGTACACCGTAGGGTTTTAGTCCATGCGAGTCGGACATAACCCGCTCTCTCCCCCGGGAGAGTAGAGTATCCATAATGGATTTCCCCACGTAAATAAAAAAAAATAAAAAAGTCATTTATAGTTAAAGTCTACTTTTGAACTATTAATACACTAATATGTTAACTGGTATGGTATTATTATACATTTCCTTATAGTAAAGATATGATATCATCAGTGTCAAAGTGGGGGTAAATTTCGCTCCCGGACACCAGATTAGGCCCCCCTTGGCTCAATAGAACAGTCTTTATAGATAAAATGAATATAACAGCAATTTTACGTAAATGTTGATAAATATTTACTCAGAACAATACAATCTTTGCCAAACTTTTTGACCGCTCTGAATATAGTATAATAGCACAGAACACAAATCTATATCTATATATTAATACGTGAAGCAAAATCTTTGTACCCCTTTTTAACCGATTTCCCGTGAACGGGTGAACTTGAAATCTGCCATAGTTAAAGTTTATTCGGCGGAGAAGTGCAGAAAACTGTTTATTTTATATAAAATGCATTAGAAGTACATTAAATTAATTAAAATATGCACTTCTCACACTACTGCTTGAATTTTACACAACATATACACACAAGTAAATAAAAAATACTTGATTATAGAAGTATACCCTTTGACAAAAGAATCCTTGATTAAGTGCAAACTTTAAAATATCAATAAACTATGGTCGAATGTCGGCAACTGGACGCCCACTAGTTTTTTTAGTATAAATACGTTTTCTTTTATATTTATAACATTTTTACTTGAGTATAAATAAATGCAAATTTTATATTCCTATAATAATATTTGAAATTCGTTAAAAAGGGAAAAGGAGAGGAGAAGGTGAAGAGAGGTGGGCCTCTTGCGTTCTCACTGACCGAACGAAACACAAAAATGCAAGCACTGTTATTTCATGTCGGTTTTCTGCGAGAGGATGGTACTACCTCAAGCCCAACCATTCATGCTAAACCAGTAATAGCTTCAGCGTGGCTCTACCACTACAAAATCTGTCTGTCTGTTCGCGATAAGTACAAAACTACTGAACCACTTTTTATGCGATTCTCACCAGCAGATAAAGTGATTCATGAAGAACGTTTAGGTACATAATTTGTTAAGGTTTTTTTTTTTTATTTTCAGGGTGGAACAACATCCATCAAGTCCGCTATATAAGATAAAAGAGAAACGCCATTATGTAGTAACAAACCGACAAAAACAATATTTGCATTTACAATATTATTTAAGATTGTTCCAATAAATGAAAAACGCGTTATTTAATATTATAACGTATTCACCAAAATATGCTATCTATTTACATAACATTTGCGCATGGAACATTTACATTTAAAATAATTAATAAAAGCTCTATAAGAACGTCAAGAGGTAAATTGTTTCAGCGTATCAGAATATTTCAGATCCGAGATGTGTTTGAATTGAAAATAAATTTTAAATTGAAAACGAAGTAAGAGGATTACATATCTCAGGGGAAATCGGAATATTATCTGATATTGTTTTTTGCTTTTATACGCTTATTTCAACTGTTTTATAGCTTTTTTTTTATTATAGGAGGCAAATGACAGACGGGTCACCTGATGTTAAGTGATCACCGCCGTTCATAGACTCTTGCAACCACAGGGAAGTCGCAAGTGCGTTGCCAGCCTGTGTTTGTGGAAAGGGGAAGGGAGAAGGAAGGAGGGGCGAGGGGAGACGAGATGGTCCTTAAGCGTTCTCACTGACCGAACGAAAGGCAACAATGCAAGCACTGTTACTTCACGTCGATTTTCTGTGAGTATTATACGTGTTATTATAGCCTATAATAATAGGCGAGCCGACCCATCCATACTAAAACCAGTAATAGCTTCAGCATGACTCTACCACCTACAAGCTTTTTTTATTGAACACATTGAGCGTGTGGACTGAGTTGTCATTGAATAGGAATGAATTATACAAACCCTAAAAACTATTATTCATACTACCTACTACAATGAAATATGTAACTTGTCAAAAAAAAAAATTATTTATGATTTTAACTGATAGGCGCGGCTAACGTTGTTCCGCCTTGATATTAAAAAAAAAACGTTGACAACTTATATACCTTTCGCAGGAATTACTTTAATTGGTGGTGAAAAGACGTTCAGTACTTTTTGAGTTTATCGCGAACAAACAGACAGACTTGGCAGAGAACTTTGTTTTACAATATGTAGTGATAGTACTAACCTATGAAATAATATAATATATATGCAGGAGTATAGCATACATCCAAAATGTACTAAATGCAATGTTATGTGTCCTAATGAAAAAGTTTATGATAACCCAGATTACATTGTTAGGTATATATTATTGTCTATATTACTCCAATACACGAAAAAGGGTTCACCCTAGTAGCGGTAAACACAAACAGCTAAGGAAGAAATCAATAGAGAAAGTACTTTGAATCTAAATACTAGTACACATTTTCTGTGTGACTGGGTTAAAGACTAAACGAATAAGGACGTTTTTCTTGTCGCCTAGTGTTCTATAACCCTATGATTATGACTGAAAAATATAGCTAAGTCTAGGTGCTTGGAAATAGTTTTTTTTTTACTTTATTTTTGGCAATTAATCTTTCAGATTATTGCTGCCATTGTCATGTAGTCAATAATATTACAAGCGTCGTGCGATCACTTCAATATTGCGTCGTGTGAATCATTATTCTAACAAGGTGGTGGATCCCTTGTTAGAATTTTTCAGGGAGTTTTTTGTGGCATCTTAGAATTTCATGCTCCGTGGTATTATTTTCCATTCACTTCACTTATACACAATAAACTAACTATAATACGTTACCACGAAATTTACAAAATATAGAGTCCAATAACACAAGATTATGAATAAAATATAAAATCCACTACATGACAGACTAAAATCCCGCCAAAAAATCCATTGGAAATAGTTAGAGAATTGTTAAAATGTATACAGATAAATAATATTGAAATGCCTGTTTGTAAAGTCAAAGTAACAATTTTTCACTAAATAAATATGTAAGTATTTCAGGTATATACTTATAATAAAAAACAGCTTTTTTTACAATTATCGTATTATTATTAATTTATAGCTAATCTTATAAGGAGTGAATTAGTACTTTTATTTTAGACTAGTGGTTATCCGCGGTTTCATCCGCATTGAATTTAGTAAAGAAATGTTGTTCTTCGTAAACGTGGACTCGCATAGTGTTATTACAAAAATCTTAAACACGCATTGAACACGCTTAAAATAGTTTGGTCACAAAAGTGTCTTATCTTTGTTTAAAGATGGATATAATTTAAATTTAAATAGTGTCTAACACTCCTCTAAGTTTACAGTTTTTATTTTATCGTGGTAATTTATTTATTGTATTTCTGTTTGCAAGCAAAAGAGCTTTCTTAGTAAATTATGGATTTCATGGTTATGTGATTAATGTATAATAACAACGTGATTCTCTACTTTATTATATTTGAGGAGACCCCTTATTTTCTAAGTCGCGAATAACTGCTAGTATACATAATTATACACGAAAACCTTACGAAAGAAATATTAATATCCACAGACTAGTAAAAAACGGAACACAATCCGTAGCGTAGGTTAAAAGAATGGAACACACAAACAGACGCGAACAGTTTATTTTATCATATACATAGAATTCAATTTCGCATAATGATAAGATACTTATATCTTTTTTAATGTTACACAAAAATGATTATAATAACGCATATCAGTTACCCTCAAGGCATTGGCTCAGATCCGTTCGCTTGAGTTAAACAAAATCAATTTATTTTGATATTACCCCGGCAATGTTATTCCATGTAGAGTAAGGAAAACATTTCAACCCTCAAAACGGCAATTATGTTTTTCCGATGAAAATAAGTACCGATAAATTCTAATGATAATGCATGTTTTTAGCGAGAGTCTTAAAAGAGCAATATAACCGTTCTTCCTATATTATTTATTGTGTATTTCTCATGATATTGATGATTGGTCACTTGACTCGAGTTGTACTCACGACTCATCGAAATCTGTTTATGGTCTTAAATGAAAGTTAAAATGGCTTTGGATATATTTATTTATTTCGGTGATTTAATTAATAAATAAAAGGAACGCAGAGGATATCTACTTATCGGTTGTTATATAATAATATAGTACTTGAAAGACTGAGCCTAGCTCGGTTACTTAAAAAACATTTTTTTAATCAAATAAACTGTTAGGGTTGCCTCATAATACTAGTATTTTTTACAAAAAATAAAAAGTTATCTCTTCTGCTGTTACTCGGAGTCGAACTGGGATTACTCGAATTTTCGAAGCAACCGATTTCCATCTCAGCTATTTTTGTATTGACAGCGTCGGCGAAATTTACCTTTATATTCTATAATTTTTCATTGCCTGAAAACTCAGTTAAAAAAGTTTTCTATGAATAAAATCTAGCTAGATCGATTTATCATCGCCGAAACTACCTACATACTACGTTTGACGGAAATAGATTAAAGGTATAAGATTATATCTAAAACCTAACCGGTGTTATTACAAGAAAGTTAAATACGCATTGAATACTTGCTTTAAAAAGGTTTCGTATTAAATGCACCGCACTCGCCCAAGGCAAGCTCGTGTTATTTTTTCGCAGATCTAACCTAACCTAACCAAAGCGAGACAAAAGAGAACATAGCGAACATTCAGTGAGTGCGGCGCATTTAATACGAAACCCTTTTTAAAGTAAGTATTTAATGCGTATTTAACTATTTGTAATAACACCGAACATATTTTAGACATGTTTAACTTTGAAACAGGAACTTATATGTACAAATTTAAGTAATAAATATGAATAAGGTATTCTGCATCACAATTATTCATCCATAATTAATCAGATTTTAACGCGAACATACTCGCGGGCGATCTCTTGTTGTATATAAGACAATAACCGTAATAAATTATTGCCACCCGCCTGTCTAGTGCAAGAACGATGGCTCTTCAAGGTGCGTTATTATATTATTTATGGTATAAATGGTTCCGCTTTCAAGCTGTTGCCTGATACGAAATCGTTCCAAACCGTGGCAATGGCGTAAATAGCAATTGAGACTGACTGGACCATCATATATCAGGTGTTACATTCGTAATAACGATATGGAAAGGAAAGAAATATTTTTTAAAGAAAACGTTAAAACAGGAGTGTATTGTTGTTGCACTTTGCCTGAATTACTAAATAAAGTGCGAGAGATAAATACAACTCGGACTCGACAGCTCTATATAAAATGGAGGAAAATATGACTCCGTATTCCCCGGTTTCCTCTTTCTTTGCTGTGTCTGTATGCTTTTATTTTGTCTATTACATTCGACAAATTTGTTTCTTGAATGTCTTAAAACGTCCATATAATTGGGAAATATTGATTTCTTTAGAAGGCTCATATAATCATTAATTTATGGAAAAATTCAAACGATAGGAACATGGCCATGATAGATATAAATTGCATGATACAAAAATAATTGCTGTAAATAATTGCTCTTGTTTCTTTATCCCGGGATAAAACAGAGGAATACGTGTGTATGCAACAAACGCATGAGCTAGGTAGGGCGTCTATATTTGACTGGATTGCTATCGCCATGGTTACAAGTCTCTCACCATGTTTTAGTTTATCACGTTCCGTGATCAATTAGTCTATAGCCACCCTTTGAGAGATTTGCAAGCCATCATAAAAATACCAAACCTCTCGACGATCACATCCAATTGAACTGTGCCTTTTATAAGGTTTAGCGTAGTCACTTTGTCATGTCACTACAAAAAAAAACAGAAGTTGGCTATCAAATAAATCTTTCATAAAGATAAAAAAACATAAACAACTGTCATCTCTGCCAAGAAATTATGAAAACCCATATAAAGATTTACTAGCTGATTTCAGCTCGCTTCGTTGGCCATTACAAAAATGGCAAAGGGTCAATCGAATCCAAAATATAAGTAGAAACATCTTCGAAAGATTCCGCATCGAATGATCGCAGTGCTACGTCGATACGTTGAGTAGGTACTTATGACGTGATTGAGCTTTAAAGGAACATTATCAATATTTACATACACATGAACAAAGACAAAACAATCAAGCACATCTTTCTTTTCTGTGACTCGAATTTCTTTATTCTTTTCGCAGTAAAACTTCTTATGGCACGGTGGGGAAAATTTACGTTACACTTTAAGCGTAAGCATGTATTTGTGTGTGTATCCAAGCATATATAAATGTCTGTCTGGGCCTAGCAGTATATCAAAATGAGTAATTGTATAGTTAAGTATCTATACCACGGGTTTTCGTATATTATATAGTTTATGGGCATTCTCATACATAGAGTTTCACTTTATCCGCATATACACACTGATCACGCAGTGTTGCTTCTATTGCGGTATGCGGCCTGTGAAGAATTATTTGTGGCTCTCGATGAACGTACCTGACTTTCCTTTTGATTTTTGTACTATTAAATATAAGAAAAATATTATTGATTCGTATGTGTTTCAATATGTCTTATTTTATGTTATTTTAAACTCTTAGGAAACTTACAATTAAACAAAAAATAATAATCACATTATATATATAAACATAATCGAAAGCCATTTACCATTTTCCGCGACTAGCTTCAAGAAAATATATATAAAAAGAAGGAAATTACAAAAAACTGAAATTTAGGAGGCATTTGAGTTTCTGTAAGCCTGTTTTGAACATATCTACATTCAGATCATTAACCAATTTGTTTGCAGTTTTAAATTACTAACAACAGAAATATTAAGTGCAACGTTGTAACAAATTTGATTTCCGTTCAGGTTAAGAATTATATGACTCATTGAAAAATAACTAATATAAACAATGACCTAATCCGTACGTAATCGAGTAAATTTTATTTATAAGTTTTCATTAAATATAATTTCTATGAAAAATATTAATACCTGTTTGCATAACTATTAAATATGTATTTAATTTCGGTCCGCAAAAATTTTCAAATTTTGAAATATGTTTCGTACTAACAAGGAACTCGACCACATCGGATATACCCTATTCACCATACTTCACGCTACTTACGTCTACAATTTTTATTAAGGCCAAATTTTGATTACTGGACGGTCATAGTATCTACATATATATGGATAGCATAATATAGATACATAACGATATTCAATCAATTTTGTGATCACGAATACAAGGCAGAAATTGTTAATGGCATTATTTACATACTGGCATAAATATAAAAAATAATATTTAGGTCAAGTGGATGATACGACCCAGATCTTGAGTTGATTACCATTATAATACTAATTTTCCATGGTTGTACGGTGAACGCTATGACGTCTTTATTAAGGGTAGTTTGCACTAAAATCTTAAATCAGAGTTATATATTTAGATTCCATATATTTTTATACATTCTTAAGGTTAAAAACTAAATTAAGTTGTTTGGTACAATACTACATAATGACTGATTGCACACGTAACCAAGCCCCGAGACTAGCACTGGAAAATAAAATGAATGACTCATTAAGATCTGTGGGTTTATGAATTCCATTCTTGCTTTTCAGACGTCCGAGGAAGCAAGAATGCTTTACAGGCTGGTTATGTCTGGTATTAAGAATCGGTAAATTATTGACTGCGTATAAATTTGTTACTTTGTTGTTAATCATTGGAGTGACATGTTCAATTTGTGATCAAGCCCCAATTACAAGCACAGAAAAAATGTTCTCCTTAATAAATGTTATCTTTTTTAATCACTATATTTTCCATCATAGAAAGATTTTTTTTTATACATATAAAGCAAACAAAGAGGCGGGTTACCTGATGTTAAGTGATCACCGCCGCCCATAGGTGCTAGCAACACCAGGGGGGTTGCAAGTGCGTTGCCAGCCTATTTTTGGGGGAAGGGAAAGAGTGATAGGAGAGAAAAGGAGAGGGGAGGTGGACCTGCGTCGCTCTCACAGACCGAAAGAAACTCAACAATGCAAGCACTATTATTTAACGTTGGTTTTCTGTAAGAGGGCGATACAACCCCGAGCGAGCTGACCCGTTCATGCTGAGACCAGTAATAGCTTCAGCGTGGCTCTACCCTACCACCTACGACTCAGTTGCAAGATTTCGAACCTGTTTCAATTGACGTGGTGTCGGAATACGCTATCAGCTAAGCCATAATCACTTTACAATTTGTCATAGCTTATATAACATATAAGTGTGCTTAACATACTATATATATTTTGATTCAATGGAGTATAAATTAATATAGATAAGATATACTATATTCGAGGTTACAGCGTATTAGTATGGAGTATCTTTTATCCTGAATATTCAAGGACATGCCTGTCTTCACGGGCATCGCTGGGCAAGCCACTGGAGGAGGCAATACGCCTCGAGCAGTTCCCTCGTCCGCCCTCGCAAGGGTGAGAAGACCAGAGCCGGCCAGAGCCGGCCTGATTATTTTTTCGAATCTGTGTTGTTTAATATTGCATATCCGGAAATATGATTTTGTGATTAGCGAAGGCAAATATAAGACAAGTCAGAATTAGTTCATTTAGGTAGTGAACGTTCATCTCTGAATAAGTACCTACTTATGAAATGTTTGTAATAGCTATTTGTCTATTAGCGTTTCTAATTTTACCGTTTTTTTATTATTATGTGATTATAATAAATCAACGCTTAAGTATGATTACTAAATCTGATATTAATGAGTAACGATGTTGTTAAAACAAAGACCTTAAGGCAGTACGAACTTACCACAATTTACTATGTTTAGATGTCAGAAAAACATCCAAAATCTTTGAGATAAATTTGTTATAAATCCTTGATGGAGGTTGCAACAAAACATTATAAAATATGATAAAATGATGATTTCGTAAAGATATTTTCCTTTGCCAATAAAAATAAATAACAGTAAGTTAAAATATTACTCGGTAATCGTTAATAATTTATTTTATAATATCCTTAAGACTGACTAACAGACAACGAGGTACATGAAGTTTCTTTATGCAAAATAAATGAACATTAAACCCCGGACCGTCCAAAACCACAAAGGCATAAGTTCCATACAAACGAATATAGACCTTATGAAGCAGTTTTCTTTTTCATAGGAGGCAATCGAACAGTTGGGTCACCTGATGTTATGTGATCACCACCGTCCATAGACACCAGCAACACTAGAGTAATCGCAAGAGCGTTGCCGGCGTGTGTTGGTGGGGAAGAGGGGAGGGGGAAGGTGAAGAGAGGGAGAGAGAGGGAGAGAGGTGGGCCTCCAGCGTTCTTACTAACCAAACGAAACGCAACAATGCAAGCACTGTTACTTCACATCGGTTTCCTGTGAGAGGGTGGTACTACCTCGGACGAGCCGACCCATTCATGCTGAAACCAGTTATAGCTTCAGCGTCACTCTACCACCTACTGTGGGCAGCATAAGCTTAAAAACACCGGATTCATTAGAAAACTTTAAAAAATACCAAATTATATGTTGAAAAACATAATGATTACGTAAAATATGTTTTCGAATATTTTTTCATTTGTACGAACTTTTTTTACTATACCTACAAATTACGATGTTGTAAAAAAAAATAGCATGATGCCGTTTTAAGAATCGGGTTTTAAAAAATTGGCCAAGGAGTTAAGGGAAGATTTTTCTAAGCTCACGTCAAAGATGTATTCAATATATTTATCGTGGCAAATCTACGGCATTTTAAGGATATATAGTTGAATTCATTTATTCATGAAGGTAAACAAATAAGATCCCTAAGGGTTGATACACGCCGGGTACACAAATGCGAGCTTCGTGGTATTAAGATTCCTTCGGTAGATGCGAGATATTTATAGCTGGTTTATTTAATCTAACGCACTTACTAACCTTTACCGTGAACCAGATTAACGTAAATTCCACTATAAATCACTGAATGGTATATATAATACCTAGTTTGTATACGAAGTAGTGCACGATCTACTTTATTCTCGTCTGAAGTTGTAGTAGCTATCGTTTGCTTTCAGTTACAGGTTGTTACAGCAGTTTTTTGTAATAACTAGCGGGCCCGGCCCACGCTGTTAGTAGGTGGTAGAGCCACACTGAAGCTATTACAGCATGAATGGGTCGGCTCGTCCAGGCTAGTAGCACCGTCTCACAGAAAACCGACGTGAAGTAACAGTGCTTGCATTGTTGCGTTTCATTTGGTCAGTGAGAGCGCCTGAGGCTCACCTCCACCCTTCCTTTCCTCCCTTTTCCTCCTCCCCCTTTCTCCACCAACAACCAACATAAGCTGGCAACGCACTTGTAACTCCTCTGGTGTTGTTAGTGTCTATAGGACAGTGGTGATCACTTAATATCAGGTGTCCCAACCGTTCCTTTGACTCCTAGGACATAAAAAAAAACGTTGACCCATCCTGATAATAATAAAACTTGACAAATTATATACCTTCTCCATGTATAACTTTATCTACTGACAAAAACCGCGAGACAATCCGTTCAGCTGTTTTTGAGTTTATCGCGTATAGACAGACATGGCAGAAGACTTTATTTTATAAAATAAAGTGAGGAATTAGTATTTGCCTGCAGCTCTAAACGCGATTAAGCAGTAATTATTTTCCATCTGTTATCTTATTCCATGTTATTAAAAAGTACATTTAATATTTTTTTTAAACTGCTATTAATACATTTATAGACTATCGATATGGGAATTAAACATTCTATTTAAAACGGTTGAAAATTGAACATACATTTATAATTTTGAATGATATTTTTGACAGTATAAATATTGAAAAAGTTTACATTGTATTATTATTTAAATGAAATTTTTCCCGTGACCAAAATTCCATAGAAATCTGTTGAGTAATTATTAAGTTACATCCGTATATGACAGACAGAGGTAGGTGATAGAGTCACGCTGAAGCTATTATTGGTTTGAGCATGAATGGGTCGGCTCGTCCGGGGTAGTACCACCCTCTCACTGAAAATCGACGTGAAGTATTGTTGCGTTTCGTTCGGTCAGTGAGAGAGAGAGCCACATCCTTTCCCCTCCTCTCTCTTTTCCTTCCTTCCCTTCCTCTTTCCCCATTCTCCTCTCCAAGACAGGCTGGCAACGCACTTGCAACTCCCCTGGTGTTGCTGGTGTGTATGGACGATGGTGATCACTTAACATCAGGAGACCCGCTTGCACGTTTGCCTCCTATATCATAAAAAAAACTTTTATAACGCCATATCCGTATAATATTTTAATTTTAATATTTTATAACATACATCTATTATATGATTTCGATAAAAAAATTAATTCTACAGATAGAACTATATATTTATTAATATATATAGACGCCCACCTGTAAATGTCGCACTGTTCGGTAAAGGCCTATACGCGAGGTAAGTTACGAGCTTAATTATCACACCAGCCCACGATGTATTAGAAGTTTCAAAGGCCTAGACATCTAAAGTGTTTTATATTATCCACTACATTATGGTAGTACATCAACATTTCTCCGAGAGTTTAGGTTGTCTCATCATATTCTAATATAATACTTACATGTATGTTTGTTTAAATGTTATATATGTCTAAAAATTCCGGCACTTCGACATACGAGTAATAAATACAAGTTAATTTCCAGTAGTAGTAGTAGTGGTAGAGCCACGCTGAAGCTATAACTGGTTTCAGCATGAATGAATCGGCTCGTCCGGGGCAGTACCACCCTCTCTTAGAGAACCAACGTGAAGTACTAGTGATTACATTGTTTCGTTTCGTTCGGACAGTGAGAGCGCCGAAGGCCCATATCCCCCCTCTCCCTTCCCCACCCCTCTCTCTTCCCTGTCCCCTCCCCATCCTTTCCCTCTTTCTCCCCTCCCTTTCCATTCCTCCAAACACAAGCTGACAACGCATTTCTGACTACCTTGGTGTTGCAAGTGTCTATAGACGGCAGTGATCACTTAACATCAGGTGACCCATCTGTTCGTTAGCGTCCTATAATATAAAAAAAAGTTTAATGCGTTATATAACATCTTGTAAAGGCTTTTCCAATCTCAATAATTTCTCATAACACAAGAATTTCTCAATATATAAACAACAAGTAGCCATTTTAAATGATTGGTAGATGACCTTCATGGGATGAAATAGTTTCTACCTTCACAATTTCCTTTACGGTAGGTACTCATTATTAATGCATAGGGATTACGTATGTAGATTTGGGAACCAACATTTTAATCCCGTGTTAGTAGCATTCGTGTGGGAGCATGAAATGTAGTTACTAATCACACGAATTTTCCATTCTATTTTTAATATTTCAATATTTGTATTTTACTGATTCTCATTAATAATCTTCGAGATAATCTTTTACGATTTTAAAACTGTCAATACATCTGATAGTTGGATGATCAGGTCAGCAGTGTTTTTATATTAACAATCCTTACTGTATTAATATAAGAGTATAGTATAACAGTCAAAAGTCCTAAGGCAGATTACCAACTTGCCAGATAGTAAGTTTAAGCACCATGTCAAAGAGGTCGTAATGCATAAATAAATACGATACTGACGTCTGAAAATGCGGCCTTTTTCTATGCATCCACCAAAAAAGAATGTAACTGTCTTTCTTTCTTCTGTACGTGTGTATGTCGCTGAACTCCTCCTAAAGTTCCAGTGGATTGGAGAATAGTTTAGATTCCCAATTAGTTGGTGCTGCGTTAGAGTTTTAAGATTTTTTTATTACCAAAACAGGACAACGTCCGCTGGTATCGCTAGTATGTCTATAATTTTTTTTGTGCTATGTATAATGAACAGATAAAACAGATCCAGTTGCTTATTGGTTTTTCTCGATGGCTAGTTTTTTTCCAAACCGGTTGTAGCTTGGGCGTTCATAATTACATTCTACGGGCGTAACTTAAATAAATAATATATTAATATATAAATAAATAATAATTTTTCGTTTTGAATAATAATCATTATCCTTATTTCCTTGCTTGATTTTTAAAGGTGGTAGAACCACGCTAAAGCTATTACTGGTTTCACCATGAATGGGTTGGATCACCCGGAGTATCACCCTCTCACAGAAACACCGACGTGAAGTAATAGTGCTTGCATAGTTGCGTTTCGTTTGATCAGTGAGAGCGCTGGAAGACCACCTCTCCTCATCTTCCTCCCTCTCTCATCTCCTATTCCCGCTCCTCACCAACATAGGCTGGCAGCCCACCTGCAACTCGCTTAGTGTTACAAGAGCCTATGGACGGTGGTGATCACTTAGCATCAGGTGTCTCACCTGTTCTTTTACCTCCTATGATATAAAAAAAAAAAGAATAAAAAATATTATAAACGCAAAAGTGAGTTGGCTTGATACGTTTTCACGCCGTAACTATTAGTCCAATCATCGTGAAATTTTGCATACATATTACCAGGGTTTTACTAAAGGACCTAGTATAACTTCGATCCCAAAAAACGTACTGTTCCCGAGTGATAGGTCAAATTTACATTAACGTGAACGAAACTAGTTATTTACATACCATAGATTTATTCCTAAGAATAGTGTTAACTGAGGTTTCGATATATGTCTGTGGTAAAGAGGATGAACTAGGATTCTATTTTCTTTCATGACCTCGCTCAAACTTTACGAACACTGGTAATATGACGGGGTAACGTATTTACCTTTTTTATATTATTTTCAGCCAGGCATGTGTACTGTTGTACTACTGCGTAAAGTTCCCGTTTCTTTGTTTATGACTCAATAGAGTGCAACACGTGCAGGTAATATTAGTTTGGAGTGTCTGAGATGTTATTGGTAAATTGTTACATCACATGTAAGAACAATCTTCGATGTTGACTATTATTTAAGGTCATAAAATATAGTGATTTGAATTTTTAGGAAAGATATTCAATTACAACACTATAATAGATATTTCGAAAGGAATATGTAAGTTATAAAATTAATTTAGTACATAAAAAAACTGTAGTTAGAACAATTTAGTGATTAGTCCCCCTTCGGCAGCGGCTCAAGCCTAGGTCCGTTCCATCGACGTGGGTGCTGCTCGCGCGATACAGTGACACAAAATCTTACATCACTGCTACAACCTTACACATATCATCTCCACACACGTGCACGCATACACGCTTGCACGTGAAAGTGGAAAGGTTTTATTTTTTCCCCTGTCGAACTGAAATAGTTTCCAAATTATCCGACACGAAATATATATAGGAGTTGTTGAGGTATGTATGCTTGGTACACATATATGTTCCAACAACTCATATATGTATGAATAGTTAGTTTAGCTTAGATAAGCTCAGATAGGTTGTGAATTTCATGTATCAGGCTATTGCCTGCGCAAGCCGAGGTGTGCTATAAACCCTCAAGCTAGTTGTCAAATGAACTCGTCTGAGTGCCTTAAGCACTCGCCTTAGTAGTCCGATGAAGTTGTTAAGACCTTGCTAGGTCAATAGCGTAGTTAGTTCAAAGAAAAAAAGTCTACGGAGATAACAATTGATATATTCTTATTTATTGATAAATTCATGTAAAAAAATTTGGCAAATAAAACATTTTAGAGAATGTTATTTTTAATGTTGTGTGGAAGTGATTTAAATGGAGATCAATTTGTTAACTATATAAGGCAAAAAAAATGTTATTCGTTCACAGTTGGCGTAATTCAGCTGAGTTTATTTCATTGTATCGACAATATAGATAACAACGGAGAACATTAAGAGATAACGAAAATATTTATTATTATTATTAAGTACAATCTATGTATGCCCTTGTAGTCCGGTGAAGCTGTAAAGGCCTTGCAAGGCCAATAGCATAGTCAGTTCGAAAAAAAAAAAAACAATTATGCTCCTCGATAGACGGATATTCACTCCCCGACTCCGAAACAAGGCAAAAAAATATATATACAAAAAGAATGAGTTTATGTGTCAAACAAAATAAATATATCAAAGTCTTGTTAGTGGGATATATTTAACAGTAAAGTTTTGCACCTTACTACGGGGGCGTTCGGAAGGAAAATTCGTCACAACACCTGTTTCTGACGTTAACATAGCATCCGGATTATCTTTAAATGCTACAGACAGCCCCTGTCGTAACTTGCCTCGTTACTACCTATTGTTTACTTTGTTACCCTGTGTACATACTCTAGATAATTAAAGTATTTAATGATGCCAATATTACACTCCAAATTTTCAAGTAATGAACTTTTAACATAGAAAATTTAGTTGCATTTGCCTATTAACATACTTCTATACATTTTTTTTATTGTTTTATATCATGAGAGGCAAAGGAATAGGTGAGTTACCTGATGTTAAGTGATCACCATCCTCCATAGACAGTTGCAACTCCACGGAGTCGTAAATGCGTTGTCAACTTGTGCTGAGTGAGGGAGGTAGTGAAGAGGAGATGGAGACAGTGAGAAGTGAACTACCGTACACTAACCGAACAAAATGCAGCAATGCAAGCACTGTTACTTCACGTCGGTTTTCTGTGAGAGGGTGGTACTACCCCGGGTGAGCAGACCCGTTCATGCTGAAACCAGTAATAGCTTTAGCGTGGCTCTACCACCTACATTTATATGTCAGAGTTGTTCATTTGGCTTAAGTTACAAATGTAGCCCTAGATAGAATACTAACTTATGCTCGTAGCTTCACCCAGCTTAATAGGTGATTATGATGAGCGCATTAAACTTAAGTTCATAGCAAATTAGGTACCTACGTAAAAATCTTAATAAAAGTATAATTAAAAAATTTCAACCTCTATTTTACACACCTAAGGGAAGACATCTGGCAAATTATGATACAGATGTTTGTGTCTTTTACTAGGCAATTGTTGTACTATATTGGTACTCAAATTCAATTGACGAATTATTTTATATCCACCGTATAATCTCTGCAACCCCACTTTTTATCCAATTATTATGTGAAAAAAAAAATCGCCTCTTAGTGAGTCTCTAGACCCTGAGAAAAATTACTGTCTTTGTTCAATTTTTGTAGTTTCGGCTGAGCATTGATGAGTTAGTTTACCAGATTTTTTATTCTTATTTTTTTATATACATAATAATAATAAATAACATTCTTCCAAAATTTAAACAACGAAGTAAACTTCGCTAATAAACGTTATCAGTAGGGAATAGAGATATCGTTAATAGTAGTCGCTCAATATCGATAAAAAGTAATTGCGAACTTATCAAGTTTTCTTCATTTTTATTACTATGAAGTTTCCGTCCTCTTTTCTCTTTCTCAAGTTGTAATTGCCTCCATATTTTTTCTACCAACTTCGGGCTTTTTCGTTTTCTTTTTTTTTATCACATCGCCCGTTACTAGTTCCAAAAGAATTCAAACATACTTATAAAACCCACTATGAATATTTTAATTAATAAAGACAAAAAACAAGAGTAAAATATAAAAATATATGTCGTTGAATGTTAGAGATTAAAACACGTAACTCTCTGCATCTCGGACAGTGGTCGATCATCGCTTTACCTTACTGTAATGGAGGGCCCAAGCGCGTGCCTACGACTTTTTATCCGCCCACTTAAGTAATTAATTACCCTTTTGGGACGGGTTTTATTTTATGTCTGTAGACTTTTAGCTATTCTAACAATGTTTATTACCAAGTTTGGTGGGATATAACAAGATTCTGTAAAGGATTTTATTAAACTTATATTGGATGCTCCGGTTTCAGAATTTTTTCTACAGACAGAGGCAATCGCAGCAGGTCATGCATTAATTTTGAAATTATCAAATGTAATTCGGGTTCTACGGAATTATTGTTGCAAAATTCGGTTATATTTATAAGGTTAAAACTAAATTCCACTACAAGAAACCATATATGAAATATTCGCAATTTCCTATACCTTTTAAAGATCCAAATAAATGTCTTCAACTTTTTACTTGTTTCGCTGATTAATTACCCTCTAAGGGTTTATATTAATTTATCTACAAAGATTACATACCCGTTCAAATAATTTTCTAACTGTATTCAATTCTCTGACTTAGTATTTAGCTATTTTTAAAGATAATGATAAGGTAAACTGTCATAATTAAATATTAATGAAACACTATTCAAAAAATGCTTAAAGTGAATCGTAAGTGTCGAAGTAATGATAATAAAGAAAATCATAAATAAATGTTGGATTCACTAACAGCAATTTGAAATTTATTGTTCCGCTTTCATATCTTTTTTCAA
This sequence comes from Antheraea mylitta, assembly GCA_014332785.1. NCBI lineage: Eukaryota > Metazoa > Arthropoda > Insecta > Lepidoptera > Saturniidae > Antheraea > Antheraea mylitta. The sequence continues at coordinate 5,986,671 of JACEII010000004.1, read as the reverse complement.
CCGTATGTTCGTTCAAGTAACATTGTGATATTTTAATAGTATTTTATTCCAAATGATGGCATCAAGAAGCGTAAATGCACAAAGAAGTCATTAAATATAGAAGTTCAATGTAAGTTCCAAGGTTAGCTTCAAAGAATCTATTGACAGTTTTAATATTGCCAGACTTAGTCAGCGCTAACAACAACGCAAATAGCGCTAGATTGTAACTACCTCTTTCCGAATTACATGTTGTGTTTTTGTATCGTGCAATTTTTAATTGTATGATCCAAAAATGCATACATGTATAACTTAGCATAGTTTAGCTAGGTCAGATCGGGTTTTTCCAGGTAACAGCCAAGCCGAGGTGTGCCGAGCACCCTTGAGCTAGTTACCAAAAATAAAATCGGCTGAGTGCTTCAGCGCTCTCCTTAGTTGTCCGGTGAAGCTGTGAAGGCCCTAAATAAGGCCAATAGTGTAGTCATTTCGAGAAAAAAAAAAATTGTAACAAATTAACATATCAACAAAAGCGCTACATTCAGCATTAACTATTTTATAATTTAAAATGTTTCGATCTAAGCTAAGCCCAATTTTATTATGAACTAGGTACTTGATACGTTTGTACATTTGTTTTCATGAATCATTATTTAATGATACACAAATTTTATAATTTTGTAAGGATTCAATTAAAGTATATTAAAACCAATATTCTGTTTATTAGTTGCAATCTATAGATGGATAATCAGTATGGTAAAGATTCTCATCACATATTTCTTGGAAGTTCCTTCGACATCAGCTGAAAGTTGATAGACATGACAAGCTGACTATGATTCTATTCCAATCAGTAGAAAAGCGTTATCGTTTGTAAATCGCTTCATGAATCTGAACACATGAAACATCATTATTTGAATTGGGTAAACTCAGCTTACTCTCTTAATTTCGTGCGTTACATTCAAATTAATCATTATATAAATATGCAGTTGGGAAACGGTTAAGAACACCTCCTTCCTCTGTTTCTGAGCCGATTTTCCTTTTTTATTTTATAGCTATTGATGAGCTTTAGTGTTATCAATAACAAATCTTGAAAAGTTTTTTTTTTGATGTGAAACATCTATAGACGCCCCTCAAACCTGATTTTGGTTTGGCGACGTGTGGCAACACAAAACACAAACTTTGCACTATTAACGAAATACTCAAAAACATTTGCAACCCTATCAGTATTAACATAAGATTCAAACTGTTTTGTCGACCACTCGTTCTAATATAGTTACGCGACAGCGCCGATGATTTAGCGCTCTATGCTAAATGCCGCCAAATACACCGCGCCTATTTGAATTTTTGAATTTTGTTTGTATTTAATAAAGAGTTTATAGAACAAATTTGTAACGCTTTATCTTTTCACATTTAAATATAATAAATTTAAAATTGTGATCACACATCTAGTGTAAATTACAATAATACTATTTCAAAAATATTTGTAAGTATCACACGCACATCATCTACTGTAACATGTAACGTGTACATTATATATGTGAATACTAATAGTGAATCAAATGGGATGGGATTTATCATCAGCCACATAACTGGAACTTTAAACTGTTATATATCACCCTCAGTGCTCACTTACACTATATAAGAAAGTAATGAAAATATTAAGCTAAACATTATCGAACAGTATGTGTTAATAAACCTCTTATTATATAGATATAATATGTCCATAGTGTCGATATAATTAAGTTGTTATCATACCTTGCTATAATTTAAATCACATATAAACATATGACTTTCAATTACAACAGCGATGCCCTTGGTGTTGCAGTTGTTCATAGGCGATGGTAACCACTTACCATCAGGTGGGCCGTCAGCCTGTTTGCTGCCTTTTGGCATAGAAAAAATATATATATTTATTCTTGGAGTCCAGTACAGCGCACGTCACACGAACGACGAATGCATGGATAACAGTTTATCACTACATAGTGTATAACAAAGTCCTATTCCACGTCTGTCTATATGTATGTTCGCGATAAGATCAAAAACTACAGAACGCATCTTCATGTCCTTTTCATAAAATAATTCTTGGGAAAGGTATAGGTATAGTTTGTCCTATTATCAGGGCGGCAACGTCTGCTGAACCCGCAAGCTTAAAATAAAACAGCTAATTAGTTACTTATTTTCCCGTAAAATTCCCGTTCAAATAGGTCTAGCCGTTTTAGAGATTACCCGGAACAAATAAAAATACAGACATATCAATAGAATTAAAAAAAAATGTTAATATTTGTAGCATCACATATATTTCTAATATAAAATACACTCACTTTACTTTTATTACACGTAATATATCACAAATCAAAAATTGGGAACAAAACTAACGTAGAAATAAAGTTTTCGAGGAGTTTTTGGCGGGATTGTAGTCTGTCATGTAGTGGATTTTATATTTTATTCATAATCTTGTGTTACTTGTCTCTATATTGTGTTAAATTGGTGACGTTTTATTTAATATGGTTTGTTTATTGTGCATAAGTGAAATGAAAGAAAAATAATACCACGGAGCACGAATTCTGTGGTCTTGAAAGTTAAGAAAATAAAAATTTACGAAATATTATATAAAGTATTTGGCTCTTATACCTTTACATTACCTTGGACATAGAAGAAAACTACCTATATTGACAACTTCAGAATTGGCAGTATGGATTAATTCCTTCGACTATCTTATTGGACGAATATTATTACTACTAAACTTTTTGAATAGCAACACAAAATAAACTTTAGAAATATTTCCGATATAAACATACCACGTATAATTAAAAATTGGAAACAAAAGTAACGTAGAATAAACTTTTTGAATAGGAACAAAATAAACGATGAAAATATTTGCGATAGAATGTTATCGCGTTACCATGGCAACGCATATAATACTGACATTAAAACGCAGAGGAAGATTCCAAAATAGCCCGATTTTGTGGCATTCTTCATTAGTGCTCAGCTCCTATTGGTTTTATCGTAATGATAGCCTATAGCCATCCTCGATAAATAAGCTATCTAACACTAAAAGAAACTTTCAAATCGGACCAGTAGTTCTTGAGATTAGCGCGTTCAACCAAACAAACAAACAAACTCTTCAGCTTTATAATATTAGTATAGATTGAACTATAGCTGATTCCTATCGTAATCTGTTCTCTTATTCCTGTAACTTATGCAAAAAGAATTTCAATGTTTCACTTCTGCCAGGCGTCCGGTGATGGATCATTTTTTTTCTATAATCGAAGCACGCTGGATGGACAAGCACTCGTTATAATAAATGTCCAGTAGCGTTCCATAATATTTGAACCGTTGTCCAGAAAATAACGGTGTCCTCAGTATTCTCTTATTTTGCAGGAAAATAGCTTACAAGCTGTTTATGAGCTTATGTAAATTAAACAACACAATAAAATCCCAAATTAAAAGTAAATCAAATATAGTTGATATAAATTGAACGAATTTGTAGGATAGAAATTTACCTATAATGCAATAAGGTTAGGAAGTTAATATTATGCATTTTCTTGATTTCTACGAAACAAGTGAATTTTATATAAGTGTCATAAAGATAAAATTGTAAAATATGCTTTGAATACACAAAAAATAATAGGTTAAGAGCCACAAGCGTTGAAATTGCAGCAATAGTACAGCAGAAGTACTGTCATTTATGAATCATCTATATAACGATTCCGTAATATATAATAACATTAATAATAATCTTCAGTCAAATTAAGATCATGTACTTTTAGTAATGACAAATGAAAATAATGTTGAAATTAACAATCGCAACGAACGAAATATTCTTAGAATTGCAGAGAAATATATATATGCAAGAAATAATCTTCATTTAATTGCATAAGTTGACTTATAAACTAAGATAGTATGAAAGCTAGGAAATGTTATATTTACACATTTGTCGTGTTAAAAGATGAAGGTGATATGATTATCTGTGGATATTATTTATTTTAAATGCATATAAATTCAATTACTTTCTTTGGTGTATTTCAATTTATTACGTTAATGTTTATATGTTATTTAATTATATTTTTTTTATCGAAAACGTTTCTAACAATAGGAGTGTGATGTAAAAAACTTTGTGATTACCTTGTAATTATATAAATGGTATACAGCTATACTTTTATTAATTTAAGACCGAATATTTTTCTTAAGTACTCTACAGGCCATCATGACATTTTGATATACGTTGTCAGGTGTACAATAGGGTACATTTCATTACGAAAAACAGTACTGTTCCCGAGGGTTAGGTCAAATCTCCATAAACGCGAGCGAGGGCGCGGGTAACCCCTAGTTATAGAATAAATATATTCAGGCCTTTTTGTCACTCATTTTTTGGGGCTCGCTAATTTTTCAAAATTATAAGTATATAATTATTTTACGACCTCTACTACAGAGATAAGCCACTATGCGACGAGGCAGCTGTTCAAGAAAGATAGGATTAGATTTTGTACTTGGAGAATTCTGACCTATTAAAAAAACCTTTCTTTTTGTAAAGATTACCAAGATTGATTTTGTTTTTCAAACTCTTTCATATTTTCAATCGTCATAGCAAATTTTCGATATTTTCGAATTTTCCTTTAAGGTCACGGCGTGCTCCCACATAAAAGCCCTGAAGATATGTTCCTTAAAGCGAATAATAAATTTGATGACATCAAATCTTTTTAAAGACATATATGTCAATAATCATTACGTATTATCTAAATACAGTCGCTTCCTCGTCACTGTTATTACTACATATACTATTAACTTACTTTTACTAATAACGACACATAAATAATTTTCTAAAATCTTAAATGGTTGTGATAATGATTGCCGGTATTTCTGGAAGCTTAGTCTTGTATTTTTTATTCTTTTTTTATTCATGAGTTGTTTTCATTTTTTACATTTCATTAATAACACTATATTCTGACCGTAAAGGAAATATCTTGTACTCGTATGGTAAAAGTTCTCGTAACTTGTAGTAGTAATAAAGAACAATTAATTTGCAAAGATTCTATTCAGAAGAAGATTTTGCTTTTAGATATTTAAAGGGGCGTGTTAAGATTTAATTAAAAATAGTCATGTTTAATTTTCTAAACACATTTTGATTAGGTTTCCAGCTGTGAAGTTCATAAACCAATGTAGAGAGAACATTAAATTGCATATTCTATTAAATTTTTCATATTCATTTTTACTACATTCTATCTAATATTATTAGTAATAGAAATACTGGATACCAAAAAAACATCAAGATCAGAAAAGAATATTCATCAAATACGACATAATAATAAACAATTAGAACTTTCTTAAAACAAATTTTCTAAATTGTGAAATAATCAGGAGCATGCATCTGTGAATTTATTATTTTAGACCCAAATGAAACGAGACAATACAAATAAATACAGAAAATGAAAATAAATATTGAGAATTCTTTCTATAATCTATAAATATAAATTGTTAATTATATGTACTGCTCATTTTAAGCAAGCTTATACGTATTTATATTCATGTGTATTCAGAGAATTACCGGAATGTTACTGGATAGCGGAAAAAAGTAATCAATGCCTAAACGGAGGTCACGGCGTTGACATATGGATGCCGTGAAGAAAAAAACAGCAACTTGTGCTTCTAAATTACGGAGATAACATAAACAAAATCGTACATAAATTAAAAATAAGAGCGTAATTTGTTACTGTTATATCTCTTTAAAAAAATTATTGAACATATTAAATATAACATTTAAAATATATATAAGTATACGGTTTCTATTATTACATTCAACAATCGTTATTTTATACACTAAAAAGAAAAAAAAGACTTACTATATAAAGTTTAATTAGACTTCATTGATTGAAACACGATTTTACGTACTCGTATCCATTCGCTAAAAGCACTACTACAAACTCACGTTAGCAAACGTCCAACCGTTACCGAACGAGGGGATAATCAGTATGACTCGCGTCGAAATATGCGGAAAAGTTGAACGTGGGTCATATTTGTACAGGAGTGTAAAAGCGGTTTACACTAAGAGTGCCAGCGCGATACTACCGCGGCCCGGGCGAATGCGACGCGCCGCCCCGGGCTTTCAGCGTAGGACCACATGCCATGCGTCCGACGGCGGTCCACGGCTTACGAAGCATCCTTCACACTTCGTGACTAGACTAAGAATCGCTGTTACCATCTAATATCTGACAAAATTCGTATCTTTCGCGTTAAGTTACAGATTATATAAAAGATAAAGATCCATGGGTAAGAATTCTGCCGATAAATATCAGTTTATAGCGTCTAATATATACAAGCTTAGATGATGGCAGATATTAAAAAACAAAAAAACTCTTGTTTAGTAGTTTGGTAGTATGTGTCTTATAGAAAGATATTACACATATTATTATTATCATTACACAGTATAAAACAAAGTCCCCTACCGCATCTGTCTGTCTGTTTGCGATAAACGCAAGAACTACTTAAAGGATTTTCATGCGGTTTTCACTAGTGCATAAAGTGATTCGTGAGGAAGGTTTTAGTATATAATTTGTTCAGGATTGTTTTTTTATAATCAGAGCGGGACAACGTCTACCGGGTCTGCTAGTCCTCAACAAATATCAATCTATCTATACTATAATAAAACTGTAACAAGTCGAAATCTGTACATTAAATATTTTTTGAAAATTTTAATCAGGGTAGACTATGTTATCGATATAGAAGCCAAAAATAATCTTTTTACAATTTTTGTCTGTCTGTCTGTCTGTCTGTCTGTCTGTCTGTCCCTATGCACACGCATCACTCTGAAAGTACTGAACCAATCTTGATGAAACTTGACATAGTGATAACTAATATTACGAGATTACATCAAATATACTTTTTGTCTCATAAAACGCAAAGGGTTCTCCAGGATAAAGGATTAAAGTCTAGAATATAAACCCAAATTACTCTGAAAGTACTGAACCAATTTTAACGAAATTTGACACGGTGATAACTAATATTAGAAGACTACATCCAGGATACTCTTTGTCCCATAAAACGCAATGAGTTCTCCGGAATAACGAAAAACAAAAATTTGCAGTTAACGTAACTAGACTTTTTTGCGACACCTTAGTACAAGAGCCGGCAACGTTAAAAGAACAAGAATTTTAGAATACCTGGTTCTTTAATACATCAATATATATTTTTTTATATCATAAGAGGCAAACGAACAGGTGGGTCACGTGATGTTTAGTGACCACCACCGTCTATAGACACTAGCAACACCAGGGGATTTGTAAGTGCGTTTCCAACCTGTATATGGGGGAGTGTAAGTAAGGGAACCTCCGGCACTCTCACTGACCGAACGAAACATTACAATGCAAGCACTGTTATTTGACGTCGGTTTTCTGTAAGTATTCTGGCAGTATTAGCCCGAACGAGCCGACCCATTCATGCTGAAACCAGTAATAGCTTCAGCGTGGCTCTACCACCTACAGAAATTATCAATATATCAATAGACAGAATTTAGGACACTTGGTAGCGGGTTAACGTTGTATTTTTAATAGGCATTTTGATTTATGATTAATCAATAATAAGTTTAGGAACATTTTTTTCAGTAACTTTTAAACGCAATTAAACATTCAGACACATTTTTTATAAACAATCATATATATACCCGCTGATATACTTTATAAATAAAAAAAAGAATGTGGTGTCGTGGGACACCAGGTAGGAACGAAGTTCTTTCGGCTAATGTAGAATCGACACTATTTGGAAAAAAAAAAATCGTGCTCAATTTTATGTAATCGTAATTTAAATTATCAATTAAAATAACAAAATATGTCTCTTTATTTTTGTTTGACAACATAAAATTACATAGAAATAGAAATAATTACAAAAAAGGAGAAAGAGAAAGATATTATACACTACTCGCTTATGTATACGACTGTCGCGCCTGCGCACGTCTCATTTAACTGTTTTATTCCATGCACTTTTCTTTACGGTTTTACTATCACATTTTTTTCAGTTCGGTCGCGCAGCAAAATCTCTATCTCCTCCAAGCCTGCCGTAAGGAACTTCGTTCCAATAATAAATTTCAAATCAATTATTTTTTTTCATAGCAAAGAACCAATTTCATTTTATTAAACATTATTGACCACCATATACAACGATAAACGTAAACGTATGACTTGGGATTGACGCCATCTCAAATATATGCGTCGTCGACCATCAGGCTATACAAAGCCGAAATACCTTGGGCCGGCGAGGTGAAATATCTTGGTGTTACTTTAGATAAACACTTAAATTTCGATTCACACACAGAAAGAGTGCGAAACAAAGCCGTATGGTCTTAGGTCGTTTCTATCATTTGCTTTGTCATAAGAGTAAAATATCCCCCAGACAAACTCACTTTATACAAAACTTGCATCCGTCCGATTATGACGTACAGTTGTTCGGTCTTTGCACATGCGCAAAATTGTATTCAAAAGTTGCAGGTTCTCTAAAACTGAGCCCTACGTAAAATCACCGGTGTCCCATGGTACGTCCGGAATAAGGATCTCCACAGGACCTGGAGATGCTTTCTGTCTGAGCGTATATAAAATCACTTACAGGTAGTTATTTCGAAAAAGCCGCGAATCATCCCAGCCCGTTAGTGGTATCCGCCGCGAACGATGAACCCGTACCCAACGCTGCGCAGTATAGAAGACGACCGCGACACATTTTTACCGACCCTCCTGATTCAATCACGTCAGCGAACGATCAGTACCAGCCTGTCTCTTCAAACAGAGCGTGTTCTCACCCACGCCCGCATAACCGCAGATCACGCCGCCGTGGTCTCGGACTAAATGTCGCTCCCGTACACCAAATTAGGCCCTTCTCGGCAACGGCTCAAGCCTAGATCTGTTCCCTGGGCGTGGAGCCCTTGAGTACGCTGCTCACGCGATACAGTGACACAAGAGTTCTACCCTTATTTTTTGTTATCCTATCCTACATAGTTTAGAGGATTTTTTCCTACACAAAATACATATAGAAGTTGTTGAGGCACGCATGCTTGGTACACATGCATGTTTCAATAACTTATATACGTATATAAGTTACCGGACTACTAAGACGAGCGCTTAAGGCACTCAGCCGATTTTATTTAGGCAACCAGTTCAAGGGTACACGGCACACCTCGGCTTGGCTATTGCCTGTTGCATGCAAAATCGCGACCTATCTTAACTAATCTAGCTAACTATTCATATATGTATGAGTTGTTGAAACGTATATGTATACCAAGCATACACGCCTCAACAACTCCTGCATATATTTATTATCGGAAAATTGAGAGTTTTTTAGTTCGATAAGGAAAAAAGTAAACCCTTCCACTTTCATGTGTAACATGTTTCATTCATCATCATTCAGTGTTTCATGTGTTTCACGTGTGTGGGCGTGATCGTGTAGTGTTGTAGCAGTGATGTATATTTGTGTGTCACCGTATCGCGCAAGCAACGCACTCAAGGGATCCTTACCGAGGGATTGAACCTGATGTATAAAACTGGCTTGGTTTGAAGGTGATAGGTACTATGTTGTGAGTGGTACAGAGATTATTTATAAAAATATATTGGAAATATATTTCAAATACGTTTTTGAAACAGTTTATAACTCTTAGACAATAGTTTCAAGCAAGTGACATTTGACGTTTTCGGCGGGATGTTTGACGCTTCGATACGGTGTTCATATATTTTTCTTTAATACAATGGAGTATAAAAAGGTTTTAATACAAGTCGAAGATAGTTATGATAAAGTAAGTGGTAGAGATGTTTATTCAGTTTTATGTAGGTTAGTTTTTATTTTAATTGATCCTGGTAGATGACGCTACGAATGGGTACTAGGTTTATTTAAAAAATGAATACATGTAATCTGGGTATATGTTTAAGTGAATCCGTGGATAGTTTGGATTCACAATTGGAAACGGTAGTTGTGGCTGCAATCGGGTATCAGTTTTATTTGCGGGGTGGTAGGGCTTTACAGCCTGACTGGGTCACAACCACCATGTACATGACGAAAAAATCCGTAATAGTGATTCGCTTCTGCGCGTCGCGCTTCGGGATCAGCCTGTGCATATCCAGCTTTTTGTAGGCCGGCATGATAGTGGCGACCAGCGATGGATAGTGTGTCACTCGGTGGTCGCTATTGTTTTTGGATTGTACTGTGCTTACCTTCAGGCATAGTGCAGGCATTTTGCCGTGCTACGATAAAAAAAAGAAACAATTTTTTCGCGTGATAACCAATTTGGTGCAAACGAAGTTGCACGGGTCAGCTAGTCTTTAATAAATACTAATAAAATAGTCGCTCATTACTTCAATCTGTGCGTTTCCTTAATTCAGATCTAATGCAACAGATTTTGATACAGTTTTTTATAGTTTGAAGAACCTTAATCGGAAGGTTTATATATGTAAAATTTTCATATTATTATTATTTTTATATCACAGGAGGCATACGAACAGTTAGGTCACCCGATGTTAAGTGATCACCACCATCCATAGAGACCTGCAACACTAAAGGAGTCTCAGGTACGTTGTCAGCTTGTGTTGGGGGAGGGGGAGGGGAAGGGAAGAGGAGATGGGGGAGGTGAGAAGAGGTGTACCTCCGGCACTCTCACTATCCGAACGAAACGCAACAACGCAAGCTCTGTTACTTCATGTCGGTTTTCTGTGGGTTAGGTGGTACTACCCCGGACGAGCCATTCATGCTGAAGCCAGTAAAATAGAAAGTAAAGATAAACTGACGTATTTAAACGCTGACATTATCTGAACCTTACAGATGAAAGTAATGTACTATGTACAGTGTACATTATACACTAATGTACAGGATTTTATGTCTTAAAAATACAAACAAAAAAATCCATGGTATGTCTAACTCTAAAGGTAACCCACAGTGACCAATTTAATTCTTTCATCTTATTCAATGTTTACATATTGCATTTCTTATCAGTTAACTCTATTTGCCTAAATTATTATTGTTCCGAAATAATTTCTAATATGGTTCTCTTTTACATAACTGTGGCCAAACTTGATAGAACTTCTCCATTTATCACTAACATCCAGATCCTTTGAGCAATTATCAGAAAACAAGAATACTAAAAACATAAAGAGCTGGAAACAAAGACACATTATTCAGATTTTAAAGTGCCTTAATTTATTTTCCTTTCCACGAATGAGCTTAGATATCATCATCAGGGAAAAAAAAACATAAAAACAAACATAAACAGAAACAAGAAGTGTAATTTCTAAAAACTCGTTGGTATGTACTCTTAGATATCGTAATATTTCTGAGGGAATAAACTTCTGTGGTATGAAACTTTCTTAATTATATTTCTTTGCCACGAAATCGATTTACACCAGTTTAACCGATATACCGAAATAACTCCAAATATAGTAAATTTCATTGCTAAATACGATGAATTGATTTATTTTCTTCTAACTGTATCAAGTCGTGGTGGTAAATTGGTTTGACTGGTGGTATCAATTGGATGTCCGCAGGTTTGATCCTGCTTTGATTTAAGCCTGATTTGATAAAATTGATGAAAAAGTTTGTTGGTATGTATGAGTTCGCAAAACTCCAACACCGTTATGTAAACATAAAAGGACCCATGTTCTTTTCTGTACCCTTGGCAACGTCTGTGCCAATCTTTCATTGCTTGAATAGTTAAAGAGTATAAACGTAACAAACAAATATACCCATTTTCACATTTTTATATTATTTAGAACTTACCATGGGCCGGGCCGATGATAGTCAGTAACGCGAATATAATACCTCCTGTGTTTCAAGCGTGCGTAGACTTCGGTGACCACTTATCATTAGGCGGCCTGCATGCTTATTTGCGATCGTCGTGGTATAAAAAACAATATGAATAGTATGTTGGAAATGTAATAGATTCAATTATAAGATAGTATGTAAATTACTTACAATTCTTTTTAAAGTTTATTCAATTAAAACATTAACTTGACAGTATCGATTAGTATGTGCTCCATCCGTTGCAGGTTCCCCAGAACCGAACCCTACGTAAATCACCGGTGCCCATGGTACGTCCGGAATAAGGATCTCCACAGGGACCTGGAGATAGCTTCTGTCTGAGCGTATATAAAATCGCTCACATGTAGTTATTTCGAAAAATCCGCGAATCATCCCAGCCCGTTGGTGGTATCCGCCGCGAACTATGAACCCGTACCCAACGCTGCGCAGTATAGAAGACGACCGCGACACATTTTTCCGAACCTCCTGATTCAATCACGTCAGCGAACGATTAGTACCAGCCTGTCTTTTAAACAGAGCGTGTTCACGCCCACACCCGCATAACCACAGATCACGCCGCCGTGGTCTGGGGGTAAATTTCGCTCCCACACACAGATTAGGCCCCCCTCGGCAGCGGCTCAAGCCTAGGTCCCTCGGCATGAAGTCCTTGAGTACGCTGCACACGCGATACAGTGACACAAAAGTTTACATCGCTGCTACAACATCACAATCACCTATACACACGTGCACGCCTACACGCTTGCACGCTGTTTTTTTTTTCAGAGATATAAACGACAATGAGATCTACCGTTATTTTTCCTATCCTATATAGGATAGGTATTTTTTCGACATAAAATACATATAGGAGTTGTTGAGGCACGCATGCTTGATACACATGCATGTTTCAATAACTCATATACGTATATTTAGATAGCTTAGCTTAGGTTAGCTCTTTCGGCACGATGAAGTCTATAGAGATCTCGTGCCGCCCCAACAACAGCGGAAGACGTACACCGTGGGGTTTTAGTCCGTGCGAGTCAGACATAACCCACCCTCTTCCCAGGGAGGGTGGGTATCCATAAGGGATATCCCTACGTAAAAAAAAAGATAAGTCGCGAGTTTTGCACAAAACAGACGACCATGTGCTGTGCTCCCTTGAGTTAGTTGCCCAAGCATCCCAAATCGGCTGAGTGCCTTCAACGCTCGCCTCGGTAGTTCGATGAAGCTGTAAAGACCTTTCCCGGTAAACAGCGCTTTCATTTTGAAAAAAAAGTTAGTTGGCGATATCCCGTGAAATATTCTATTGTACAAATAGAACTAAACATAAAAGTACAAGGAACAATCGCCTCTTTTAATTATGGTAAAGGACACAAAGCCAGTTATGGTCGTCCAAAAAGATAATAAAAATGTAAATTGACATTTTTGAGCCAAATTGATATTGTGAGCCGAGAACGTCGCAGATTCGATTCGCATGAGTGCTATCAGAACATTTCATCTTTTCCGTTTGTGGTTTATGGATTTTTCCTTGATAATGATATTTTACGGTTACAAAAATTAAATTATACAGAAATAACTCCTCACACGTGAATTATTGTTCGAAATAATGATTAGGGCAGTGGGCTTGTCTTAAAATGCAGTTTGGTCTCAAATATGCCGTTTGGTTAGGAATTCCAAATTCAAATTTATTGCAGACGTAGGTTTGTGTTTCAAATTTGGTGATTCATTTGTTTTCGCACCATTCCATTTTTTTACATCATTCTTTTCATTTAAAAAAAATATATATTCGCGTTATTTACTAATACTAGTTTCAGCGTGACATCAGAACTGTAGAAAATATTCGAAGAAACTATTAAAGAGTTATTAGTTAAAGAAATTAAAATAAAGCCAAAGAACTTTTTATATAACTATCTAGAAGCAGAATATATGGCATCAACTGACATGTAACTATATATACTAATGTGTATCTAACAGTTTAAAACTTATAGATATATTTAATTTGAACACATTCTATCAACGTTTGATGCACGTCGTCACGATACCCGCGCATACATTCCCTATTAAGAGATCAAATAACTAAATAAACCAATTATAATTCAAAAAGTAGAAAAGACTAATATTTTTTGTTGTGCTTCTACCCATTAATCCAAATATATCTGTTCGATCACGCTCATTGGCAATAAGAATTTCTATTTTCTTTCTGTGTAGCGTTCAAACTGTCTCCTTATCTTTCGATCTGTAGACGTTTTTACCAAGAAAACAACGTTTAGTACTTAAAAGTTTTCATTTAATTATTTGTGTTCGATTCAAAGACAAAACTAAACTTCAATATAATATTCTTCGAAATTATACAACTTTGAAGAGAATAAAGTTACGTAAAGGGTTTGTTATAAAATTATATTATTTAGTTTAAAACGTAGAATAATACATTTATTATTTACTAACAGTGCCCACGACTTTATTTATATTTTTTTATACTTTATTTGTATAAAACGTTTAAAGTATTAAAACTGGGCTTAAAAGAGCTTATTTGCTTAACCAACATGAAAGAAATGTGTAGTCCAGTGAAGCTGTTAAGACCTTGCTAGGTCAATAGCGCAGGTAGAACAAAAAAAAACACGAGAGAAAACCAAACCACATTAAGTTAAATAAAATGCAACTGAATTACAGCTTATAACCGAAACTCACAGTTTTTGAAACGCAACTGATAGAATATTCAAAAATAAATGTCAGAATCTCTCAATCGCTAAGAACGACATGGGGATTAAACCTTTAGAGAGAATATTTTTTCTCACGATTACAGAACGAATAATCCTTTATGTGGATAGCAAGATAACAACAATGAAACAAGTATCAAAGAAGCGGCGAAATGCAATTCAGAGCGGATTGGCCTTAGCCAAACTGTTCCTCGTCGATTTGTTTGTGATGGAAGTTACTAAAATATACGATGTAAAAAGAAAGCAAAACGGTTGACCATCTACCAGATTACAGAACAGGAGATAGGAATAATTTCCACTAACGCCTCACATTCCGTAAAAGAAATTGAAATACAGGTCCGTAAAAGTCCGTAAAAGAAGATGAAAAGAACCTGAAGTTAAAAGATCAAAAGAGTACATTTAGTTTAGACATATACTGTATAGGGTAATAAAATAACAGAGAAAGTGGGACCATTTCTAGGGAGTAGATTATAAAAAATTTAATTGAAACGTTTCTGCATTGTATACCAAACCAAAATGTTTGTTTTATGCAAGGCAATATTAATAGAAAACAAATGAGGAGGAGCGAGAATCCCCATCGATTCCTAGTCTGCTCTGAAAACAAAAGTATACATCGTATTCTTTATTTTCCTAAAATACGTGTCGCGATTCACAAACATACACCAAAAATGGTAATGTTTGTGCTACAATAATTTACAGTAGAAGCAAAAGTTTCATAAGGTGCAGAACCATTTGCTTTATAAGCGTAACAAGACAAGACTGGGTGATGGTTAAATGTTAGTTCAGTCAATAGCACCTAATGCGACGAATTGTTATTGTCCCAACTTTATCTAGTATTTTATTTCTTAGATACTGTTCATTTCTAGTTGTCAGTTTTATTTTATTACTCCAACATTGTTTTAATTTTTAATGACTAATCCTTTGCAATTGTTCTGTTTCATCTCGTATAGACACAATTCAAATCACCTTAGTACAAATAAATAACACTTGTGTATTCTTTGTAAAAGCGTTTACAAGTCTACACAATAGGAATCAGATACTTTATTTTTCTCCGTACAACTTTTTGATAACAGCAACATGGTGGTTACGCTGCCACGGTGGGCTAAATATACAAAGAATTTTCAAGCGGTTTTCGATTACGGTTAAATCAAAGTCATCCATCATGGAATATTATTTCAATGAATAGTTACGAATATATCAAAGAGGCAGAACTATCTTCATAAAATAAAAGTAGTTGGGAAAACTTTGATCATTTTTTTTTTTTTTTTTTTACGTGGGGAAATCCCTTATGGATGTCCCACCCTCCCGGGGGAGAGAGTGGGTTATGTCCGACTCGCACGGACTAAAACCCCACGGTGTACCGACAGACCGTGATGTTGGGGCGGCAAGGGATCGATCTAAGCTATTCCCCTTAGATAGCCGCCCCAACGGTCCGCCCAGCGGAAGGTGGCCGCCGGGCTCCTACCTATAGAGAGGCAGCTGGGCACACACCAACTGCCTCCCCCACGTCCGCCAGACCTGTGCAATGAGGGGATGAGCCCCCCGACTGCATCCCCTCAGGTCCGGCTACGGTGGCAGGAGGAGTTGGGCAAAGCGCCGCCTCCTCCTGCCGGTCCTCCGATGGCGAAGACGCCCACTGAGGGGGTCCGCCTCGCGGGCCCTCTCCGCCGCCTCCTTTTGCGAGATGACTTCCTCGCAAAAGGAGGCCACTGCTCGCCATGCCTGCTCGCTGCCGAGCATGGACAAAACCACGCTCGGCAGCGACAAATCTTCTCCTACCGCCACCGCCAGAGTGCGGCGCTCCACCTCCCATGCAGCACATTCAGACAGAGTGTGCTGCGCTGTATCCTCCTCAGCGCCGCACTCGTGACAGGCGGCGGTCGGCTCCCTGCGAGCGATCCGGTGCAGGTACCACCCGAAACAACAGTGTCCAGTCAGCACCTGCACCAGTCTGAACGTCAGGGAGCCCCACTCGCGACCAATCCACTCCCGCAGGACCGGGCGGACGGCGTCAACAGTGTACGTTCCGTAGCGCGCGTCCGCCAGGTCCTGCATCCACCTCTCGACTGCCTCCTCCCGCAATTGCCGTCTCTTGCACCCTATCTCCCTGGGAGCCGGAGGCTCCCCACTACGTTTCCTCGCCGCCGTGAATTCGTACACAGCGGCGAGAACACCTGCCTCCAGCTCCCAAGGAAGGGAGCCGGCGAGCGCAAAGGCCGCCGCCGAGGACACCGTCCGGTACGCCCGGATCATTCTCAGTGCCACCGTGCGCTGCGCACTGCGCAGCGTGCGCACGTTGGCGGCACCGAGGGCGTCTGCCCAGACCGGTGCCCCGTAGGCGGCCATCGCCCGCACGACTCCCATGAAAAGTCGCCGGCACCCGGCACCCGGCCCCCCAATATTGGGGAGCAACCGGCCGAGTGCTGCCGCCACCCCAGCAATTCGCGGACCGAGCCCCGCAAAATGGGGCTCGAACCGCCAGCGCCCGTCCAGGGTGAGGCCCAAATACTTCATTTTGGCCCCCACCCTAATCCGGGCGCCCTCCACCATTATGTGGGCCCCAGGAGGTGGCCCCCGCCGAGGCCCGTGGAATAACAGGGCCTCAGTCTTCTCGAGGGCCACCTTGAGGCCCAACCTCCTTATGCGCCTGACCACGAGGGTTGTGGCCATCGTGGCCAGGCGCTCCACCTCCTTCCAATTCCCCCCCCGGGCTACGACTAGGGTGTCATCCGCGTAACAGATTAGACGCGCTCCATATGGGAGCACGCCGCGGAGCACCCAGTCGTAGCCCATATTCCACAGGAGCGGACCTAGCACCGACCCCTGTGGAACCCCCCGCCTTGTGGCCCGCCGGACCATCCGCCCGTCGCCGTCGACGTAGGCGACCTCCCTGTCCTCCAGGTACGCCTCCAACAGCTGCCGCAGGTACGGGGGCACTCCGAAATATCGGAGAGCCTTCCGTATGACACCGTGCGACAGACTGTTGAAGGCGTTGGCGATGTCTAAGGACACCGCCAAGACCCTCTCCCCTTGGGAGGTCGCCTCCGTCGACAGCGACTTTAGGAGGCACAAGGCGTCCACAGTGGAACGCCCTGTCCGGAAGCCAAACTGCGCGTCCGATAAATTTGGCCCCACTCCCTCCAGGTGCTGGACGACTCGGGAAGAGACGACCCTCTCCAACACCTTCCCGACGTCGTCCAGCAGGACGAGGGGCCGATACCCGGACGCACAGTCGGCAGGGCGGCCCTCCTTCGCCATAAGGCAGAGCCGCCCTTGCTTCCAGAGCTTCGGGAACTGCCCGACTACCAAACACCGGTCGAACAGCTCCCGAAGCCAACCCCTAAGATGGCCCAGTGCAAGGCCGAGCACCCGGCCCGGGACCCCGTCAGGGCCGGGCGCTCTCCGCCGATTGAGGAGGCGCTCGACAGCTCCCCCCATCTCCTCTTCTGTAATTTGGGGAGGACTGTCAGGCAACTCCTCAACTTCCGCCCGAGGTGGAGGCATGGGAGGAGCCGGTAGCAGCGGAGGGTCGGGGAATAATCCTCCCACGACCCTCGCCACCACCTCCGGCTGGAGGGTCTCCGTCACCGGGGGCGCCCAGGATCGTAATTTGTTGCGTACGAGCCGATACGGGCGCCCCCAAGGATCCCCCTCCAGCGTTTGCAGCAGCTCTTCCCATGCCGCTTCCTTCGCCCGGCTGATGGCAGCCTGCAGGGTCTTCCTGCACTCCCTGTAACTGCCATACAGCCGGGCCTCCACCTCGAGGTCCCGGTGCCGCCGTCGGCGGCTGCGCCCGAACAGCCGCCGGGCCGCGGAGCAGGCCGCCCGGAGATCGGCGATCTCCGGCGACCACCAGTATACCGCCCGTTTGTCTGGGCGGTGTACGCTCCGCGGCATCGACGCGTCGCAAACCTCAGTGAGGGCACCACGGAGGCGGGCTGCGGACGCGTCGACATCGTCCTGCACGGAGGGCATGGCCCACGCCTGAACGATGGCCGCCTCTTCCGCTAGTTCGCTGTTGAGGCGACTCATCGCCCAGCAGGGGAACTTCGCGCCCCTCCGGGGGCGGGTGTCAATTGCAGCTTGGGAGGTGGAGAACTCGAACCTTATATATCGATGGTCCGATAGGGTCTCCACCTCCTCAAGCACTCTCCACCCCCGGACACGGCGTGCGACAGACGGGGTGGCAAACGAAAGGTCTACCACAGACCCCCCGTTATGTCGCACGCACGTGTGGACATCCCCCTGATTGAGGAGGGACAGCCCCACTTCGGCTGCGCACTCCTCAA
Organism: Antheraea mylitta; assembly: GCA_014332785.1. Classification (NCBI taxonomy): domain Eukaryota; kingdom Metazoa; phylum Arthropoda; class Insecta; order Lepidoptera; family Saturniidae; genus Antheraea; species Antheraea mylitta. The sequence goes on along the minus strand of JACEII010000004.1, from coordinate 5,967,938 downwards.
CGGCCATGCCCCTCAGGTCCGTGGCTGCCGCTCCCCAGGTCCTCGATTTTGCATTCAGATCGCCCATGAGGACCACGGGGAGCGGCGACAGCCGTCTGACAGCTCCCTGCAGGGAGCCGAGAAACGTCTCGAACTCCCACAGGGGCCTGTTAGGGGAGAAGTACACCCCCACAATGGCGTACTCTCCCCAGACGGCTGCCACGAATCCGGCGCCCCTTTCCCTCACCGCCAGGGGCGAACCACGGCCGGCCACAATCGCCACGGAGCCAGTCCAATCCCCAGCCCACTGCGGCTGGGAGGGGACATAATACGGCTCCGCGGCTACCGCGAGCCCGATGCCCCACTCCGCCACTGACTGCACGAGCAGATCTTGTGCAGCGGCGGAGTGGTTAAGGTTCGCCTGGAGGAAACTGCATATGGTGTGCTCCATTAGTGGACCATCGCAGTTTCCTCCTGCCTGGCGGCGGTCATCCTAGGGCCCACAGCATGGTGTTCCCTTCCCTTCGTGGTGGGGGGCCGACAATTACGGCTCCCCATTACATGGCCTGAGGGTCTCCCAGCGTCCGCACATATGGCGCAGCGGGCCGTCTCCGCCTTACACTCGGCCACTTTGTGGCCCGCTGCGCCACAGCGGTAACAACCCTCTCCTCTGCTGGAGGAGGAGGGGCACAGGGGGCGGGTGTGCCCCAAGCCCATGCATTTGAAACACCGCATGGGCCTCTCCTCCAGCAGCTGGACGCGGGCAGCACTCCACCCGATTAATAATTTTCCGGCCTCGGCGAGCCTCCTGGCTGCCTCCACCGGGAGGGCCATGTGCACCGCACCAAGCCCCCCCCAGTTCCTTTTGATTTCCCCAGCCTTGAGGTCCTCCATCTTGCAGTCGGCCTTCGTTGCCACGACCGTCATTAGCTCCTCCCGGGACACCGAATCGTCGAGACCGACGATCCGGATGTCCGTCATCTTGGTCGGTACTACGACCGTGGCAATTCCGGCCAACGCCACCTCCAGCTCCCGGGCCAGCTCCACGGCCTTCCCTTTGTTCTGGCCCGGCAACTCAATCTTCCGGGCCCCAGTGGCCGTCGGTCTCACCCGCACCTCTCCGATGCCCATATCCGGAAGGGCAACGTGCGCCCTCGCCTTCACCATCACCTCCTGGTACCCGACCCCCTTACTAACTGCGGTATCTTGCAGGGTCAAAATGACCGCAGCCGATTGGGGGGCGGGAGGTAACTTCGGCCCCACTGGCTTTGGTGGGGCCTTGGGCACCATGGAAGACGCGGTTGAGGTCATAGGCGCCGTCGCCGAGGCCCTTGCCACCTTCTTCTTTCGGCCCACCACGGTGGACCACGCCGCCCCATCATTAACCACCGCTGGGACCGGTAGTTCGGCCCAGTTGAGGCCCAGTGGAGCCACCGCGGGGCCCGGAGAGACCTTCGCGATGGCCGGCTTCGCCGCACTCGTCGCACCACCCTTCTTCTTCTCGCCGGCCAGGGACGGGCGAGGAGAATCTTCTGGAGGGAGACGCCTTTCCAGATTCTCCACACGTGCGTTCAGCATATTGCCGAACGACGTGCGGAGAGTGTCGACCGCCTCAGCGAGGGCTTGCTGCCATTGCGGCTCAGCCGGCGCCGGCATGGGTGGAGGAGGCGGAGGCATCTGCCTCTTTGCGTTCGCCTCCCTCCGCAAAGCTAAGACCTCCGCCTTCATATCGTCGACCTGCCGCCGGAGATTCTTCACCTCCCTTTGTAGTCTGTTGTTCTCCTCCCCCTCGGTTCGATCAACCAACGACTCGACAACCTCCTGCAGGGTCCTGGCTGCGGCTTTGAACGCTCCCCTGCAGGGGCCCGCCAGGTTCTTCGACTTCCTTAATGTATCATAAATACAAGTAATTTGTGAACCAGCGAGAGCCTTTAGCCTCTGGGCGTCCATGACGTCTACCTCTATATTCGCCCCCTCCGACTCAGCATCGGAATTTGGTAAAGAGCCGGCACTGGAGCCGGCAACTGAAACAGCTGCGGAGCCAGTGGCAGAGCCGAGGATAGACTCCGCAGCGCTCACGCCACCAGCCAAGGCCCGGTCAAATGACCCGTCGGCCTCCCCCATGACCCCCCGACCGCTCCCGCGCAACCGAGCGGTCCCTCTGCGATAGGAGCTCACCTTGGGAGCCCCCCCATCCTCCACCTCTGTATCAGAGTCCTCTATCTTTCCCTTGCCGCTAACACTCCTCACACGTGAGGTTTTTTTCCCCCGCGTGGCACTCATGGTGCACTGGTGACCCAAGGGTCACTCAGCGACCAAGAGGCACAAACCCACAGTTTGACAAACACGCCAAAACCTATTAATCAGCAAGAACACGATCCAAGAAACGAAGCCAAGTCAAACAAGAAAGAAATCAACGTCCGAGTAAAACACAAGCCAAGTCAGGAGCAAAAACGAGTCCGAAGTCAATTAGCAAGCCAAGGTCAAGTATACGAAGCCCAAGAACGCCAGAGAAGACTCATAAACAACGCAGAAACCCTCTTTTCAATAGGGTACAATCATAAATAAAACAAGTGAACCTACCCAACCGTGATGAATTCTAACGACACGGAACGAGCGCAAGCACGTCCGTCTCGCTAGAATACCGCGCGGACACTCCCTTGATCAACCTTAATTAAAATTCATAGAATCTTACATGTTGTATATCGACATTTTTCAAAGCATCAATAAGTTAAACAAATAGTATAGTATATTATATATCGTTTGAACTCTTATAACGTTAGTACATTACTTTCGTGCAAAGCCAGGTTGGGCCGCTATCTTAAAATAATTTACGATTAGGAGTAACCTAAAAAAAAACTAGATATAAAACAAGTTCCAAGTAATTGTTTAAAGGGTACGCTGTTGTATTCTGAACCACCAGAATTTTACCGGAAAACTCTTATAATCTCTAGCCCGAGGCGTATCTAGTTAGCGAACTCAAATATCGCATTTCATTTTATTTTTACAGACATAAACAGTAACGCTATTCTTATCCACATCGTCTTTGTTACAACTGTTGGTTATATAAATAATACCCACCTGTGACCATCATCAAATTCTTTAAACAATATAATAACAAGATACGACAAATTTGGAAATTGAAAGATTAAAATATTATACACACAGTGAAGGCTTTCCATCATTATAAAAAATGCAAATTGCTTACAAACACAACTTATCGTAACAGGCAGAGAGCGAGCTTTTTTTAATAATAACGTGGCCGCTTCGCATTTAATTCTCTGTGCGAACTTTGAGGCACGTTCATGTAACGATTCATGTAAAGGAAGAGAACTGAAACATCCGGTTGATATCGTTCCCCACGCGGTTATTCGGGGGATAATCCGAGCAATATTACCGATCTCAGGTGTCTCGGGTACAGCTGTACGAGAAATTGAGATATGTTCCACTCACATACCACACAGTCATGAATAGCAAAAATACAATAGCAATAGGAATTAAGAGGAATAAATGCATCTTATTACACTTATCTTATTATACTTAAACTAGTGGGTGTAGGAATTTTGGTGAAGGTTGTTTATGCAGCGTAGGTGAACAATAAGAAACTATTGCTGATAATTCATCCCCTAGCGGGGATAAAAAAGCAATGATTCTTGACAGAAACTAGCAACTACAGAAAGAACTATTTTTTTAATATAACCCTAATCTGTCTTAACCAATGCGAAAAAAACATCTGTTTATAGGGTAAGCTATAAGTCGTCTGTCTGCACACTCATCTATGTTGAAATATTCGTTGTTATATATCATAATATTTTTTTACTATATAATGTTCAAGCTTCATACATTTATGGAGATATGTAAATTAGTGTATCAAAACAAATCTTGTTGGTTGAGCTGTATTCAATCAATTGTGTAGTAATTTGACTTGATTTAATTAACATATCTGATTGCAATGCCAATTTGTATTAATTAATCTTATTCTTTATACAACATACTAAATTGTAAAGTATCATTAAAATAAGGTGATAAAACAATAATTAAGATAGACGAGATACATCTAAAAAATTCGTGACAGTGAAATTGATTCCTTTGGATGAAAATAAAAATGAAAATTTCTGTTGGTTCATGCTCGGCATATACTAACAAAGTACTAAGTATGTACTAATATAGTACATTTAAAGCTTTCGAATAACCGTATTTTATCGTATATACTAATTTGAATTGTTTTACGAAATAATCAACGAAAATTAACGCGAGAAAACACCTCGTGGACTAATCATATGGGTGAGGGTACAAAGTTTGACATCACTAATTTGTCATAGGCTGATGTTACCATCATCTTCCTAACTTCTAATCTTATATTAATCGCCTAACATACTATAGTTTGTTCGTTACATGGTTAGTTTATAAAGGCGGGAAACTATCGAGGATAAATCACAAAGGACAGGACAACATATATTCAGCCTTATTTTTTTCACAGGCCTTTGCGTGATATAAAATAACTGAAACAATAACTTAGTTCAGGATTACGCTGTAATACAATATATCATTTAAAGTATATGAATTTATGTGGAATGAGCACTTGTTAGATAAGTAATTTGAATAAAGATATAAATAATAATATTATTGCACAGAATGGGAATGAACGCCGACTCTAGTGCAAAACTGTGCTAGTCACGTGATTTATTAAAGAGTGGTAAAGTTATCTATTTATTTATAAGGCACACATTACTGATAATAAGTAACTATGTTTACAATTACAATGTATAGTTTGTTTTTTGTATGCCATCACGCTGAATCTATTACAGGTTTCAGCAAGAATGGGTCGGCTCACCCGGGGTAGTACCACCATCTCACAGAAAACCAACGTGAAGTAACAGTGCTTGCATTGTTGCGTTTCGTTCGGTTAATGAGAGCGCCGGAGGCCCACCTGCACTCACCTCGCCCTTCCCTCCTCCCCCTCCCAATACCCATTCCCCCAAATACAGGCTGGTAACGCACTTGCGACTCACCCGGTATTGCAAGTGTCTATGGACGACGGTGATCACTTAACATCAAGTGGTCCGACCGTTCGTTTGCCTGCTATGACATAAAAAAAACCTGTTAGAAATTACATTTTGATTAAAGGAATAAATAACCCTGTCAGGATGATGTCTAGATATTGTATTAATTACAAATGTAAATTTTACTTCTAAAAAAGATTAGGTGGAAGGTCGCTGACATACACATTAGAATGCCTAAAAAAAGATACGTTGTTAGCATTCTAAGTGGTTTTGTAGAAGTTCAGTGGTTATGCAAAGGAAATAAAATTTATGCAAAACAAGCGAGGCACAAGTCATCAGACTGTTGTGTTCCAACAAGCATAATGTAATAAATCATAATTAGTGCAGAGTTGAGAGCGGTCCCCCAAGGCCCAACAAAGTTGAGCACATAAATTAACCTACAAACCATTAGGTTTATAAAATAGCTTCAAAAGCATTCATTCACAAATTCGTATTTGTTTATCCTTTGTTGTCCATTAAATAAGACATCAGTATAATCTAGATAAACGATAATGTGACAGGTGACGATGATTCGAAAAAATAGTCAATGTCACATTTCATATAATTTTTACTCTAGCCCATTTCAGAATACTCGCATCATAGTTTTCCAGTTTTTATTCCTGTAAATATTTTAAATTAATATCATATAAATTTAAGCCTATACCCATACAATCGTGTCAAAAATAATTATAATTTTACTGAAGCTATTAATTAAGCTATTAAAATTGCCTACCGTAAAATCAGGCACCATTGCCACTTTTTCCGTATAACAATGTTTAAATCGGATTTATTACACAAAATTATATCAAGACATATAAATAAAATCAACTTAAACCATAGTGAATTTTGTAGACTACTTAGATATAGTCATATATTAATATTATAAGTGCAATTTAATACCGAACTCTGCAGAAATATTTTATGGCAAAGTCAACTATAACGTGTGGTAACATTGCCTCACCTAAATTTAGGAAAAAATTAACAGATTTCCACATAAGAAATAATGAACAACCATGAACAAACTTGTACACAGCAAGAAATTCATGATGATTATAGTATTATCATCGTAATAAGATACATTTTGATAAATGTGGTAAATTTCACGACTCGATTTTGATTTTTTCGTACTAAAAAGGAAAAAAACGTCAGGATTCTTGAGTAGGACAAATTTTGATTTGCTAAAAATTTATTAAAACTGTTCGTAAAACAAAAGTTATTTGTAACCACTCGGTGTTGTTTTAATGTCGGGTAGTTATACCGCGACCTTTATGTTTTAATGTCGGGTAGTTATTGACACACATCTCCAGCCCGTTAGTCGTATCCGCCGCGGATTACGAACCCGTACCGAACGCTGCGCGTTATAAAAGACGTCCGCGACATATTTTTACCGATTCTCTCGACGAAATTACGGCAGCGAACGATCAGTACCAGCCTGTCTCTCGATACAGAGCGTGTTCACGCCCACGCCCGTGAAACCACAGATCACGCCGCCGTGGTCTGGGAGGTAATTTTGCTCCCGCACACCAGATTAGGCCCCCCTCGGCAGCGACTCAAGCCTAGGTCCGATCCCTCGGCAGGGAGCCCTTGAGTATGCTGCTAGCGCGATACAGTGTAACACAAAAACTTACATCACTGCTACAATACTACACTATCACCTCCACACACGTGCACGCCCACACGCTTACACATGAAAGTTTATTTTCCCTTATCGAACTGAAAAAACTCTAATTTTCCGATAATAAGTACATGGAGGAGTTGTTGAGGCGTGTATGCTTGGTACACATATACATCTCAACAACTTATACATATATAAATAGTTAGCTAGGTTAGCTAAGATAGGTCGCGATTTTGCATGCAACAGGCAACAGCCAAGAGGAAGTGTGATGTGCACCCTTGAACTAGTTGCCATAAATAAAATCGGCTGAGTGCCTTAAGCGCTCGCCTTAGTAGTTCGGTGAAGCTGTTAAGACCTTGCTGGGTCAATAGCGTAATCAGTTCGAAAAAAAAAAAAAAAAAAAACGTATTGACACACTCTTTCAGTGGTCGTCGTAGCGTGCAGTAACTCTGTCCGAACTCGTGGCGGTTATTTAAAAAGTGATTCATTGTTAGAACTGATTCTTAAGTTATGTAAATTGACCGGTTCTGTTTTTAATAATCAATAATTGTTTTTGTTTAAAAATTCTGTCATTATATATTACATTTTAAAGGTATGCTTATAATATTACGTATCCATACATACCAGATAAGTATTTATCTAAGCTGTAAATTAGTTTCAATAATTACATAGTCACAAAATGTTTTGTGACAACCCTTGTACCCAACAAAATATGGCAATTTCGACATCACTTTATGACTATACTGGGTTGCTAAATTTGCCAAGAATATTTTCTGCTGCTGACTAAGTCATATCGAAGTAAATAATTATCAATTCATTAAATCAAATAAAATAAAATAAATTATCAAAAGTTGACATACCTCCGTAAAGTTTTTCCCATAGTTTCGGAGCACACAGTCGTTGGATGCTATCATCGAAAAAAAATTAACGGACATTACCGTAATTTTGTACATTACTGAGTTGCCGTAAAAAGTAAATGTTGTTAATAAACGAATCAAATTTCATTTAAAGACATCCCTACATAATAAAAAAGTATAGTTTCGGTGTAATAGACATTAATACTTCAGAAGTTGGTGTATGGCAAATAGAACATCCGACGGCAATATTGCAAATTGGTTATCTTTTTTTTTTGAAATGACTACGCTATTGACCCAGCAAGTTCTTAACAGCTTCACCGGACTACTAAGGCGAGCGCTTAAGGCACATAACATATCTTCACTATTAGGTTCATTAAAAAACCACACGATTAGGCTTCCCACGGCAGCGGCTCAAGCCTAGGTTCGATCCCTCGGTAGGGAGCCCTTGAGTGCGTTGCTTGCGCGATACGGTGACACACAAATATACATCACCGCTACAACACTACACGATCACCCCCACTCACGTGCACGCTACACGCTTACACATGAAAGTGGAAGGGTTTACTTTTTTCCCTTATCGAACTGAAAAACTCTCAATTTTCCGATAATAAATATATGGAGGAGTTGTTGAGGCGTGTATGCTTGGTACACATATACGTTTCAACAACTCATACACATATGAATAGTTAGCTAGGTTAGCTGAGATAGGTCTCGATTTTGCATGCAACAGGCAACAGCCAAGCCGAGGTGTGCTGTGCACCCTTGAGCTGGTTGCCATAATGAAATCGGCTGAGTGCCTTAAGCTCTCGCCTTAGTAGTCCGGTGAAGCTGTTAAGACCTTGCTGGGTCAATAGCGTAGACAATTCGAAAAAAAAAAAAGTTCATTAAAAAGGAATTTTAACTTTCACAAAAAGAGTTTTATCAAGTTAATGTAAAAAATAACTACCTGTGTAAATTCTAGTAGGCACCTTTAATAGGGCACCAGTGAAAATTTGAAATTTTATTATGAGAATTTATCCTTTCTACATACTATACCCTTATCAATGGCAAATTTAATAGTAATTTACCATGAATAAAGACAAAAATAAAATAAAAATATAATTAATAAAGATCATAATAAGAGTCACAAAATTACAAGGAAGTATAAACAATTTAAATGAACTAAAAGTGTATCAATAAAATACTCCGAGTAATGTAAAGTATCGCTAGCTAGCATTATTAATAAAGTTTTGTTCCCTAAATCGTCTATAGATCCACAAGTAGTTCATTATTAAAATATCTGGTAGCCAACAGGCTTCGGAATGTTGCGGCAAACTCAAATACAAACTGTAAATCTCTAATAGATGATACGGAAAATGCCACTGATATTCAACATTTATCTTATTCCCAGTACTTTACGAAAGCCGTACTAGGAATACAAATAAAAAGAAAAATGGTCTGCACTAGCAAAAAATAGCTTTAGCACAAGTTTCTTTGTATATAAGAGGTTCAACTATGCTTTTTCACATTTGTATACTATTTTTGCTATAAAGCAGAACTGTTGGTACTGTTAGCTTCTGGTTTAAAAGTACTTAACAGTGTACCTTGAAACATGTTGCGTTTTAACTCAGCCCTCGATCGTAGGAATCTCTTAGTGGCTACCTTCGAATACTTTTTTTTCTCGAACTGACTATACTATTGGCCTAGAAGGCATTAACAGCGTCACTGGACTACTAAGGCGAGCGCTTTAAACACTCAGCCGATCTTATTTTGACAACTAGCTCAAGGGTGCACCTTGGCTTGGGCCGTTGCCTAGTTCATGCAATTCGCGACATAACTGAAATCTTCGAATACCTGTTGAGGCTTCTGTTGTAGGTTGCTACGGTCTACAGTGAAATATTTGCTATAAATGGACTGAAACTAAATTTGTCACTATATCAGCACAAAAGAACTCAAAATGAGGAAGATTAACTTGTAAAATTAGCTCCTAATCATGCTAATAGAAAAATTAGATAAAAATCAATTGCCAATTTTATATTGTGCATCACTTCAGAACGTTTGCACCTATTCCATTAATTCTTGATGTATCTTTAATTTTCAGGACCAGAAATTTTGTAAAATAAATACTTGATAAATAAAAAAAAATCCATATAAGAAAAGTACGTGAGTGAGAAAGTCAGAAGACAACAGGGAGATTTTTAAACATATTAATATAATTAAATCTTAAGCTGTTCAGTTGCCATTTTAATTAATTACATGGTCGTATCGTAAAAGGAAGAATTCGCCTCATTTTCTTAATTTCTATAACCGTGTGGCGAGAATACGCCGTCAAAACTTGGTCAAAGTCTTTCACCTCCATTAATGCGGGTTTATCATACGGAGAGATGTGAACTGCATTTTTTGTTGTTTGCGTGGGCAAGGGTATTAACGGGTATATACTCAATCGCAGGATCCAAGGATATATAATCGATTGAGCTTGGTAATAGGAACATACATACTTACTTGGCATATATAGTGAGTCCTATCGCTAATTTCAGCGCTGCGGCGGTGGATAAACTCTTTATTCAGGACTCCGAGCGAATTTCTCGCGGCACATACACTAACACTCTGGCGTTTATATCAATCACCCCGGCGCGTACGTTAAATGGCGATAACTCTTGCGTTGAATAGCGATGCGAGTGATACAATGCGAGGTGGACGATCCAATGCCCTGTAGCGGTATGCTGAGAAAGGAATAGGAGCGGGAGGAAAATAGGAGGCGCCCTCGCGTGCCAACAACAAAATACTACTTATAAAATAACTACCACCGCGCAAAGCCAGAAAGTCATCTAGTAGTAAATAAAGACCTTTAAAAATATAGAATTTGTTATCATTTTTATATATATATATTTTTTTAATGTTGATTTTTTTAAAAGATCACTTCGAAATTGTGATTAATGTATTATACCTCATATTACTTTTGGTGGGTGGTAGTCTCGCTGAAGCTCCTACTGGTTTCAGCATGAATGGGTCGACTCGTCCTGGGTTATACCACCCCCTCACAGAACACCGACGTGAAGTAACAGTGTTTGAGTTTTTGCGTTTCGTTCGGTCAGTGAGAGCACCGGAGGCCCACCTCCTCTCCCCCTTCTCTCTTCCCATCATTCCCCCAAACACAGTCTGGCAACGCTTTTGCGGCTCCCCTGGTGTTCCTAGTGTCTATGAACGGCGGTGATCATTTAACATCAGGTGACCTTGTTCGTTTGCCTCCTATGACAAAAAAACTTTCATATTCTAATTTAAAGTTATTTCATTTATATCAGCAAATGTTTCACATTACTCCTTATTTAAGTATTATATATACTTTCCATAAAATAACTTATCAGATATAACAACACACCTGACCTTATTTTGAATGACGATCACCAAATGAGCTATTTGGTTAAGTAATGTTAAGTAATCGCAACAATTCCATTTCACATTTCGGAGAACCACTCAAAATGATGAAATTTGTTATAGTGCTTTATAAATAACGATATCTTTATCACTGATGATGTTAGCGAAGAGTGCCTCTTTATTAAATTTGCAAATCTAATACTATCAATTCAGTAAAGCTCTTGTTTTATGGCCTTTATTTTTGATTCTAATAGTACAGTTTTCATTAAATAACTATTCCTATATTGTTATGGCCTTATTTAACAAATATATAAATATTACTTGCATTTAGCCCCACATGTAGCCCCACACGCGTTTTTAAATTTTATTAAAGAAGTGTAAAATTGTGAAACGTACAATTATGGATAGCCTCTTTAAAACATTTGTAAGTTCGACATGCACACCTCTTACTAACATTTAACGTGCACATTAGATATGTAAATACTAAAAGTGTGTAAAAATCCCATAAAAATTGATCAAACCGCTTGGGAGGTAGCACGGCGGACGAAGCCGCAGGTAATAGCACGTTTTAAATAAGATACTTCTGATACGGTCAGCTATCTATCTGTCAGTGAAAATCCCAAAAAAATCGGTCCAACCGTTTTGGATTTAGTACTGCGGACGAGGCCGCGGGCAACAGCATGTCTATTTATAATCACAATATCCTGTATCACTCGCTGTAATTTTAGCTATCTGGCAGTGAAATCTCCGTCAAAATCGGTCAAGCCGTTTCGGAGATTACCTGCCAGCGTCAATAACATTAGTTGCGCCACCTACCGGGTCCACTTGTGAATCTAAACCATTCTCGGATCCACTGGAACACGCACACAAAATTTCATCAAAATTGATCCAGCCGTTTAGGAGGGGTTGGATGAACGCAGGACAGAATTTGGTGACAGACGAAAGGAAAAGGGGAGTCCGATTTGTGTCGCCGCACGCTTCGGACGTACGGAGCTTCTAAAAGTGACCGTTATTTTTCGCGCGCTATTTTTCGTAGTATCGCGAGTTTCGTCATCGATCTCCGACTGCGGTCTGCGTGCTTCGCGCATCATTCGCGTAGTCACTTGGAAGCTCGCCGCGTTCTGTCCTGTTATCTGGTTAACAGAGATTTCAATCGTAGGCGCTCCATTTTTGAGCGCATCAAACTGCACTTTTTAGTGCAAACCCGGGCTGCAAGTCCAGTCGTCTGGCCAACCTCCGGAAACCTACCGGTGAAAACGCAAGGAGGTTGGAGCGACCTACCCGCTCGCCGTAGGCCCCGCGGCCTACTGCACTGGTAGACGGGCCTGGGTAGCTAGGCCTTGGCGAGGTCGCCTAGTCTAGTCCAGGTGTCGCCCTCCCACCCTCCCTTTCCCCTTGTTCCATCCCCGGGTGTCTGTTTGGGCGTAGCCCGGTTTACCGGTCTGCGTCCTCGGCCTCGGGCTTGTTAGGGCCTCCCCCTAGGCGAGTTAGGACCCCCCTGTGAGGTATTGCACATTCGCCCACAGTTTCTCTTGGCCCGGGCTCGGGATAGCCCGTTAGCTTACCGTTGGCGTGCCCCCCTGCCCTTAAGGCAGGGAGGTTGGTTCGCGGCCCCTCCCTCTTGGTCCACCGCGATGGACTCGCTATTATATGATGAGGTAAATCTCCGTCAGATTTTGTCAGAACAAGGCCTTAACGATGAGGCAATCCAATCCGTAATTGATAATGCGTCGTCCGCCGCGGGTCCGAAACACATCACGAACCTCCCGACCGCGAACTCCTTTAGTACGCTTTCGCCGCAGTCTCCTCTAGACGAGCGCGAAAAGGGCCTACTTGAGGCCCCGATACCGAGCTCCAGCTCAGAGTCTGAGATGGAGCTCGACGAATCAACGTCGGATTCGTCCGCGTCCGCGACAACCGTGTCGACCGCGTCCCCCGCGCCTTCAGCGCAATTAGAAGAAGACGGATATACGACCGTCTCACGCAACAAGCGTCGTCAGGCAAGCCCGACGGATTCGGGTTCCGTAGGCCCGCAAAAAGTCGCCAACATAGGTGGCGCTCGCGTGCCGTCGTCGGCTCATACATCGCCGCGTAAGCAGAACGGCAATACAAACAATAGTCCCGTCTCGCTCACTCCGGGTTCCGTACCTAGGAAGCCGCGTTCGCCGCCGCCTGTTACGATACAGGACAAATCTAAGTGGACCGCGATTTCGAATAGTCTGAAAACGCGAAACATCAATTATACAAACGCGCTCAGTACTCCGGCGGGTATTCGAGTCAAATGTCCCACGTCGGACGATCACCGCGCCTTGATCCGTTTTCTCACGGAAATGAAACTCGCGTATTTTACGTACGCGTTAGAAGAGGAGCGCCTCCTGCGTGTCGTGCTTCGCCGCGTCCCGGCCGAAATCTCGGTCGAGAAAATCACCCTCTCCTTTAAGGAGAGTAACTATCCAGTGCGTGAGGTACATCGTATGTACCACCCACGCAACCGCAAACCATATAATATGGTTCTCGCCATCCTCGACCGGTCGCAGGAGGGCAAAGCCATATTCTCCCTCACCTCTGTGTGTGGCCTCAACGGGATCACCGTCGAGCCCCCACGCAAGACCCACATTCCTTCGCAGTGCCATAACTGCCAGAGTTATGGCCACTCTGCGAAGAATTGTCATCTTCGCCCCAGGTGCGTCAAGTGCCTGGGTGATCATGCCACGAAGGAGTGCGAGCGCACTCCTGGCACTCCCGACCCTCCCAGTTGTGTACTCTGCGGTAACGCGGGTCACCCCGCGAACTATCGCGGATGTCCCCGCGCACCGCGCACACAACGCCCTCGTCAGGCGAGGCAGGCGCCCAGGGCGTCTGCACCCGCCGCCCGCCGTCCGCCTCCACCTCTCATGTCCGTGGAGGCCTTCCCGAGCCTGCCGGGCGCTTCCCGCGCCCCGGTAGCGCCCGCACCTACACCGCGCTCGCCATCCTCTGTGCCGCGCGCGGCCCAACCCGGACGGGCCCCTATGGCCCCCTGGGCTCCCAGACCTCAGCCTCAGGACTCTTCAAGGCCTCTGGCGCCGCCACCTAAGGCGGCTCAGGCTCCACCATCGTCATCTCTGTCGGACAAGTTCGACTGGATGGAGCAACTTCTAATCGAGCACGATATGCAGGAGGTGCTCGCCTTTTACGCCCTTGTAGAGGAGAACTCCCGTGGGGTACAACTCCTCGAAGCCCTAGGGCGCTTTCCGGCTATCGGAGCCACAATACAGCGCCTCGCCCGTTCACATTCGTCCAAATATTAGTTTTAAAATTCCCGGGAATGAACAAAATTAAACCCCGCGGTCTTTGCATCTCGTTTTTCAACGCGAGATCCCTTCGGACACAGCGCGATCTAGTAGCTGACTTTTTACGCGACAGACAGATTGACGTTTTCCTCATCCAGGAAACGATGCTTAAACCGAGTATGCGTAACCCGAGAATCGCGAACTATTGTATCGTTAGGAACGACCGTGTCACCCGCGGGGGTGGCACTCTAATCTATTTTAGGCGTTCATTATATTGCATGCCTTTAGATCCGCCCGCGCTTACTCATATGGAAGTGTCAGTATGCCGCGTCGGTATGACGGGCCACTCTGATATTATTCTTGTCTCCGCGTACCTACCGCCAAATAAAGTATTGCTCGAATCCGACTTGCAGGCGCTATTCAATTTAGGTAATTCGGTTATTATAGCGGGGGACCTCAACTGCGGGAACGTCATCTGGAACAGTCCGTGTACCTCTCGTAACGGAAGGATACTCGACGAACTAGGTGAGGCTCTCGCATTTGACGTCATAGCCCCTCCGGAACCCACACATTATCAGGACAACTGTCGACCGTCAGTTTTAGATGTAGCTCTTTTGAAAAATGTCGTGCTTCCTGTACGACTCATATCAGTCATACACGAACTCGACTCGGACCATCGGCCGGTTCTATTACAGTTAGGTCATAATTCTGACTTTAGCCCGACGCCGATCAGAGTGGCCGATTACGCGAAACTCAGAGAGTATTTTAAAAATAGTCCGTCGCCTAACAGTCTAGATAGTATTCCGGACGTGTTGGTGTCTAAAGCCGACGCGGATTCGGCCATCGATTCCCTGGTCGATTATCTCCAGACCGCCGTCAGGGAGACCTCGAAAGAGGTACAAGCGGCGAATGAACGCCGTTTTATACTCCCTGATGACGTGAGAGCATTGATCACGGAAAAGAACGCCGCGACTCGTGCTCACGACGCTTACCCGACCGCAGAGAACCGCGAACGCTTACGTGCTTTACGTAAAGAAGTTAAGTCTCGTATATCTGAGATCCGGAGTGACAGGTGGGACAGGTATCTGGAGGATCTCCAGCCGTCGCACCTGGCATTCTGGGACCTCACGCGAAAATTCAAATCAGATACGGTCATTCCAATGCCCCCTCTCGACAGAGGCCCTGGGTTGCCTCCCGCGTTCGATAACACCGATAAAGCCGAATGTCTCGCCGCGATTTTAGAGAAACAGTGTTCGCCAAACACTGGTAATACTGACCCTTCCATCATAGAGTCTATCGTCACAGCCGTAGAGCATGCACTCGCGTCGCCTCCGGCGGATACCCTAACCCCGATAACGTTCGATGAAGTCTCGGCCGCCATCAAGCGTCTCAAACCTAGGAAGTCCCCAGGTCCCGATGGGATCAGGAACGAGGTTCTGAAGCTCCTTCCTGACCGCATCATAGCTCTATTGGTCTGCATCTTCAATGCGGCCATGTCCCAGGGTCATTTTCCAGCCGTCTGGAAGAGGGCCGTAGTGATAGGGATTCACAAGCCCGGCAAGAAAGCTACGCTTCCCGATAGCTATCGTCCGATTAGTTTGTTAGACACCTTAGGCAAACTTTACGAGCGGCTCCTTCTGAACCGTCTCCAGGTCACGGTTAACGATCAGAGTTTAATTCCACCCGAGCAGTTTGGATTTCGCGCCAAACACTCTTGTCCGGATCAAGTGCTCCGCCTCACGGAGCACATTCTTTCCAATTTCAATAAAGATCCGCATCCGGAGCCGGATCCGCCCGTGAGAAACACTAATCCGAAACGTACAATAGCTGTATTCTTCGACGTCGCCAAGGCCTTCGATAAGGTCTGGCACGAAGGGCTCATATTCAAGTTAAACCAAGCCGGCATACCCGATAGGTTAGTCCGCATCCTCCGCGATTATCTAGCCGATAGAACCTTCCGGTTTAGAGTAGACGGCGAATTCTCATCGCCCCGTCCGATACGATCAGGAGTGCCGCAAGGCTCAATTCTCGCGCCCACCCTCTTCAACCTGTTCATCAGCGACCTACCTAAGCTCCCGGGAGTCGAGGTAGGTTGTTATGCTGATGATACAGTTATCTACGCCTCTGGCTGGCGGCTGAGTGATCTTAGAGACACCATCGAAGAAGCCGTTAGCACACTCGGTGATTGGTTTCTTCGATGGCGAATAGGTATAAATCCCGACAAGAGCGCCGCGATGCTCTTCGATCCTAGACATCGCGAGAACAAGTTAAAGCCCATAAGGCTATACGATTCCGAGATACCTTGGACCACCGAGGTCAAGTATCTCGGCGTCACCCTAGATAGTCATTTAACGTTTGAGCCACACATCAAAAGAGTGCGAAACAAAGCCGCTATGGTCTTGGGTCGCCTCCATTATTTACTTTGTCAGAAGAGCAAACTGTCCCTCAGACATAAGCTCACAATATATAAAGTTTGTATTCGTCCCGTTATGACGTATAGTTGTCCCGTTTTCGCCCACGCGAAGGATCTCGATAGACTTCAGGTTTTGCAGACCCGGGCTCTGCGTAAAATCACCGGTGCCCCTTGGTACGTCCGGAGGGCGGATCTCCACAGGGACCTGGAGATGCCGTCCATCTGGACGTATATAAAATCACTTACTACTAGCTATTTCGAGCGAGCCGCGAATCACCCCAGTCCGTTAGTGGTATCCGCCGCGAATTACGAACCCGTGCCCAACGCTGGGCGTTATAAAAAACGTCCGCGACACATTTTTACCGACCCTCCCGACGATATCACGTCAGCGAACGATCAGTACCAGCCTGTCCCACGTAATATAGCGTGCTCACGCCCACGCCCGCGTAACCACAGATCGCGCCGCCGCGGTTTGGGGGTTAACTTCGCTCCCGCACACTCGATTAGGCCTCCCACGGCAGCGGCTCAAGCCTAGGTTCGATCCCTCGGTAGGGAGCCCTTGAGTGCGTTGCTTGCGCGATACGGTGACACACCCATACATCACTGCTACAACACTACACTATCACCTCCACACACGTGCACGCCTACACGCTACACATCTTTGTGGAAGGGTTATTTTGTGAAAGATTTTTTCCCTTATCGAACTGAAAAAACTCTCCTAATTTTCCGATAAAAATATATGGAGGGGCTGTCGGGACGGATATGTTGGTACTCATATGCGTCTCGACAGCTCAAACATATATGAATAGTTAGCTAGGTTAGCTAAGATAGGTCGCGATTTTTGCATGCAACGGGTAACGGCCAAGCCGAGGTGTGCCGTGCACCCTTGAGCTAGTTACCATTATAAAATCGGCTGAGTGCCTTAAGCGCTCGCCTTAGTAGTCCGGTGAAGCTGTTAAGACCTTGCTAGGTCAATAGCGTAGTCAGTTCGAGAAAAAAAAAAAAAAAAAAAAAAAAACAGAATTTGGTCAATGTATATGTAATATTTATAAGGTATTTAAAAAAAATCTGAATATTAATTTGAGCAGCAAAAAGTTAACGTCACGCAATATCCCAAGGCGGTCACCCATCGAAGTACTGACCGCGCCCGACATTGCTTAACTTCGGACGAGAACCGATGGACATTGACGACAAAACATTTCTATTTACGCGTCTCTCTCGCATATATGTAACGCCACAGAATATTAAATAGAACAATTTGAATCTTATTTTATGCAAATAGGGTTGCAAATGTTTTTCAGTATTTCGTTAATAGTGCAAAGTTTGTTTTGTGTGCCCGCATATGTTGTTTAGATTAAATTTTAAAACTCGTAATTATATCTTTTGAATGTAATGGCCGATTTTAATAATTCAAAAGTTATCTACAGGTACCGAAACAGTCTTAAATTAATAATAATTTATTTGGACATGGATTAATATATAGACATGAATAACATAGTATTTTACGTATGGTATGGTTTTCATTTGTGGAAACTGAAAATATGAAACTATAATAATAAATTATGTAAAATATCTTTTATTTATCAAAATACTTTTATTTTTAAACAAATAAACTTTGCAATTATCCTATGATATATTATATATATGATATGATACTCCAGGCCGTTTTCGGCCACAGCGACTGCTTCAACTCCGACGCTCGTGTGCTCTCAATTATCCTACTCTTGTTATATATATTCATCTTTTTTTTCGATTTACTGAAGTTTCACTTCTATCGTGTGGGAATCGCACACATACCTTTTTTTTTAATATAGTGCTTCTATAATCACAAAATTTTTCATTTATTTGGTTGCCATATTTGATATGGAATGAATTTAACACGTTTCAGCCAATCAGCAAGATCACGTTCTAAAATCATAGAGCTGTGTCGTAGCTCTATAAGTTAATTCATAGGGGAGTAGCATTAATAAATTACATAATGTGTTATGGAGTCGCAAAATGTTTTTACTAGACTAATATTAAAAAATAATGTTTAAGAGTATACTTTGTTACTTGAACTGCGTGATACATATGGAAAAGAAAGTCAAAAATTAATGCAAATTTGCATGGTAGGAAATTCTCGAACGATCGAATTAACAAAGCACTCACCATGGCAAAAATAAAAGTAACTTGGAATTAGCACGCAAGCATGAAGCGTGTAATAAATCTGAAGGAAATGAAAGAAATTTGCAACGTTTCAAGAGAGCGATGTTTTATTTTTTCCGGCTACCAACAAACTAATACATACTTTTACACAGTGTTTAATACACGTTATATAAAAATTTAATATATATAATTGAATGCCATAATTTAAAATAAAAATGAGAAAAAAGAATACATATAATATAAACTTTTCTTTAGTTTTAGAATAATGGGTAATATCAGTGGTTTACATTTTAGGACTGGCAATGCTCTTAAACACATAATCGGTGTTATTACAAAAAAGTTAAAAAAGTGTTCAATACTTGCTTTAAAAAGGTTTTTGCACTAAATGCACCGTGTTCTCCCGAGGCAAGTTCGTGTTATCCTTTTTTCGTAAGTCTAACCTAACTTAATCAAAGCGAGACAAAAGATCAAGATGGCGTACATTCAGCGAGCGTAGTGCATTTAAAACGTAATCTTTTTAGTATTCAATACGTATTTAACTTTTTTGTTATAACACCGGATTTTGTTTATAAATTATTTCTAAAATATGGCATATTTTACGCTACGGAATTACATTCGTGACTTATATTCATTGTGAAGGAAATACCTTCGGATTCTTTAATAAAAAATGTAAGGTTCCGGTAGGTGTTAAATGAATAAAACTTTCTGAACAACCAATTTGCTTATTACTTTGAAGGAACAAAATGTACATACTCGCTCTGTATAAAATATTAGTATACAAATCATTATCATATATTTTATGATAGATCTGATTATGTGTGGATTAAAGTAACTGTAAGTGTTACGAATATATTGAGGTGGTCGTAAATCACCTCTATCCGTAATATTTGTATAATGTGTTTTAATTACAAGTTCTTATAATATTATTATTACGAATATAATGTATCGATATAACCACTCAAACTAGCGATCTTATTAGACTCTGTCGTGTCAATATTCGGAATAAACTCTATCGTTCAGAGTCTACTCGGTGACCGTTCCGATCAGAGTCTATGATGTTACTGTTTTTGAACAAGTTCATGTCCCTTATTTAAGGGTCTCGCAGCTGAAATGGGCCGATACGCGCGCTCTACGCGTGTGGCTCGCTTAAAGTCGAAATCAGCTCGAACGAGACCCCCTAGTATGCGCACGTTTGAGAAATAAGGCACATGGATTCGTTCTTTTGTCATTATTTCCCTAGACCGTGGCATTGACATAAATTTATTACATCTTGCACAATTTTAAACAATACTTATCCCTAATAAATTATAAGTCTATTCGTTCCTTATTGTCCATATAACTTATTGCTAACACTGTTTCTACAAACTAAAACAATATATACTACAAACTAAAGGGTAATAAATCTACGCGCTTTCACATCCTATTCACTATTTAAAACTATTCAATGTCACTAAGTGTCTTGCACATGCTCGCTGTCCGTAACAGTAAGAGAAATGAAAATTGTACGTAATGTTTTATGAAAACTTTTTAACACAGAATTAAACCGCCGAAAAAACTGAAAAGCACAAAATAATAAATCTTTTACTTTATTCATCTTAATAAACCAAGCTCTTAAACTAATGTAAGTATACCAAAGAAATTTTAAGTAACTAATTACTACATGCTTAATTTATTTGTAATACACAACTCAGAAGCCGAATTATAAATCATGCCCTGTTTTCCTACCCTTGGGGTTGCTTTTTTCATGTTTACATGTATATGGGACCAACTTCTGGGTATACTCTTTCAAATCAAAAGGTATAAATTTAATTCGGACTTTTCTGTCTAAAGATATGCGCGGTCATAGATATAATCAGTGCATGAATAATCAATCATTCTCGATTTTCATACCCTTAGGGAGTATACCCTTTCCGATAAAAAAAGAATTTTTTAAATCGGACTATACTGTAAGAAGTTATGCGTGATCATACATAAAAAAAATATGTACGCGATGAACTGAGAACCTCCTCCGCTTTTTTTCGTCGGTTAAAAAATAAGATTTGTTGTGTTTGTTTACGACTAAATAGGACCATATAATATTAACTTTTGCCCGTGGCTTCGCTCGCCTCAGTATATATTAGACCTATTCCTCGGAAATAATGGATTCTGTTTTGGATGATAATGTACCTTGTACTCTCTTCTGTAGTCCTGAAACCGTGCATGTAAAATTACATGTTAATAGGTTGAGTAGTTAAAGCATGAAAACGTAACAAACAAACCTACTGTTCCCAAGGAATAACATAAAATATACAGTACATAACACGAGCATAGTGATGGGTAAAATTTAGTTTATAATATTAGTATATTTATAATTTATAATATATTAATAATTAAAATAATGATATCTATTTATTGTAACCTATAGAAGATTGGTACTATTTTATGATAATGTACCTATTATTTGATAAAAATAATAACATTTACGCGTAAATTATTAATAAGTTTAAGGTATTATTCCTATGTATCCACTTTATCGGTTCATCAGACCTTAGCAATTAAGTTTGTTATTAGAGAGAGCGGTAGTGTGCTCACATCGGTGGCTTGTGGCCGTTAATCTAAGGAGAGTGCAACTCGATGATGTGGCGACTGGGTTCACAGTGAATATAGCGTTGAGATGTGTATACTGCTAACATTGTGGTTATGTGTAATTATGAGTAGTGCAAAACCAATAACTTTAAAATTTAGTAATTTTAAAGTAACTGTAAAATTTTTGATCGAAGAAGTCGTTACTTTGCGGAAATCCGTCATTAAATATTATAGTGGGCATTGCACTTTCACTTGGAATAGTAGTCCGGTGGAGCTGTTAAGATCTGGATAGGTCAATAGTGTAGTCGGATCGAAAAAAAAAAATCACCTGGGATTCATTCCTCCACTACGTCTCACTGTAACAAAAACGTTAAGTTTTAATTGCACGAGTTGTACTTGGAAAAATTGATCTAAAACTAGTAAGTAATATGACAAGTTAGTCTATTACTAGTTTCGAATCTTTTTCACTTACACTTGGACCAAAAAAAAAAAAAACAAATGTTGTTTGTTGTAATGGGACGTGGTAATGGCCAACCAATTCCAGACGGAAATGCAAAGTAACGTCTGGTATAATATTTGTTTACTAATTGATATTCCATAATTAAGAATATTTTGTCTTAAGTTGAAGCTAGATATGATTGTATATTATAAAAGAAAGTCCTCTGCCGCGTCTGTCTGTCTGTTCGCGATAAACTCAAAAACTACTGAACGGGTTTTCATACAGTTTTCATCAGTAGATAAAGTGATTCACGAGGAAGCTTCATATAATTTGTCAATATATTTTATATTATCATGGCGGAACCACGTCTCCCGGGTCCACCAGTAATAAATAAATAAACAACCATTACACCAATTACACCTAAATAAGTAACTACTAAGTATTCACAATATTTGGCACTAAAATATCGTTTTTGTAGTTTGTGATGTCATTATGTTGAATTTGAATCGCGTCAACACCATCTGTTTGAATCTGATAACAACAAGATCATCAGTGACACTGGACAGAATAATTACATACCAAATTAAGAAATTGTCTGCATGCTCTAAATATCTTAGAATAGGATACTGTAAATAAACATGGAATAGTGAAGATCAGAGATTTTTAACACTGTAATTAATACACTTTGATACAAATGACAAGTGATACTGTTTTTTTGCTTGTATTAGATACGACCAGCGACAAGGATCTATTTTGATAGAATAAATTAATTTTTAAAACATTTCATTGTTGCTCTGTAGTACTTTTAGGTTTATACATTTTAAGCGCTATAGAATTTAAGTCATATATACTTATCTTAAAGCGTTGCTGTAATTAATTACAGGGTAAACTCGTCCCAATACTATTTTCTACTCGAGTTAACAATATTAGACAGCAAATCAATATATTTGTAAATAATTACTAAAGCTAAGTGACTATTCCAAGCTTTACTATTTACACATATTCTTGAACATGCCCATAAATATTTGCTGCAAAATTTGAGTTTGAGTGTGTGTTGAGTTGTGTTGAGTATTGAGTGTGGTTACCGGTTGGACGAGTAATTAAAGTTATTGTTCTACAAAGCTTTTGAAGATATTGTGTTCCCTGAAAAGTAACATAACAATTTTGGGACTCAAATTCACATCTTTTTTTGTAGGAGGCAAACGAACAGACGGGTCACCTGATGTTAAGTGATCACCGACGTCCATAGACACTTGCAACACCTGGGGAGTCGCAAGTGCGTTGCCAGTCTATGTTTGAGGGGTATAGCCGGAAGGGGGAGGGGGAATAGTGAAGGAAGGAAGGGGGAGAGGGTAGGGGAGGTGGGCCTCCGGCGATCTCACAGACCGAAGGAAACGCAATAATGCAAACACAATTACTTCACGTCGGTTTTCTGACAGGATGGTACTACCCCGGACGAGCCAACCCATTCATGCTAAAACCAATAATAGCTCCAATGTGGCTCTATCACTTAGAACCACATCACCACATCTTAAAACACGACGATATACCACTAAGCAATTAATTACCTCTTCGCTACAAATAATCGTCCAAAAACGAAGGAAAACATAGCAATGTGAATAGAAGCAACTGAGTAAATAGGGCATATATCTAAATTATGCGTTATTTCTACTTTGCATTTACAGCAAAAGGAAAAGGACACTAATATCCCTTCCCAAACCGTTTGCAAAACGCGTAGGCACAGACGGGTACACACACATACATTATTTATGAATTAAGGTACATGACAAGCTCTATAAAGGGAAATTGTTCCGATATATTTGTTTAGTCTAAGGTAATAGTGATATTGGAAGGTATGTGTTAGAAATTTTACCTAAATAATAAAGCCTATACAAACTAGATTGATTCTGATTGATTTATGTTCGGTCTGTATTCAATGCTTCGCTTTGTAGTTGGTACGAGTGGCCTACAGCGTTGAGTGTAGATTACGTGCGACCAAAGCCAAATTATAGGCAACTCAATTTGTTAGACCGATTCCTTGATCTAGCAATGAATCCGTGTAGTTCTTGCTTCGATTTTGATGTACATATTTAGTAATTTATCAATTAAAGAAGCTCAAAAGATTTATTGTACTATTCAGTATCAATCTACTGTATTAGTATGTAAACTTTTGTTTTTAACGCCTCTAATTATTATGATTCAAATGTGTGGTATTCGAGTAGATGGTAGAGTCACGCTGAAGCTGTAACTGATTTCAGCATGAATGGGTCGACTCGTCCGGGGTAGTACCACCCCCTCACAGAAAATCGACGTGAAGTAACAATGCTTGCATTGTTGCGTTTCGTTCTGTTACTGAAAACGCCGGAGGACCACCTCCATCTCCTTTCCTTCCTTCCCCCTCACCTATACACAAGTTGGCAATGCACTTGCAACTCACTTGGTATTGCTGGTGTCTATGGACGGTGGTGATCACTTAATATCAGGTGATCTACCTATTCGTTTGCCCCCTATGATATAAAAAAAGAAAAAAAATCTTATGATTATTGAAAGAGAATTTCGGATTTGAGACAAAAGTTTGAATTTCCTTCTTTAGGTCTACGATTTTGGTGGTCATATTAAAGGTAATTTAATAAAATAAGCAAGAATAAAGTCATTATAAACATGGAAAGTCCTTATTTAGTTCTGTGAAACAGTTGTTCAAGTGAATTATGCTAATAAAACTCTAGTTACAGAAATTAGTTACAGATTTACGAGTATTATTTTATTATTTTTTCTTAGACGATATTATTCGGAAGGTAAATATTTCTCTGTAGCACATTTGTGTATCTCGACGAGGCACTCGCTAAGGTGTCTAAAAAGCTTACGCTTGGATTTCGACTAAGTTTGCTTGTAAAATATTCAAATCTTTAAAATCGTACATGGATACATTCAGAAAATGGAAGTAACCGGTGATTTTAAAATCGTACGATACTTTTAACATTTTCGTTGGTAGGAATTTTACTATTTAATTTTTATAACATTGTTCTCATTCAAATAGCATTCAAAGTAACAGCGTTCTAGGATATGATCGTTCATGGTCACATTTATACGTATAATACGTTAATACGTATAATTTATTTATTTTTTAATCATTAACTTTAAGATTTTAATTGTTACTAAGATTTAAATTGTTACATTTACATTTATTTATTGGAACTTAACAACTTAGAACTTTAAACAATTTACAGAATATGATAAATGACCGATATCAGCTGCATTAGTTATCCTGTGTCGCAGCCAATATCGGCCAGTTCCAGAGTTACATATTTCGTTCCTCAAATAGATAATGTGTGTAGATACAATGTATGCGAAGTGTCATATACAGAAGAAAAAAAAATAGAACAAAGAATGCGAGTGTTGTGTGTGCGTGTGCGTTGTGTGTGTGGTGTATGTGTTTAATATTCGTATTAGACAGCATAATACAAAGAGCAACATTTCCTACAGACTAAGAAATTCCGTGAGGAATACTATTAAGAGAAAATGTCTCCTAATCTGTGATATTTTTTTCTGTTTCCTCATAATTAAGTTTAAGGAGCCAATTTCTTATACATTTTCTGCATTATCTGTAAGTGAGAGGAAAAATGTTAAGTTCTTTGTTAAACTTGTTATACAGAATTGCACTCTGATAATAATATTGATTTCTGATTACAGCGACAGTGGAGAAGACTTCAGCGCATACTCTGTCAGTTTGTGTTTATATGCTGTTGGATCAAAAGTAAGGCTTGAATGTTGACGCAAGATAGAATGTAAAAGAAAGGATTGTCTGACTGTGAGAATATTCCATAAACCATATAATTCACTAGTTGGAAATCGTACAGATTTGCATGCCATGACTTTTAATACAGCTCTCTGAGCTCTCTCTAGTCGAAGAAATAAGCACTTTCCCACTCCACCCCAAGCCGATATACAATAAGTTAGAATTGAGTGGGTTAGACCGTAGTATACCGTTTTCAGAGTATCGCAGTCCGCAGAGGCTCTCAACAGCTTGAAAACATATATAAATTTTCTAACCCCAGATATAAGCGTTTCTACATGTTTATCCCAAGACAAAGTGCTATCCATCCAGGTACCAAGATATTTGATGGTATGTATACGTTCAATGATAGGACAGTTACATGGTAAGCTAGCAAATGAGGAGCATTCATGAGCAGTCAGAATGTATGGGGCGATAGGCTAAGATATAATTCTAGGCGCAAATATAATAAACTTAGTTTTGTTTACGTTTAGTGTTAATATATTAGCCGACAGCCACTTCATAACTACATGTAATGCAAATTCAGCGTGTGAACGAGTTTCAGACCAATTGGTGTCCCTAACAATTATTGCTGTATCGTCAGCATAAGTTATGATATTTGCGTTAGTAATAGAGAGCTCACAAAGATTATTTATGTAGATTAAAAATAAGGTAGGACCTAAAACACTGCCTTGAAGTATCCCATATGTTAAAGTTTCATCATTACTCAGATAGTTACCAATTTTGACGACCTGAGTACGGTCACTTAGATAACTTTTAAATATATCATAAGCCAGACCCCTTATGCCGATCTGTTCAAGTTTGCTCAATAGGACAGGAATAGAGATAGTGTCAAATGCTTTGAATAAATCTGGAAATATTACAATGGTTTTCAATCCATTATTAAGATTTTTGTCCACAGATTCAGTTAAAGATAAAACTGCATCCTCAGTACATTTACCAGCGCGAAAGCCATATTGGTTTTCAGCAATAATTTCATTAGTAGTCAAGTAATTGACAAACCTATTATTTAATTTTTTTTCGAATAAGTTACATAAAGTAGACAAAACAGAAATAGGTCTATAATTATTGATATTATTTCTGTCTCCACTCTTGTAGATAGGGTATACTAACGCTTTTTTAAAAACTATAGGAAAAATACCGGATGAAATACAGAGGTTAAATACATGACATATTAATGGAATAAGAACATGTCTAGACATTTTTATCAATACTGTGGGTATACCATCCCACCCAACAGTACAGCTTGTTTTAAGATTAAGAATAAGGTGCTTAATCTCCTCACAATTTGTTAAAAATATGGCCGTACATGAGAAGAAACTCTTTAAAGGAGGGTCTACAGCCATCCTTTCTCCATGTGTGAATAAAAGTTTGGATGCTAGTTTTGAACCTACACTAGCAAAAAACTTATTAACCGTATTCGTACCATACTTTGATTCAGGATTGGGGGATAAAAGTTCATTAGCAGTGTTTTGACAGTATCCAACTTAGTTATTTTTTTTATGAGATTCCAGGTAGCTTTGGGATTTTTACGATATTTTTCGAACTCGCTACGCTCGTATTCACGTTTAATCTTCTTTAGCAGTTTATTACAGAAGGATTTATATCGTACGTAAGCTATTTTAATATAAACGTTATTGGGATTTCGTTTTGTTTTTCGATAAAGATTGTCTCAATTACGTATGCAGCGCAAAAGACCAGGAGTGATCCACGGTTTTATTATACATTTCCTACTAGACACCTTAGTAATATAAGTATTGGCTGTAACCACATTTGTTATAGTCGTTACGTTACGTGGCAGCGTGGTTAGCATCATTAGAGTTAATAACTGTAGAAAAATCCGTATTTTCCAGATCACCGATGCAATCAGAAAAATTTATTCGTTGTAGGAATGATGGAGATTTCGAAGTTGGCAATTTAAGCTTAAGAAGTAAAATCACAGGAGTGTGATCTGTTATTACACAGTGAATTACCAAAGTTATTGAACATTTATTAGTAGTGATCATGACGTGATCTAGGTAGCTATTACCACGTGTAGGATATACATGTGCGGGTAACATACCATGTAACGCAATTGTGTTCAGGTATAAATCAGAACAAGCATCATTATTGCCACTATATTTATATTCATATCACCGATAATAACAATATTCTTAAAAGATTTTAGTGAAGAAATTGTGGACTCTAAACTATCGATGAAGTTATTATTATTTCGATAAGACGGCGAACGATAAAGTGCAATAATTGCTAGATGTCAGGAAATTTTAATAACTGAACAGTTTGCCTCAAGAAAAGTAGTAGATTTATTTGACAGTAAAGGTCATGTCTTGCCTGACAAATGTCACAATGCCATCATTTTGATTATGCCAGTCGGTTTTAAACGAGAGAAATCCTGGTATATTAGGAATTTTAGAGCACTTACTCAGCCAACATTCAGATAATACAATTATGTCAAAATGTAAATTAATTGTATGTAATAATATAAGCAAGTTATTAAAGGTAACAGTATTACCTATGCTTCTAATGTTCAGATGAAATACTTTCACGGAGTCACTATCGTCAAACGTATACGAGGAGCATTGTTCTGGTGCACATATATAGGATTTAGAAACCGACACTAGATCAATGTCATCTTGTACTGCCCTGGTGTCAATCATTGTTAGAATTTGCAGTTGAACAATTGTTCGAAATATTTGAATGAATCCAATAATGCAATAAAATAAAATATATTATTAATAAAATATATTATAAGTTACATTGGGATCTATTATATAAACAAATAAATAACTCCATACTTTCATCAAAGCTAGAGTTATATAGGTAGTGGAATGTGTGTAAATGAAATTTCGTGTGTATATGTGTGTATATGTTTGTGAGTGTGTGTAAGTTGTTAGCTGTAGGATACCACTATTACTCGTGAAATGTCCTCGAGTATTATTCCCTTCATTACAGAAAATAGACGGTATGTCCGCCTCGCAGCAGATGCGGCAAAGTGCATCGTCAGGCTTGTGACGGGCCAGGATCCGGCCTCTACTTGTCCATACAAATTTCCATCCATTACGTTGTCCGGCCTGACTAGCTTGACGAAACAACATTCGATTTGTTTTAGTCAAACGCTCATTGACATAAAACCGTCTTGATTGACCAGGCAGGTCTAGGTCACTTGTATTAGCTCCACGGCGCACTCGAGCGCCATGCACAATATCGTCACGTAATTTACGACATGCTATCCGGACAATAATTGGTCGTGGACGAGCTTCAATGGGTCCAGACGAGTCTGTGGCGTTGATGTGCCGACTTCCAACTCGATTGACGTTAACTATGTCGCGATCCTCTACACTGACTCCCAGTTTAGTAGCGACTAGCTTTACCATATGTGTCAGGTTTTCACCACTACATTCTGGAATATTGGTGATCTCGATGTCATTATAGAGAAGTTCCTGATCCCGGTCATTAATATCACGCTTGAGTTGGGCAACAACTTCATCAACATTTGAAGTAAGGGTGGTTGGTCTGTTTGATTAATAATTATGTAGTCCGGTGAAGCTGTTAAGACCTTGCTGGGTCAATAGCGTAGACATTTCGAAAAAAAAAAAAATTAAAAAAAATTAATAATTCAACGTCATCAATCCTCTTCTCCATCTTGTTCATGCGATCAACAAGCGCTCTTATATCTGCCAAATCTTCTCAAAATGCCTGAAATTCGCTTCGCACAGTTCGCAACTCCTCTCTGATACGATGTACTTCAAGTTCGAAATCCCTGACTGACTCTAGGATGCTGGGTGTTGTTACAGTATATGGAGAATCCCCTGTTTCTGCGCTGATGTCTTTCGCATTCTTTTTCTTGCATTCCCAACAGTGCCAGGAAGACACAATAGCTCCTTTTTTCGGTAAAGCCGCGCAATGGCGATGATAATGTTTATTACATTTTACACATTTAGCGCCATCTGTTGGAGTCAAGAACTTACTACATCCCCCACATTTGATACTCGGATTAGTAATCGACTTATTGATATTTTTGTACAATGGATATTCAGTAGATGGCGGTGATTTCACAAACTGTTTTAAATTTAGTTTTTAGCTACAATTACATATAAAATAATAATATAAAAACAAATATTAATAAACAACAAAGAGAAGCTAAGTTAAAGTTTGTTATAAGACTTGTGTAAGTATAAAAGTGAAACACTGAGTTTTTGTGAAAGTTAAAGTGAAAATGATCGAAAGTGAAGGTGAATCGCGAGGGCGTATCCGGGATGAATAACCTTAATATTACGTAACGCGTAAACTATCCCTTTTAACGGAAAATTAACTAAGGCACGATTTGGTGGCAGCGCTCAGTGCGGGTAGTGGGAAGGGCGTGGTAGTACGCTCACTGGCACGTGACATAAATTAACCGTTGGGAGTTTACATCAGTTTTGTTATTCTCTAAATAATTAGGTAAAATATTAAGCACTTATTTTTTATGGATTTAGAACGAGAAGTGAATACTCAATAACCTGTATAAATATTGCGACTGACTAACCATTCAGGTGGTATAATTTTGTAAACAAATAAATCTAGGCAGTAATTAAAGTAATGCATCCGTGTCGTATATTCAGTGAACACATTAAAAATTGAGTAATAGGATTATTATTGTTTAAAGAGTGAATAAATATTATAACTTTAACCAAAAATATTCTTATTATATTACAGCAGAAATT
This sequence comes from Antheraea mylitta, assembly GCA_014332785.1. Lineage (NCBI taxonomy): Eukaryota > Metazoa > Arthropoda > Insecta > Lepidoptera > Saturniidae > Antheraea > Antheraea mylitta. The sequence goes on along the minus strand of JACEII010000004.1, from coordinate 5,937,761 downwards.
TGTATTTAGGGAGTGAACCACACACAGCCGTACAGGAGTTGCTCACACGAATCAGCCGCATAGCATGCTTTATAGCTGACAGAGGCCTTTACAGGTCGGTTCTGGTCGGTAAAGCTTCTCTTTCGTCGGGCGGCCGATCTTTAATCGCAACGTGCCATCAAGCTTGCCCGTTATTTCCTTTCTTATCGTATTTCTGATCTACACCTTGTATAATAGTAAATGCTACGCTCGTAGGGTTTTCTTTTCTATTCTGTAGACTCGTGGTTCGCACCTTTTGTTTTGTTTTAGTTTTTTTATTGTATACAACAGAAATAGTATCTGTTAGCAAGTATTGGGTGATTTTTTATTTGTTAATTATTATTTTATATATTTAATTGTTTATTTTCGTATAATTATCAACTCGTAAGAGCTAAATCGTAAACTACCTATAACATTCCTCAACGGATAAGTAGCTTATGAAATACAAAAACAAAATCTCTATGTCATTGGTATTGCAAGAAATTAGGGCATTCAGTGAAAGAATATATTAAGCTTTCTATCATTAATACAAATTACAATACATATATTTCCCATAATAATTCGTATTGAAAATCAGATTAAAAGAAAATCAATAGCAGTATATAGATAAACACCCCATCACTATTCATGAAACGTGATCAAAGCGTTAAAGTGATAATAATGTTAGACTTGATTTCAACGCAGTGAACCGAAAGTAAACACAGTTTTAGTCGTTTTAGGTGTTTGACTTTGTTCATTAAACTGTAAATAGAACTCGCCGCTTTTCTGCTTTGATTTGTAATGAGGTAGAAATTTGTGCCGCATACGTAATTAATTACAGAACTTTTTAAATAAGCTGATGAGAAGAACACTCGTATATAATAAATAGGTAATAGAGACTAGGAAATCATTTTTTATGGCCATATCACAACACATTATAAAACAAAGTCCTCTGCCACGTCTGTCTGTCTGTTCAGAATAAACTCAAAAACAACTGAACAGAATTTCATGCGGTTTTCAACAGGAGATAAAGTGTTTCATGAGGAAGGTTTAGGTATATAATATTTGTGATAATTTGTCAAGGATTTTTTTATCATCAGGGCGGGTTAACATCAGCCGTACCCGCTAGTGAATTTATAAACCTTAACAATCGATTAGGTTTTATGTTTATAATTAATACCTAGCGCTGTTTCCAAAAAAAGACATAAACAATATTATTTTATCGCATAATAATTACACAGGATGCATTTATTTGAAATTCATTATCAAATAAAATAAAAAAAATCGGTGTGTACGTTACTCTATAAAGAATATCACTATATGTGTGTTAAGGTAAACCAATCAAATTGAAATATTTGTTTATATTATAGGAAGTCAGTCTTACAATCAAATACATTATAGAGGGGATACTGTGATAGAGATTATAAGCAAAATAATTTTGGAGGTGGTAGATCCACGCTGAAGCTGGTTTCAGCATGAATGGGTCGATTCGCCCGGAGTAGTACCATGCTCTCACAGAAAACCAACGTGAAGTAACAGTGCTTGCATTAATGCTTTTCGTTCGGTCAGTGAGAGCGCTGGAGGCCCACCTCTCTTCACCTTCCCCCTTTCCTTTCCCTTCCCCTCCTTCCCCCAATACAGGCTGGCAATGCACTTGCGACTCTCGTGTTGTAAGTGTCTATGGACGGTGGAGATCATTTAACATCAAGTGACTCACCTGTTCGTTTGCCTCCTATGATATAAAAAAAAATTAAACAAAATATATTAAAAATATCGTATTGGGACGAGAACACGTATCACATTACGCGATACTTTCTTATAATAATATATGCTAACGGTATAATGACGCCCACACACCTTGTCCTTTATTTCGTATGTCTTACTCGTATATCCTCGTAATGTTAAATGATAATGTCAACCGCTTAAGTATTAAATGTACGCACGCTTGAGTCTCTAAGACTGATAATGGACTACTTCGACCATTTCTAAGTACTCATCAAAGAAATGAACATCATTATTTTCGAGATGAAATGAGATATTTTCTTAGTTTTTATTCGAGTTCTCGTGGGGGTGCCATTAAGTTGCTGGCGTATTTTTTCTCCTTTAATATTGTTACGCTGTTTTTTATCTTTTACGCAGATTATTACCTTCGTTATAACATTGGCGTCAGTAATTTTATTATTCTTAGGAAAATATGAATATTGAGAATGTGTTTTTTTGGAAAGCTGAATCTCCCAACTGCGATGTATGCAGAAAACCGAGGATGTGCATCACTTGATCATGGAGTGTGCTAAGAACTGCATCGAAAAAGAGTCATTGATGTGTGGTATAAAAAGTAGTTGCCAGAACATAGGTATTTGTCAAAACATCTTGGCTGAACCCTGTTCGGGTGACGCTACTAAGCTCTATGATCTGGTAATAATATCTTATCAGCGACTGCCATGATAGAGCTAGAAAGATAGGAGAACAATGGGGCTGATATAATCGGTGGAAAAAAAGCCCATGTAAACATAGTAAATTAAAAAAAAGTTTTTTAAAACATTATTAAATAAATTACATTTTAAATAAAAAAATATTGCTTAGTCAAAAAGCCTAAGATTTATAAATTCCTACATCTAACAGAACACCAAGAAAGTTAAGCACACCTTAGTGATTTTCATTAAAAACGTTTTTGAAAGTATTATGATATCTATCTTACTGTAATACGCCAATAGGAAGCGCTGTAGTATATCAACTGTTTTACTGTACAACCAGACGTTATGAAAATTATTATTCGTAGATATTTGAAGATGAAGAATACCTATAAAAATAAATAAAATTTAAGTACTATTTTGTAATGTCAAAATAACATCTTTTTAATAAACGGTTGTAGAAATATATAAAAAAATTACCAGTTTTTTAAATTATCGTCTGTTTGTCTGTCTGTGTGTTCCGGCTAATATCCAAAAAGGTTGTATCGCTTTTGATGGAGCTTCTAAGATAACTAATGGTATGCGGAGTAACTTTCGCTACTTTTTTATAAATAGGGTTCCTCGCATATATAATCTATACTAATATCTTAAATGCTAATGTGAGAATGTCTGTTTATTTGTTATGATTTCATGTCTTAGCTTCTAAATTGATTATTATGAAATTTAGCTTGTAGTTTGTCAAGGACACAGGATCCCTCTCATCCAGAAATGTACTTCTCCCGATCGGTAGGTCAAATCTACATTGTCACGAGCAAAACCGTTAACAAAAGCTAGTCATTTATAAAGATACAAAAAATAATAATACTTTATTCCATTTATGCCGTGAGAAAGCGCTTGTCAACGTCAAAGCTACCACCGGTTCGAAAAACGTAGGCAAAGTTGCGGGCGACTGATAGTAACACATAAAAACAAACGCTTGTAAATCCGTTTCCAAAGCTAGTATTTTGCACTCATAATTTTAATAAAGTTGTATTATAGACTGTTATATTATGAACTATAATAATATAAAAAATACATTCACTTTATAAATTAATCTTTACGAATAAACGTGTCCTTTAAATATAGATTTTCCACGTGTTTAACTATGTATCCAGTTTCTGCGTCGATATATTGAGGTAAGTGCTCATTCCGAAGGCCATTAAATAAGGGAAAGCCATCATAGCATCCATTTCCTCACTTTGGGTTAACATAATGCGACTATTTTTACGTTAAACAACCGTATAACTGCAGTATTAAAGTCGAAAATTGAAAAGGCAATGTATTGTATCATTTTATACGCTTTTCTTACAGTAAAGAATATTTTAGTAAATTTATACAGAATAACGAAATAATCTACTTTTTGTTGTGATCTATATTTTATAAATTTATATCACTCCATGATGTTTCAGTAACCGTTACTTTAATAAATGAAACGAAATACTAAAACGGAATGCGAATATAATAAAAATAAAAAGAATAAATATATATGAAACCGTTTGGAAATAAGTTTTATAAATAATATTTCCTGATTAACCACGTATATAATTCAGCGTATCTACATACCGTAGGATACCATATCTTTTCCTTTTTTTTATACAAATTGTTTCCTTTTGCTTCTCAGCTGTGTAAAGTAGATTAAAAAATTGTGAAAAAATGGCATGTTTAATACCCACATCAATATTGTGGTAGATAAATCCTGTCTGTTGGGTTTTTACCATTTCATAATTATTTCTTTCAATCTTTCACAATGTCTTTATCATATAACGTTTCATCCTGAATATACTAAAAAACACGTAGACAAAGTACCGGGAGAAGCCAAATCCATACTTTATACTATTAAAAAGAGAAACTTTGCGAGTTTGTGGCGTGGAGTAATCTCAGGAACTACTAGTCCGATTTAAAAACATCTTTTAGTGTTATACAGCTCATTTATCGAGGAAGGCTATAGTGTAGTTATAGATCATCATGCTAAAACCAATAGGGGTGGAGCATCAATGAAGAATGTTTCAAAGTCAGATTTTTTACTCTTGATAGCTTCCACTGCGTGTTAGCGTGAGCCCAAAGTAACTATTCCACGCGAACGAAGTCGCGAACAAAGGCTACTTGTATATATATTTATGAGATGTATTTTAAGCTTAGATATATGAACAGACAGCGTGATAAAACTCACATGAAATTTGTCTAGAAGTTAAATAATAATACCTTAGATAAATTGCTGGTTTGCTTTATTGCGAGATAAACAAGCGAGAGTAACGTCTTCCTTTAGAGTTTTCGAGAAAATGAATATGCTGCTTAAAAGAAAAGGAAGGTTTTATGGAGACTGTAATTTACTAAACTTTAGTTTGAATACATTATATCTCCATGAATAATAACGTGTGTGTGATCATATCGTTTATATTCCCTCAAAGTATCCAGATTTTAATTAAAAATGGATGTTAATAAAGTGTAATACATTCCCCCAACACGGCGTTTATTTTGAGAGGCTTAACATCAATATGTATACACAAGTTATTGTGTTATTGTTTGCGGAAGTATCCAAATAAATAAATATTAGCCAATGACCGTCTTTGTCGGAGTTTTTGGCGGGATCTTGGAACGCCATGTAGTGGTCTTTATATTTTATCCATAATCTTGTGTTATTTGACTCTATATTATGTAAGGTTGGTGATGCTTTACGTAATATAGTTTGGTTATTGTGCACAAGTGAAGTGGATCGGAAATAATAGCACGGAACATGGATTCTGATTTGCCACAAAAACTCCCAAGTAAGTTCTAACAAGATGGCCACCGCCTTGTTAGTTCATTGAAGTTATATCAATAAACTTGTAATATCGTTGCTCACTTGACAATGGCAGTAATAGTCTACTGAATAGAAGAAGAAGAAGAAGACCGTCTTTCTCAAACTTTTAAAATTTCATTGATGAAATCGAAAAATGGACTTTTGTATCTTAAATTTATACCATTATATAGTTTGGGATAATTTATCTAATATTAATTTTTAACTCATTTCAAAAAGGATATAATTCTCAATTCGGCTGTTTTATCATTTTTTTTTATATTATATAAGCCAATTAAGAAAGTCCTTCTAGGTAGGGTACCTACGGTCAGGTACCTGACTATGTTGAAAGGAATTCTGGTGCATTTTTCTAGAATAGATTTTTTACAATGAGATACATGTTTTCTTAAAATATTCTCTAATACTATTCCAAACATCAAAATACAGTAGGTATATTAAGACAGCATATATTAAATAAGCAAATTAAAAAAATATATTTGAATTGAATTTATTAAACATTTTTAATAAGTAATATTTTATATTAAAAAAATATGAGAATTAATTATTTATACGAGTTGATTTTTTACCTTTGCATTTTTGGACATGATAACGTCTTATAAATCGACAAACGCCAGCTGCACGCTCAAAAAGTATGACTCAATATTACGTTTCGTCTGAGACGAGCATGCAAGCGAGAGCAAGAAACAAGCGATAAAGAGGCGCGAACGGTCTAAGCATTCGGCATATGACGTATTTATTTATATGTAGAATAATTCAATCCATAAAAGTGTGCAATTTTTTATCAATGTTTTCTTATGACGTTATCACGTAAAATGATCGTACGTAAACTGACTTTACAGATAACTATTTTTTTTTAAAGTAATAGGTTATGCAAACATATCAGTGAAATTAAACAAAAAAGTCAGGTTTACTGTCTTATCTTGGAACCTCAGTATGTTAATATTGTTTAATTATGTACTGACCTAGCTCTCCGTTCCTCGGAGTTATATGGTTCGCTTTAAACTATTATTAAATATGAAATACATATGTTAAATTGAATATAACAAATTACATTATATAATCTTTTCAGATATCTTAATTCTCAATTTTTATTTAGGTATTGTTACCAAGGTCATTACAAAACTATATACTATACAATATTGGTTCTTTATATTATTCATTACATTACATTATACTAAAAAACATAAATGTGGTGATATAAATAAATTGAAGTTAGATTCATGCTGTGTTACTACAAAAAAGTGAAATACGTATTAATACTTGCTTTAAAAGGTTTCGTATTAAATGCACCACGCTCGCCGGAGGCAAGTTCCCATATAATTTTATGCAAATCTGACCTAACCTAACCAAACGAGACAAAATACAATATTTTCTGGAAATATTAATCAGACTATAAAATTAAAAAATAAAATATTTTCTGTAAATATTTTTCACTTTTGTGCAAGTATTTCACTTGCACGTTTGTTCTCGGCGGGCACAAACTATCGGCGGGGAACAAGACGCCAATGAAGTTGAAAGACGGCGTCGCTATAAACACACCTCTCTGCCACGGTGGGGCGAGACACAAGTAAGATATTTGACCGGAAGTTAGTGATATTTACTGTCAAAAGTGGGCATGCTGGCGGGAAACGGAAGTGCCTATCTCATAAATAAGCTTCGAATAAGGTCAAGTCAAATTAATACAGTATCTTTTTAATACGTATGCTGCGAACAGTCTTTTTACTAGTGCATTAAAAGGTTTGTATTCGTTTGTATGTAACTTAAACCCTATCGGTGTTATTAAAAAAAAGTTAAATACGTAATGAATACTTGCTTTAAAAAGTTTTCGTATTGAATGCACTGCGCTCGCGCGAGGCAAGTTCGCGTTATTCTTTTTCGTAAGTCTAACCTAACCTAACCAAAGTGAGATACAAGACCAAGATGGCGAACATTCAGCGAGCGTTGTGCATTTAAAACGAAACTTTTAAAGCAAGTATTCAATATGTATTTTTTTTTTAATAACAGCGATGACATCTACTGCAAATATAGCTAAATGATTGGATGTACGAAACTTTAATATTATATACCTCATTTTGAAATATAATGACACACTTTATAATCTTTACAAATAAATTAAACGACCCAGTAGGTACATCTCGAAATCCGTGATATTACACGAACAGTGAGATTAAATAAATCTAAAAATATACAGGAAATAGAAGCTCTTTTCCTCCTTACCTTTTTAGGAAAGGTATATTTGATACAAAATACCTGTAGCAATGTATTTTCATGTTAAACTATGCTTGACCGGTACCGAGTGCGGACAAAAGTGGAACCATCATAAATCACCGGTAAAAGTCTTCATTGTTGCCTTTTCTGACAAAGGGGTTCATGCTTCTAACGGCATGTTAGCCATGGCTATGGAATTAAAAGGCGTTCAACCGCATTTCCGCATATCCGGGGCTTGAAGAGGTAGGTACTACACAATCCTAATCCATATAACTATTCATTGTTGGATTTAAAGGGTTGGGACCTTCAAACTATATATTATAATTAATTTATTTTAGAACAACCCTACCTTTACTCACAATATGTAATTGTAAAAATTAATTGATCCAAGATTAAGGTCCATGGGGTACCTAATAATATGGGTGATATGAAATGGGTAAAATTTGGAAATTAAATCTGAGTCTCGATCTATCTTGGTGTTTTTAAGAATATTTTATTTCTAAAACTAAATTAACCTATCGTGCCAAAAGTTATACTATGCAATAGTAAATTATATTTGTACAACGACAAATAAAGATACGTATTAATGAATTTTCCATGTATACAATATTGCTGTTTCAAAACACACATACACATGTACAGTAGAAATTGACAAAGAAAGAGATAAAGTCACATAGAGGGACAGAACGCATTTTCCTTACGTGATGAATTTAACATTTAACTCCTACTGCAAGTAACATTAAGAAACTGCATTCCAAAAATATTTAGTGATCGGGTGAAGCTTTTAAGACCTTGCTGGGTCAATAGCGTAGTCAGATCGAGAAAAAAAAATTTAGGTTATATGATAGTGATATATACTAAATCCATTAATCCTATATTATCACTTTGGGGTGTAAGGGGTGTCGAATAACATCTTAAGACTTGAGACACCCAAGCCAACCTCACCTGCACGTGGTGCACCCTGCTGATCAACGAACGAGGCAATGGCGAAAGCGGGGTGGTAGGGTTTTACAGCCCGACTGGGTCGCAACCACCATGCATATGGCGACAAAGCCCGTCATCTGTCTCTCAGTGGTTGCCGATGTCTTTGGATTGTACTATGCTTAACATCAGGCTTAGCGCAGTCACTTTGTCGAGCTTCTATAAAAAAAAAAACACTTTCGTTTTTCGAATATCCTGCTGGAGAAATTTGTAAGTTGCACTTAACATGATTTTATCCTTGGAATATTTAGACTCAGCCCCTAACTCTGCTTTACTTCCATTATCAATCATTATTATCATCACATATCATAAAACAAAGTCCTCTGCCACATCCGCGTCTGTTTGTTCGTGATAAACTTCAAAAATTAGTGATCGGATTTTCATGTGGTTGTGACCAGTAGATAAAGTGCTTAATGAAGAAGGTGTAAGTACATGATTTGTTAAGGTATTTTTATTGTCGGGGCAGGACGACGTGTGCCGGGTTAGCTAGTTATGTATAAGATAACAAAGATATGACTAATACACACATTTTTAATATGAACTAGCTGACCCGTGCAACTTCGTCTGCACCAAATCGATTATTACCGGTTTCAATTGTATTTTTAAACACGAAATATCTCAATAAACTCGATTGCAGCGATATCTACCGTTTTCAGTTGTGAATCTAAACTATCCACGGGCTTAAACTTATACCCATTTGGTATCTAAAAGTACTTTTTATAATAAGCCTAAAACACATTACATATTAGGTACAGTTTTGTTTACACGTATTTTTCGAATTTATCAAGATTTCATATGATTGTTGTTGATCATTACACATCTAAACGTCACGTAGCCGTAGCTCAGTTATAATGTGCGGGACTTCATACTGACCGATAAAAAAATAAACAGATAACAAATAAATAAAAGATACAAACGCATCGCACCAAAACAAAACGTTAACGTAACATAAAATCAAACGTTCTCTGAATAAACAATATAAAAAAAAAAAACTATTGGTCGAGATTTATACATACTACTATAGCATATATGGGAATATCGGATTCGTTAGTCAACAATTCTGCACATCTACAATGTAAATTCATCAGTGATTTGGTCGATTTCTGTAGAGTTACGAATAAATAAAAAATAGACATATCTCTTTGTTTCCCGTTTACACAATTTCATTAATATCAAGCACAATTGTTGTTATGGCTTTATAGTGTAATTACTAAAGTGGAGGTAATTACCTAAAACAAAAATAGTTTAACATCTCGTAAAATTATGACCAGACACTAAATACTTATGAAGTATGTAATAAATAATATAATATCAATAATAACCACTATGTGTATGAATAGTGTATATAATTTTTAAGAACCTGGGCGACCGAGCCTGGCTCGTTTCATTAAAAAACATTTTTAAGTTAAAATAAACTAAAAACATTACAAAATTAGCATATTTTACAAAAAAAAATATATTAAAAAAGATATCCCTCTTATAAATTTTTTTTTATTAAAATAATTGTTAGGTTTGCCTACAAAAAATAGCACTTTTCCACAAAAAAAAAAAATTAAAGAAAGATATCTCTTTTGCTGTCACTCTGATTTGAACTGGGGTTACACGGAGTTTCGAAGCAGCTGATTTCCATCTGAGCTATTTTTGTTTTGACAGCGGCGGCAAAATTTACCTTTATTTTCTAGCTATATTTTTTCATTGTCTGAAAACTCAGTTAAAAGTTTTCTATGAATGAATCTAGCTATATCGATTTATAGTTCCCGAAACTAGCTACATACTAAGTTTCGCAGGGATAGATGACGCCGTTTCCGAGATCCTGAATATATGCAAATATAAAAATATACAAGGATTGCTCGGTTTACAGGTATTAGATAGATAAATAAGTCTAGTATACATACAATGACTCCAAGAAGAACTTACGTTGCAAATCCATTTAAGAATCAGTGCGATGACAGATTAGATATAAAAGAATTATATAGACACATTGTTGTTACGGTGAAAGATCGGTCGCAGTTATTAGTATTACAATTCAGAATATCAAGAATTAAAGTCTTTAGCTGTCTATTATAAACAGAGGACAAAGTATTCTTACGTTTCCAAATAGATAACAATTTCAATACTCTTAAGTAAAAATGCATCTTCAGAATATATAATACTAGTTGTTCCCGCGACATTGTCCGCATGGAATAGTTGCTTTGGGCTAACGCTAACACGCAGTAGAAGCTGTGGAAAGGAAAACTATCGATTTTGAAATATTCCCCACTGTTGCTCTGCTCCTATTGGTATTGTTTCCGCTACTATGAATGCTATGTATTCTATATAGCTTTTCTCGATAAATGAGCTATAAAACACTGGAAGAATTTTAAAAATCGAAGCAGTAGTTTTTAGATTACTGCGTTCGACCAAACAAGCAAACTCACTAGCTTTATAATATTAGTATAGACTAGCTGTGCCTGCGACTTCGCCCGAGTGGAATGTTCTATAAAAAACAGTAAATGATAAAGTCATCTGAATGTATTAATTCCATTTACTTATCTACTTTTCTCTAGTACTTGCGCCGCGTCATCATTAAAACTATAATCACTTTTGATAGAATACATTGATTTTAATGAAACAAAAACTATGTTATTCTTGAGAACATGTTTCATGGTTTTCTTTCTGAAGTTTTATTGTAAACCTAGTATTTTAGCAGTGATGCATGTTCATACAAACAGCCAAACAAATAGACAGACAGACATTTCTAAAAATGATTAAAATGCATTTTATTACTTATCCCCGGACGCCTGCAACAAAAGTACAGACACTTTAGATTTATACTCTTATTATATGTATGTAATATTAACTCTATGCTAGTATTTTAAGTTATTAATATACTGAAATGAAATCAGAAACAATACACTTGCGGATATACACATATTATTGGAGAACGGGTCCAAAAAAATTGATTATACTAAATCTCGTCAATATCCAGTGCCCAAAAAGTGAAATGATTGTGAAAAATAAGTTTTAGGTATAGTTAATTGTTCGTTTTCCGGCCATTTATATATAGATACATAGATAATGTATGATTTGGAAAAAAAATAGAGTGCTGATGGGTATTATGCATGAATCCAAACGTGGAGAGGATTCATTAGTCTACTATTTTGCACGCGACAAATCCCCCATCAAAGAACCCCTAGAGTATTATAGCGTGGAGTTCATTTTCATTTGATAATTAAAAGCAAAAAGTGGAAAATAATTTGTTCACTTTTTAAAGTAAGTAACGTGTCCGTTTATAGGTTTATATTCTTTGTCTGGCTGCCAGAAAATATATATATAAATCGTTGTGTCATAACGGTGCTTAATACAGTAATTAAACTGAGAAGAAACCAGGCTTAGGTTACGAAGCAGAAGCTCATCTGATACCTGCAGTTGTCTAACTTCATTAAAGTTAAGCTACGTCTGCAAACTCCCTTAAGCTACCGGCAATCAGACACGAGTCATGATACTACAACTTAGCGATAACGAGGTTACTAATTTTTTCCTATTATTTATTTTGTTTTTATCAATACTATGTATACTATAATAATAATTGTAATATAATATTATAAACAGGTAAAGTTTGTGAATTTGTGACGACGCGACGGTCCGGTTTGAAAAAATATTTCATTACTAATATTAATATTAGGTCTTTACCTATGAAATTGCCGTTTGTATGAAAAAATTGAAACGATTTTTTTTCATGTATTTTTTATTTGTATTAATAGAAGTAATCACCCATGCAATCAATGCATCTTTGCCAACGCAGTGGCAGTTTATTGATGCCCTTCTTAAAGAAATCAGCTGGATGGGAGTCAACAAATTCTTCAAAGGCATTTTGTACTGCCTCTCAGGTATTGAATTTTTTCCCCGCCAAGGAGTTCTTCAAATTTTGGAAAAATGTAGTAGCCTGTAGGTGCAACGTCTGGTGAGTAGAGCAGATGACGGAGACCTTCCAACCCCAGTTCTTGCAACTTGGAGGCCGTCTGCTGTGCAGTGTGAGGTCGCACGTTGTCGTGCAGGAGCAGCGGAGACGAGCGACTGACCAATGCCAGTTGGAGATGTGCCAGCTTCTCCATCATTGTGTTCAGTTCTTCACAGTACACATCTGCAGTAATGCTCACCCCGTTTGGTAAGAAGCTGTGATGAATCACACCAGCGCTAGACCACTAAACAGAGACCATAACTTTTCTAGGGGTAAGTTTTCATTTAGGTGCTGAACCAGGATCCAACTAACTTGCTGAGCGCTTGCGGTTATCAAACAGAATCCATTTTTCATCGCAGGTAACAATGTGGTTCAAAATTCCTTCATTTGTGTGTCTGTTGAGCAGGTCAAGGCACGTCTCGACGCGTACTTCGCGCTGGCGATCATTGAGTTCGTGGGGCACCCATTTGTCAAGCTTTTATACCTTGCGAATTTGACACAAATGGATCAATATTATGTTGACGCTAACATTGAAAGCTGCTGCTAATTCAGCCGTAGAATGTGTATCATCAGCTTCCACAATCGCCTTTTATTCGTCATTGTCGACCAAAGTCTGCGGACGACCGCGAGGTTCATTTTTCAGGTCGAAATTCCCAGAACGGAAGCGCGCAAACCAATAACAGGTGGTGCGTTGCGGTGCGGTGCGGTGCCGCTTGTGCCGCGTTGCTGCCACGACAGTACTCATATTCCATGAGTACTCGAATTTTTAACGTATCCATGATGACAAAAAAGATTGAAATGCGATGAAAATGTAAAACTAATAAATAAACAAATGACTACTTTTAGAAAAAAAATTCCATGTTTTTAAAATAAAATTATTTGAAATTAGAATTCTTAGCCAAACAAATATTATTTTGATTTGAGATGGCCAGTACTGCAGAACGGAAATTTCATAGGTAAAGACCTATTATTATAAAGAGTTAAAGTTTGTGAGTTTGTGACGTTGTAGGGGGTAATCTCAATCCGGACGTACCGCATGGTGTCCTCGGCGGCGGCCTTTACGCTCGCTGGCTCCCTTCCTTGGGAGCTGGAGTGTACGAATTCACGGCGGCGAAGAAACGTAGTGGGCAGCCTCCGGCTCTTAGGGAGATAGAGGTCAGGAGGCATGAGTTGCGGGCGGAAGCAATTAGGAGGTGGATGCAGGACCTGGCGGACGCGCGCTTCGGGACGTACACCGTTGACGCCGTCCGCCCAGTCCTACGGGAGTGGATTAATAGGAAGTGGGGCTCCCTGATGTTCAGGCTGATGCAGATACTAACCGGACACGGTTGTTTCGGGTGGTACTGCACCGGATCGCTCGCAGGGAGCCGACCGCCGTCTGTCACGAGTGCGGCGCTGAGGAAGACACCGCGCAGCACACTCTCTCCGAGTGTGTTTCGTGGGAGAGAGAGCGCCGCACTCTGGCGGTGGTGGTGGGGGAATTTGACACTGCCGGGCGTGGTTTCGGCCATACTTGGCAACGAACAGGCGTGGCGAGCAGTGGCCTCCTTTTGCGAGGAGGTCATCTCGCAAAAGGAGGCGGCAGAGAGGGCCCGTGAAGCAGACCCACTGAGTGGCCATCTCAGCCAACGGAAGACCGTTAGGAGGAGGCGGCGCTTTGTCCAACTCCTCCTGTCACCGTAGCCGGACCTGAGGGATGGGTCGGGGGACCATCTCTTCATTGCACAGGTCTGGCGGATGAGGGGCGGCAGCTGGTGTGTACTCAGTCTGCCTCTCTATACGTAGGAGACCGGCGGCCACCTTCCGCCGGGCGGACCGTTGGGGCGGCTCTACAAGGTTGATTAGCTAGAACGATTCCTTGTCGCCCCAACAACACTGTCTGTCGGTACACCGTGGGGTTTTAGTCCTTGCGAGTCGGACATAACCCACCCTTTCCCCCGGGAGGGTGGGTATCCATAATGGATATCCCCACGTAAAAAAAAGCGGGTAATCTCAAGAACTACTGTCCGATTTGAAAAATTATTTCATTGTTATATTGCTCATTTATCTAGGAAAGTTATAGGTATACCATCACGTTAAGACCAATAGCAGAGGAGCACCATGAAAAATGTTTCAAAAATCGGGATATTTTTTCCTCTTGAGAGCTTCCGCTGCGTGTTAGCGTTAGCCCAAAGTAACTATACCATCAGTAAAAGTATCAGTAACCGCCATCGTTTTTTTTTCTATTTTACATTTTTTATTGCAATATAAAAGTTAATAATAATATAACAGAGCCTTTAATGTTTAATATAAACTTTAAATATTGACTTTGGGGAAAAACAAATGAAGTAATCGTATTGAATGATATTGAAATAAAAATTATTAATAACTTCATATAATTATAACATAAATGAAATGCCCGAGAAAAAGAAGTAATTGGTTTTAAATATTATTAAATGAGCAACACCCTCGTATATTTTTTCTCAAAGCCTCGTAATATTATTTTGTAAGCATAATTATAGAAGATTAATGTATCAGGCCGACGCGAAATGATTGGAACCAATTTACAAGAAAATTGAAATTTATCTTTCTTAATATTTTTTGTGGTTACATTATTTTAAAAATGTAATAAAGTTTGAATAAGCAGCATTAAATGGATTAACTGTTTACAGTATAAATGCATTTTTTGAAGAGTATCTCGGAATTATCGACTTTATTGAAAGTAATGTTAAAAATAAATTGTATATTTAATGATTTTTCATACATATTTTTATCGCAACACATCAAAATGACTGTTCCGTGCTTTATAGTAGGCACCACAAAAAACGACTATCGAAATATCTACAATCTACTACGTCACTATAGTCATGCTAGGTTGTTGTCAGTCAGTCAGTATCTTTACCACACCTACGCTACATTCGGTGCCTCTTCCATATAGAAGAGTCACTATGACGGTTTAATCGCCATTTGCCTGATAGTAGTAATCTAGTCGAGTACAGATTAATTAAGAAATAAATATGTGTCGACTGATTCGGGAACGTAATACACTAAAGCACACCACTATTGCGTGTGTTACACCTAATGCATGGTGATCGTAATCCAGTCACATACAAATGTTGTGTTTTATGGAATGGCAGTGTTATGTAGGATTTCTATTTACGAAAACTCCACGATGTATTATCCACCACCTCGTAGGGAGGTCGCTTGCGCATTCAACCGCGTCGTCCAGTCTCAGCAGTTGCCCTGTTGTTATTGTGCTGAGCCATTTTTTTTGTAGTGAATACGCTATTGACTCGACACGCCCTAACAGCTTCACCGGACTAGGCATGACGGACTCCGTTCTCAAAAGGGACAGCCTGGTAGGCCTTTTCTTCACAATGGCTGCACCTATTTGGTTAATTATTTTTGTCAGGACAGGGATTTTGTATGCATGAAAATATGTTAAAAATCGTACTGATAAGTGACCATTTAAGATTGAAAATCTCCATATAAAACGTGCATGAGATCTTCAATGCTATTGACTGAGTTGACAGATTGACGTTCATTTGTTTCAATTTCATTTTTTTTTATCGTATAGTCGTACTGTAGAGAAAAGATTTGGTCTCATTTTTTTACAATCATAAACAGTTTATTGCGTTATAAAATCTAAAATCGTTTTTTTTCTTGTAAAATTTCAATATTTTGAACATTATATAAATTCACAGTTTTCGTTATTATTATTCACACCGTATCCGACTCTTAATTAAATATTTTATGAAAAACAGCAAAAAACTCAAAGCATAACTTTCGAACTTTTACCATTTATAAAACTTTTCCATCATTTCAAATAACTGCAGATACAACTCAACACCTGCGGGATTACTTAACTCGAAGTTGGGCCTTAAAATTAAAGCGCTCTGGGGCTTAATTTGTCTGAACTGAAGTTGATTACCAGTTAACTTGTACGACAAATACGAGTGTTAGTTTGGAGTGTTAGGACATAAATGAAACTACTTACAGTAACGCCTCACCTAGGTATACCTTATTGGAGTATCTCAATTCGTATTATTTAATTTGTGAATCATGTGTTTAGGGATTTTATATTTTAAGTACAGTGATTGAAAGGCTTATCTATTTGATTTAAATAATTCTGTAAACGTTATTTAAAATTAAACATACCCGGTGTTATTACAAAAAAAGTTAAATACGTATTAAATAGTTGCTTTAAAAAGATTTCGTACTAAATGCACCACGCTCGCTCAAGGCAAGTTCGCATTATCCTTTTTTCGCAAGTCTAACTTAATCTAACCAAAGTGAGACAAAAGAGCAAGATAGTGAACATTCATCGAGCGCGGTGCATTTAAAATGCAACATTTGTAATTCAAGTATTCAATACGTATTTAACTTTTTTGTAATAACACAGTCAGTCATGCATGCATTATATATTTACGTCCGTGGATAAATCAAAAGCCGTTTCTATCAGAAAAGATTTATTTTGTACTTGTACAGACAAAAACTAAATAGACTTGCTATTACAGTTTCTCTTCATATTCACTATGCTGGCCAGAATAGAAATCAACTCGGATGTGCCTTGACAACACGCTTTATGTACCTTGAAAGGCAGGTGGGAATATCACGACATCTGCAGGTGGTAGAGCCACGCTGAAGCTATTACTGTCTTTAGTATGAATGGGTCGTCTCGTCCGCGGTAGTACCACCCTCTCAGAGAAAACCGACGTGAAGTTACAGTGCTTGCAGTGCTTGCATTGTTGCGTTTCGTTCGGTCAATGAGAACGCCGGTAGCCCATGACTCCTGACCTTCCCCCTCTTCTCTTCCCTTTCTTACTAGCGCACCGCCTCCCCCAACACAGGCTGGCTATGCACTTGCGACTTTCCTGATGTTGTGATGTTTCTGTGAAGTGTCTATGGACGGTGGTGATCACTTAACATCGGGTGACCCACCTGTTCGTTTGCTTCCTATTATATATATAAAAAAAATTAACGTCACTCTTCGAACATTTCGACAACGTACAAAACGATTTATTTTGAAACCCCCTAGTTTTCAATTTCCATTGAATCGTTGATTATTTGCTATAAGTTCATATACAGGATTTAACAATATTTTACTTTTCACTGAAATTGATGAAACTTTTGCACATATTTGAGAAAGAAGTAAATCTCGATGTGCTGTAAAAACAGACACTATATTTTAATTAAATAGAAAATTATATATTTTCCAGACATTGTTACAACTTGTGAAGAGAACACAATATAACTTTTTCGATACACTATATAGAAAAAAATAAAAATAAATAATATACGAGGCAGTAACTAAGCGTAGATTAGCATTGAAAATATTTCGGCGTAATCCTACACCAGAAAATCTTGAAAAGCTCGAAGAAAAAGTTAACGAAGCTCGAAATCTTATAAACCAGACAAAATCGAATAGTTGGAATAGCTTTTGTAATGAATTAAGTGAATCTACTTCTGTGTCACATATGTGGAATAAAATGCGCTGGATAAAAGGTTATAAAAAAGTAGCTTACCAACCCAGTGATTACGAAAAATATGAACTTTTAACTTCTCTAGCTCCTGATTACGTAGTAAATTCTCCCCCAAATTTTCGTTCAGTTAATAATCTAATTGAAAAAGATTTTTCTCTACAAGAACTGGAAAATATTATGAAAAAAAAAGACTCTTCGCCGGGTTATGATGGCATCACCTTTTCTATGATATATAATATTCCAGAAAGTGGTAAAAAATATCTATTAGAACTTTATAATCACATTTTGAACTGCAATTACGTTCCAAAGCAATGGCGTGACATAGTTATCATTCCAATTCCAAAACCGAGCATATCATCTAATGACAATAATACCACCAAACTTAGACCCATCTCTCTTTTATCATGTTTATGCAAAATTTTTCATACTTTGTTAGGAAAACGACTTGAATGGTTTATAGAGAAGAGATTAATTTTTTCATCAAATACAATTGATTTTAGAAAGGAGCAATCATCTTTAGACTGCATATCTAGGTTAATTAGTTACATACAAATAGGTTTTTCTAAGAATATCCCTACCCTAGCATGCTTTTTGGATATAAAAAATGCCTATAATAATATTTTAATCACTGAAATTATTAAAACTTTGGATGAATTAAATGTTGAATCAAAATTTTGTAATTATTTTTGGCAGTTTTTAAATGAAAGACATTTGATAATTAAAAGTTTGTCAGGAGAACCTGCAATGCAAAGGTGGGCGAGTAACGGTTTGGCACAGGGAGATCCTATTTCACCCCTTCTTTTCAATATAGTAACTTTGAAATTAAGTCAAGAAATTCAAAACGTAAATTTGTGCCAATATGCCGACGATTTCGTACTTTACATCAGTAACAAAAATTTAAATATCAGTGCAAACTTCATGCAAGATTCACTTTCTGTTATTGTTAATTCATTGACCCCACTCGGACTGGAATTATCAAGTAGTAAATCTAACTTTTGTGTTTTCAGTAGAGGACATAGAAGACAGGAAGTGAATATTCTAATCAATGACAATCCCATGACACGTGTTAATTGCGTAAAATATTCAGGTATGTGGCTGGATAGGTCTTTACTTTGGAATAAGCATATAAATGAAACCGTCGAAAAAACAACGAAATACTTAAATTTGTTAAAAACGCTCTGTGGTCGTTCCTGGGGTGTCCACCCTAAACACTTACGTAAAATATATATTAATCTGATTCGAAGCCGAATGGATTATGGGTGCTATTTCTATGGTAGCAGTGCAAAAACTCACCTCTTAAAGTTAGATCGAGTACAAAATAAAGCAATGAGGATTATCGGAGGATTTATTAAAAGCTCACCAATACATGTGATGGAATGCGAATTATGCATAGAACCACTTCATTTGAGAAGATACTACTTAGCTTATAAATTTTGTATTAAGGCTAAAATGTTTATAAATAATCAGATTCTAAATTATCTGCAAGACCTCAGTTCTCTGAGCCATAGTACATATTGGAATAGAAAAACAAAACCCGTACTTGTTCGAACATATGATGAAACGAAATCATTAAAAACTCTTTCAACTTATATCCCGAACGTATTTTCGTTAGATGTCTGGATTAATTATATTGATTCCAAAAATTGCATTAAAATTCATCTAGAGAGTATAAAAGAAGCGAAAAGAAATGAGAATTTAAGTAGTCTGAAATATAAGGTAACAAGAGAAATACAAGAAAAATATAATGGTTGGATCAAAATATATACTGATGGCTCAAGGAGTGCCGATGGTCTTGGCGCAGCATTTTATACTAATTGTGAACAAAACACGGGCCTCTTCAAAATAGAAAATCATGTATCAATTATGACTGCTGAAATGTTTGCCATATCAAAAGCTCTTGAATATGCCATCGAAATTAGTTCTGATAAGTTTGTTATACTAACTGATAGTAAGAGCTCACTTCAGCATTTAGCTCGTTGCACCTCTGGTATCAGAGGAGTACCGATAGCTTACACAGTCCTAAGACAGATATATTATTTGCAACATAATGGCATAACATGTAAGCTTCAATGGGTTCCATCACACATAGGATTAAAGGGTAACGAGGAGGCTGACCGCTTAGCTAAATTAGCAATATCAAATGGTGTAGAAGTGTTTATTTACAATGATTATTCTGAATTATTAGAAAAATGTAAAAAAAATATTTATAATATGTGGAAAGAATATTTTGATGAGAGATCTAAAGACAAGGGTATTTGGTACAAGACTTTACAAAGTCAGCCTCCTCGAACTCCATGGTTTTGTGATGTAATAATGAAGAGGTCCTACGTTGTTTTATTACATAGGTTACGTTCTGGTCATTTTCCGTCACAAAAGTTTGAATATATGATAAAAAAAAGTTCTTCACCATTGTGTACAACATGCGGAATTATAGATGGTGTTCACCATTTTCTGACAGAATGTGGCAAGAACAATAATGTTAGAATAGATTTAATTAAAAAATACAATTTAAATAAACTGGATGTCGGCATGTTCCATAGTATTTTAGCCAAACCTTCGAGTGAGGTTGCTAAAATGCTATGTGAAATGAGTGAAAGATGAGTGTATAAAAGAGGATGTACGAAAGGCTTTAATATTAGTATAATTAGGTTATGATGGGGCTGATATCACTGAAGTCAAAAGCCCTTAAATGAAATAATAAATAATAAAAAAAAAATAATACACATCGATTTCTAAACGCGTTAACGGTCGTATTCTCTGTTATTTACTTGTTTGGTAGTAATTAGTGAGTGTTGCCGTTCGATACACGAATCACCTTGATATATTTCGCCATCTCAAATATTAGTATATCTTACAGCCCTTTTTCATTACAAGTAATAATTAAACACCCGCAATTCAGAATTGAACGTTAGAGTTTTAACTATAAATCTATAGAAATGTAAATTATATCAACGATATCAGAGATTAAAGAGTATTTTCTTTTGGGGATGCGAATATTGTGTATAAGTAAAACTTTACTCTGTTTTAGTAGATTCAAATTAATGTATATAAAGAACAATGCAACGTTATCACGGTATAACAATAATACTTATTATTTTTTGATATATTAGATTAGATAAATACAAGGGAGTATCTAATTGCTATGCTACATTGCACAAATAATGTATTTATCTCTAAATGAAATAATTAATCTATCCCAACAAAAGTCAGATGCCCATTTATATAATTCTAATGAAATTCGTGAGGGATTTAGACAACGAAAGTTGAATTAATACGTGTGGACGGGTACAAGGTAAGACAATCCTATAAACAAAATTACGTATAGTAAAAATGCATAATATTGGGTAAGGCACAAATGATTATAATGTCTAATTATGAAAATCAATTAAAATTCGTTGATCTTGTTTTGATAGTTTGAAAATGCAAGAGCTTATTGTACGATTCCCAACCAATCTATCGGCGATACTTTTCTGTAATATAAATAAAAATACTTGAAGATATTTTACAAACTAATTCTTTTTTTTACTTTATTTTTGGCAACTAATCTTCCCGATTATTACTACCATTGTCGTTTAGTTAATAATAAACAAGCGTCGTGTGAATATTTCAATATTCTATCAAGATGGTGGATCCCTTGCCAGAATATTCCAGGGAGTTTTTGTGATATCTCATAATTTCATGCTTCGTGATATTATTTTCCATTCACTTCATTTTTGTACAATAAACTAACTATATTACGTAAAACACCACCAAGTTTAAGTGATGTACAAAATATAGAGTCAAATAACATAAGATTATGAATAAAACATAAACACTACATGACAGACTAAAATCCCGGCACAAACACCTACGAATTCTTTTAAAATGTCACATTTTTTCCAACTTACTTATTAATATGGCAACCTAATGTGCCAGCTCGTGGTAACGATAGAACATTTATACATTTATAGCAAATGGGCCAAACTATACTAAATTTTAAAAGTTGCCTAATATTATAAATATGTTGACAAAGTCCAGAGACGAGAAATTTTCATTTGAGTTTAATTGAGATTTTAGTTTAAAGCTATTACCTGAAATTAACAATATCAATTAATTAATTAATATTATTAATTATTAAAGTTCTATTTAACTTTAATACGTATAAATCGCTTTACGAATTAGAAGACTATCCATTAACCCCATTACAAGAAAGTAAAAGTGACCATTGAAAAGGAATGATTTAATGGTCTCTTAAAAAGGAATGCAATAATAAATGAAGTGATTTTACTCCTAAAAAGATATAAACTGAGATGAACATTGGCCTAAAATAAATTTGTGGACGCTACCATAAATAAAGAAAGTAGAAAACGTTGAAAAACGTCTTTTTAAATCATAATTATTTAGTTTCGATGAATTTGTCCAACTTAATATGACTTACATATTATTTACCTATATACCTTTTGTGGTACTAATAGTATAACAATGATCTTATATCCTAAATCTCTTAATGGTTTTAGTACCAGTTACGTTTTTGCTCTGCGCCTAATGAATACGTTCTTGACGAAGATCGAGTAAGACAGAAATAGCCATCAATTATGGTGTGGTCGGCATACGTAATAAATGTGTTTTTTATTATGTAGTAAACATCAATGCATTAGATCCTTAAATAACGATATATTTACTTAACAAAATCTCTATACATGTAAGAAGGAGGAAGGAATCTAGTATAACAAGGTAACATAAGGTATATATGATACGTTTTCTAAATGCTTTGCTAAAAATATATAATAATAATATTAGCCCGTTACTTTTCCATTCCTGAGCTAAATGCCTTTAACCAATAGAGGATATATACTTACTTGATAAACCCAATGATGACAAATTCAACACCCACCTAAAAATCCACAAATCTATATTTTTCCTATATACAGTGGTAATTTGTATCGATTGATTTGAATTGGTACACGAATATCGATAATTTCATGATCGTTCGTTTTCAATTTCCTTTACTGATTTCTCATTTTTCTTATACTTGGCCTCATCCATGACAAGAATTGACACTTGAATAGCTTACTGTATGTACTTATATATCGAAGCATCACTGCGTTACTGATACAGGACATTGTACCTATTTAGGGACCTTTTGCGTGTTGCATCTAACATATGGCCCTAAACGATGTTGGCTTCGAATCACTTCAGTTACCTAATCGTTTCAGAACCCAGCATGCACTGTCTTTTTTATGAATTCTTGTAACTGGACGGCTCACGCCGAGCGATATTTAAACATGGTTCGAAGGCATTTTTACCTCTTCTTATTTTACGAGACCTCTATTGAGGGTAAGTAGATTTGATGTTATGGCTCCATTCCAATACCTCAGTACTTGCGTCTGATATCTCAGAACCCTTCCCCGCTGCACGTCACTCGACACCTTATAACCTCGTTCTAGCTTAGCGTACTTTCTGACCTAAATTTTATAAATTAATTACTCCGTTCATTTTAAGACTTAGTGTTGTGTTAATTAACTTATAAATTATGTATATTAATTCACGTATTAAAAAAATTTTTTTTGGCTTTATAATAAACGGGCTTTTTTTACGGTTTCGCTCGCATTAGTTTCAATTTGCTCACCCTCGGAAATACTGTGTTTTATGTACGAAGAGTGCCTTATGTCTTTTTATATATTCCTGACAACGTCTATTTCGTGATGATCGATAGAGTAGTTAAGTCGTGAAAGCGTAAAAAAACAAACCAACTTGCATTCGCATTTCTAATATTAGTAAGAATAATGTAATGGATATTAAGTCTAAAAGATTTAACTTTGGTAGAAATTATCCTAGTATTAAATCTAGAAGTGTGTATAGCTACTACATATATAACTTTAACAAATTTGTTTCCTAAGTGCTTTCTGTATTTGGCGTAATATACTGTCCAAGCTGTAAAAATTTGTCACGATGTCGCATTGTTCAGCTTTGTTCACGCCTGTTCTCATGCCACTCATAGAAATTGATTACGTTGTAGTCCGGTGAAGCTGTTATGACCTTGCTAGGTTAATAGCGTAGTCAGTTCGAGAGAAAACAAACTGTATAGGTAATAAAATGTTTTTTTTTTCTTAATAAACGTGCATCGCTTGAGACAATTTCAATACACTTTGCAATTAGATATAATACTGAAACCAAAGAAGAATCTAGGCTACAGATTGCACTTCGGGGTAAAAGCAAAACAGTAGGAATAGATTTACATTAAAATATAAAGGATAGCTCTCTCTTTATTCAGTTAAAACAAATCGCGGTCACTGGCTAGTATATTTAAAATCACATTAAAAAATAATTCTCAATATACATATAAGTATTTATTTGCATTTCCATTCTCGGTATGAGAATTCTTAAGTAGCACGGAACAATGAAAACCGTTTTTACGGAATGCTCATTGTTTTCATAAAATATCTTTCCGTCTTGTACAAATTCACAATAGACCGATATCGGTTTACAACTCTTCGAGATTAAATAATATTTTTTAATAATGGCGGTTTCCTTCTGAAACGTTTTAGTTAGTGAAAAGCTGTAACTACGAGAAGTATCTTCTACAAATAAAATCAAACGTACGTTATGTTGAAATTTCTGAGCGTATTTACAATTTTACAAATATTACTGCAGCCAAGTAAGTTTATGCTGATCTATTATTGTGATATTATAACTAAACAGCTTTAGATACGTCATAAGAGTGTTAAAAACACTCTTTAATACTCGTTAAAATTTGGTAACTAGCTTATTTTAGACGGTTGTCACATAAATCCACCAGTAACAATGCAACATATAACTATTTCTTTTTCACCACCAATATTGAGAATATGCCATCTAACTTCCACATTTTATCTCGGACAGTGTAGCGTTACAATATTACTTTACGTATGTGTGCGCTATCATGCAATTTGTTTAGTCAAAATATCATGTAGGTAATTTATTCACAGCTTTTTAGCTATAATATCATTGTGTATGACTATTCGACAATATTAATTTATTAAAAGCTTACATATTCTTATTATTAAAACTATATTATTCCTCCTATTAAAACTATATTATTAGACCGCCCTTAGTTTTTGCGGCCATAATAGGATCGCGAAATTTTATTTATACTTTCCGGCCCAAAAGAGAAACTATTCGTCACTATACATATTATTGCATAAATTTTAATCATTCCACTGGACAAATGTTCATCTTTGTATATTTGTAGCTTATATTTTTACCCACTAATTAAATCTTTCTTATCACTTTACTAAAGAAAAATTATATATTTTGTTATTAAACAAGTAAACTTTCGCTTCATAATCATTGGTCAATTTTATCACTTCAGGTAACGCACAAACTTACCTTAATGAACCAAATGTCGATAGAACAAATACGCCATACAGTCCTTATCAAACAATAAACAATGATATTGAAAATCATCATCATAGACATGTTAAACCATGCTTAAGTCGGAGGAGATTTCATAATCCAACTAAAGCGAATTCGAACGCAGAATGGATTCCTACATTTAAATTTACAGTTAAAAAACCTGCGGTAAAAAATGTTGTTTCCCAATCACTAAAAGAAGAAGCTGATGATAGAAAACACAATAATATTCTTTTTGGTAAACCAAATGAAGAACTACTCTTTGATAAAAAATTAAACCGGCCTGCTCCTATAAGTTCAGCAAGTGATTCTCCTATTATCAAAGATGACTGCTGTGTTAAAGATGTTAATCAAGAAGTATTTCAACGGTCGATGCCGGATTCTGCTGAAACAACGGAAGAGCAAATAAACTTAAGATTATGCCAAGAAGAGGAAACTATTTCTCCAGTTAATCATGCAAAAATATCGAATGAGTGTAATGAAAGAAAGAATTCAAATTCAAACCCAAGACGATCAAACTCAAATAATGGAAATATTTTACCCGTGCTAAATAAAAAAATCAATAAAACTAAAGATAATAGTGTATTAGAGAATGAGGAGGATTATGTTGATAGTAAATATCTTGATAGTATTGAAGACAGAAATTTTAATAATAATGATGAGCAGATACAAAGAAACGGCTTTGGAGTTACAAAAATGACTGAATCTTCGGTCATACTTATGCAGAATATCAGAACATGTTATGCTTGTAGCTCTGTCAGTGATCCTAGTTGCTGGCATCCAAGTAGAAGGACTACAGTAAAATATTGCCGTAAAGGACATGACACTTGCGTTACGAAAACCTTTACAAGTTCAAGTAAGTTTATATGAAATTATGTCTACAAAAATTAAAAATATTTTGATATACAGCATTCAAATACATATTCGTTCGTACGACCTCATCAAGAAATTTGCACTAATAAGCTACTACATTACTGATTTTCTACTTCGAATAAATTTCTATTCTATTCTAGAAAAGGGGCTATGCAGGCCTTAGCCCTGTATCACTGCGACCAGTACTGATCTATTGTGATCGCCCTATATTGCTAAGGCTCCCTGCCTAGTTCCGTAGCATTTAAGAACTGCAGGACTTTTTTGGCTGAGAGCATTTGTACCTCATCCGAGAGCAATACATGCTTTCCCTGAATCCGGTTTCGTGTAGGCTTCAGTGGATCACATTCACACAAGAGGTGATTGGGAGTTTCATCCACACTGTCACAAGTTTCATCCACGCTGTCACAAGATCTGCATTCTTTTGTGCTCTGGACGTCGATGTTGTACAAGTGCTTTTTGAGACAACAATGTCCTAATAAGTTCCTATCACTTAGAACCAATTTATGACAGCAGTCAAAGGTCAAATATGTAATCTATTTTTGCACTTACTCTAAAACCTATATTTGGTCCAATATAATGTCATAGTCAACAAAATGTATCTTATTGTTATTTCTTTACCAGATGGATTGATTTTGACTCGGGATTGCGGCCACGCCTGTGAGGATGTCACATTTCCTGGACTGACACCAAATTATAAATCTTGCTCAGTTTGTCACTACGATCTATGTAATAACGCTTATTGTGTTAAAAGTCCCTTGTTAATAACGATATTATTTTTAATTGCTGTAGTAAAATATTCACTGTAAAGATTCTAGTAAAGACTAATCATTACTATGACTAATGTATAAAAAGGGACTGATGAAAAGTTCATCTCAATAAATGTCGTGGTAACTTACTACCTATGAAACATATAGTTCAGAATTTAGTCATTTACTGTTGAATTATCCTTAACAAGGAATATTGTTCTAAATGACATGCAATTTGTAGTATCATAAAACGCCTTTAAGAACAATATTTTCAATTGTAGTTTATATTGAATTTAAGTAAAATTTGTTATGAAATGGACATAGCAACAATTTTTTTATTGTCTACTTAATAAATTTAATACCGGCTGACTGACAGATAACGCACACCCTAAACTTTTAAATCTAGAAGTATAAAATTCTCCACATAAATTCCTTAAGTCTTAAGTTGGCAGTGTAGAAGCATTTTGTCATTTTTTCCATAAAGTGTGTTAAAACTAGACAAGCAAATAAATTTGCAAATGATATAGATCATGATGTCTATGGGAAAACCTAAAGAGCACCGGCTAATATAATGATTCATTTTTTGAACCTACACTTTTCTAAAGTATGGTAAAAGGCATTGTAAAATTATTCATTCGAGTTTAGGTGTTGATCCTGTAATATGTTATGCTTTTACTAATCACTTGAAATGACTTTGTTAGAGAGCTTTCAGCTGAATTTTTAGATCATTTCTATAATTATAATTCTTTATAGGTTTTAGCGTTAAACCACGATCCCACTTGATGTTAAATGTATTCGTAAATATTCAAACCTTAATCGTTTTATTACAAAAAAGTTAAATACGCAATTCGCCGACCGCTGCCGCGGCAAGCTCGCGTTATCCTTTTTCGCAAGTCTAAACTAACCTAACCAAACAGAGATAAAAGAGTAAGATTTCGAACGTAGTACCCAAACTTTTATAAAGCAA
Source organism: Antheraea mylitta (assembly GCA_014332785.1). Taxonomy (NCBI): domain Eukaryota; kingdom Metazoa; phylum Arthropoda; class Insecta; order Lepidoptera; family Saturniidae; genus Antheraea; species Antheraea mylitta. The sequence continues at coordinate 5,909,969 of JACEII010000004.1, read as the reverse complement.
GTATTCAATACGTATGTAACTTTTTTGTAATAGAACGGAGATTGACACTCCCAAGTACAGTCTTAGTCATAGAAAACATTTTTTTTATGATCCCCTTCAAGAAGTGCGAGGTTTTCAATATAGCTCAAAGTGATATTATTTTTATAACAAGGAATATTATAATATAAATATTGAATATTTTTGGCAAAATCCTTTAGCAGGATATTATTCAAAATTATATAAAGATACATGTAAATTGATTAGTAATAATGCATCTAGAATTATCTAGCTCGCGAAAGTAACAAGTCTAAATATATGAAACACACGAATACACATTATTCAGCAACATTCTATTAACTATAATATTATTCTTCTTAACACGATTAATAGTAAATTGTATTAATTATTTGGAGATGAAAATCAAAATTTACGAATCAGCCAATTTCTCTCAACTTGGTAGTATAACAAAAAAACATTGTACAACCAGGGATGTAATTAAAATGGGGTGAATATTAAAAGGTTTTCAAGTTACGTCCTCGAGTAATATTAAGTAATAATTAAAATTTTCCTTTTCTTGGAGCTTTCATCAATATCCCTAAGATCAATGAAGAGTGGTTTTAATTGAATACATGTAAGAGTTAATAGATTCTTTATAAATACCACCAAATAAATTTACATGTATTATATTATGTTGCTAGTGACTTATAAATGAATCCATGGTAATGAACTAGAGCGAAATGCATTGTGTATATTCGTATTATGATACAAATTATATTCAATTTTAACTGTGTTGTTATCGTCTATTCTAATGGAAAAAGCTTCGAAAATAATCATAATTTTCTTTGAATATCCGCAGTAAGAACAAACACTGTGATATTAAATTTGTTACTAGCTGATTGCCGCGACTTCGTCTGCGTTGTTGATGTGTAACATCTACAGGCAGAGGGTAAACCTGATTGTTGGCCTGGCAAAATACTCAAAAACACATTAGCAACCCTACCTGTATAGACATAAGATTCAAAGCTGTGTTATCATCCACGCGTTCTACTAGTGTTGCACGGCACGCGCTGGCGACTTAGTGATCTTTGATAAATACCGCCAAACAAACCGTGCCTGGGGCTAGTTTATTTTTTTTTTTTTTTTTTTTCGAAATGTCTACGCTATTGACCCAGCAAGGTCTTAACAGCTTCACCGGACTACTAAGGCGAGCGCTTAAGGCACTCAGCCGATTTTATTATGGCAACCAGCTCAAGGGTGCACGGCACACCTCGGCTTGGCTGTTGCCTGTTGCATACAAAATTGCGACCTATCTTAGCTAACCTAGCTAACTACCCATATATGTATGAGTTGTTGAAACGTATATGTGTACCAAGCATACACGTCTCAACAACTCCTCCATATATTTAATATCGGAAAATTGAGAGTTTTTCAGTTCGATGAGGGAAAAAAGTAAACCCTTCCACTTTCATGTGTAAGCGTGTAGCGTGCACGTGTGTGGGGGTGATCGTGTAGTGTTGTAGCAGTGATGTATATTTGTGTGTCACCGTATCGCGCAAGCAACGCACTCAAGGGCTCCCCACCGAGGGATCGAACCTAGGCTTGAGCCGCTGCCGTGGGAGGCCTAATCGGGTGTGCGGGAGCGAAATTAACCCCCAGACCACGGCGGCGTGATCTGTGGTTACGCGGGCGTGGACGTGAGCACGCTCTGCTTCGAGGGACAGGCTGGTACTGATCGTTCGCTGACGTGATTAAATCAGGAGGGTCGGTAAAAATGCATCGCGGACGTCTTTTATAACGCGCAGCGTTAGGTACGGGTTCATAGTTTGCGGCGGATACCACTAAGGGATTGGGATGATTCGCAGCTTTTTCAAAATAACTAATCGTAAGTGATTTTACGTACGCCCAGATAGAAGGAAACTCTAGGTCTCTATGGAGATCGACTCTCCGAATGTACCACGGAGCACCGGTCACTTTACGTAAAACACGATTTTGGAGAACCTGCAGCTTATGAAAGTTATCTTTGGACATATGCGCAAAAACGGGGCAGCTATATGTCATCACGGGACGGATACACGTCTTATACAAAGTGAGCTTGTGTCTGAGGGACATCTTACTCTTATGACAAAGCAACGGATGGAGGCGACCCAAGACCATAGTGGCTTTGTTTCGCACTCTGTCTGTATGTGAATTGAACTTTAAATGTTTATCTAATGTGACACCGAGATATTTGACCTCTTCGACCCAAGGAATATCGATTCCGTATAGCCTGATGGGCTCAAATTTATTAACGCGTTTCGTGGGATCGAAGAGTATTGCGGCACTCTTATCGGGATTAACTTCTATGCGCCATCGACGAAACCATTCACCGAGAGTAAGAACGGCTTTTTCGATGCGCTTCCTAAGAAAGTCCGACCGCCAGCCGGAAGTGTAAATAACGGTATCGTCAGCGTAACAACCTATCTCGACCCCCCGAGACCGAGGTAGGTCACTGATGAACAGATTGAAGAGCGTGGGCGCGAGTATGGAGCCCTGTGGCACACCTGAGCGTATCGGGTGGGGCAGCGATAGTTCACCATCCACTCTGAAGCGGAATGTTCTATCAGTGAGATAATCGCGGATAATATGAATTAACCTATCGGGTACGCGAGATTTACATAATTTATGGATGAGCCCTCCGTGCCAGACCTTATCGAAGGCCTTGGCGATATCGAAGAAGACTGCAATTGTGCGTTTCGGTTTACGTTTCGGATCGGCGTTAAATTTAGAGAAAATGTACTCCGTGAGGCGGTGTACTTGATTCGTGCAAGAGTGTTCGGCGCGAAATCCGAACTGCTCAGGTGGTATTAATTTTAAATCTGTAATCGAGAACTGAAGACGGTTCAGAAGGAGCCGCTCGTAAAGTTTTCCTAAGGTATCTAACAGACTAATGGGGCGATAGCTAACGGGAAGCGTAGCTTTCTTGCCGGGCTTGTGAATACCTATCACTACGGCCTTTTTCCAGACGGCTGGTTTTCCAGGGGCTAGTTACATTTTTCCATTTTGTATTTAATAAAAATGAATCATCATCATCATCATCATTACCCTTATCCCACTTAAGTAGGGTTGGCGCAACACGTTTTCTTTTTCCATTCTCTCCTATTAGATGTCATCTCAGTATTCACACCTTTTACGGACATATCGTTTTTCACACAATCCATCCATACCTTTTTCAGTCTTCCTCTACTCGTATATCCGTCCATTATCATAATATAAAAATGAATATTTATGTAACAATATAAATAGTTATTATTTTATGGATCAAATTTATAATTCTTTATCTTTGTCATTATTCCATAGCTTATCATTGTTCCATAGCTGATTCTTGTCGTAATCTGTTCTTTTATGCATATAACTTATACAAGACAATTCTGATGTTTCACATCTGCCAAGCGTCCCATGACGGCTCAATTTGTTTATTATCTCAAGACTTAATTTTTTTGTTATATCTCAAATATTAGGCAGCGTTTTCGGCCAAAGTTCCTATTTGGCTTAACTTTTTCCGATACTTTCAACATTTATCGTTATATTTCAACCAATTTCCAAAAAATCTTGACAAATTATATACCTAAACCTTTCGCGTGAATCACTCTATTAATGAAAGATCGATGAATATCCGCTGAGTCGTTTTTTTTAGTTTACCGCGAGCAGACAAAGAGACACACAGACGCGATGGAAGATTTTGTATTATAATAGGTAGTGATATACCGTAAAATATGTTATTATACCACCAATACATGATGTTGTGTTACTATTTAACATTCTACAAACGACATATAATTATGTTAAAAAATCATAATATCTATTACACGCTAATACTCATAAAAATAAAATAAATATTTCGGAATGGTAAATTTACATTTTTTGTACTTTGCATTAAATATGGAAATTAACTAAAAAACTTCTTTGTAGAATAGTCCCTGTAAGGAAATAAAACAACTAAGAAGAACCGAAATACTTTAGGTAGTTGTGTTATATTCTTAAGTACCTACGGAAAATACTGCGAGGTACTCGAATCACTCGCTGTAGTCTCGCCTCTAGGGTCCTAGAGTTTTACGAGGTCGCGTAGTTCATTATAAAAATATGACATAATTAAATACATTAAAATTGTTTTACATTCCATACCTGAGATTTACTTGATTCAAAATCAAAAATACTTTATTCAGTTTAGGCCCTAATAAGGCACTTATGAACATCAAAAACTACCATCGGTTCGGAAAACAGTCATCGAGAAGAACCGGAAAGAAACTCTATCGGGTATATTTTTGTAACATATATTTCCAATACATCATATATTAGGGGTGTAAGGGGTGTCGAGTAACATCTTAAGACTTGAGACACCCAAGCCAACCTCACCTGCACGTGGTGCACCCTGCTGAATAACGAACGAGGCAATGGCGAAAGCGGGGTGGTAGGGTTTTACAGCCCGACTGGGTCGCAACCACCATGCATATAGCGAAAAAGCCCGTCATAGTGACTCGTTTCTGCGCGTCGCGTTTCGGGATCAGCTTGTGCATATCTAGTACCGGGTGACTTTCCTCATTATGGCCGGCATGACAGCGGCGACCGGCGATGGATAATCTGTCTCTCGGTGGTTGCCGATGTTTTTGGATTGTACTATGCTTAACATCAGGCATAGTGTAGTCACTATGTCGTGCTTCGATAAAAAAAAAATATATATATATATATAATAAGCTTTTAGTGTATGCACAGAGAGGAGTCAATTCCAGACATCACTATCGTTAATATATCGTTAAATTTACAATCCGGCAAATCGGTAACATGTTTTGGGGCTTTATTGTAAAACCTAACAATATTACCTAAAAAAACCATTAGTGGTTTTGCTAAGTCTGAAATATGGGACGACCAGTTTATTACAGTTTCTAGTATTTACAATAACGACAATACTGATAACACGAAATTAATATACTGTCTTATCGTTCTCGATTGTTAGTATATTTTGTACTATTTTTTTTTCGAACTGACTACACTATTTACCAAGCAAAGTCTCAACAGTTTCACCAGAACACTAAGGCGAGCATGTAAGGCACTCAACCGATTATATTTGACAACTAGCTGAAGGGTGCAGGGCACACCTCGGTTTGGGCTTGGGCTGCTGCCCGATACATGCGATTCGCGACCTATCTGAGCTAACCTATGCTAAACTAGCTATTCATATATATATATATGAGTGGTTGAAACATATATGTGCACCAAGCATACATACCTCAACAACTCCTATATTTCGTATCGGATAATTTTCTAAACTATTTCAGGTCAATAAAAGAAAAATAATACTCTTCCACGTCCATATGTAAGCGTGTATGTGTGCACGTGTGTGGGGGTGATATGTGTAATGTTGTTTCAGTGATGTAAGATTTTGTATCACAGTATCGCACAAGCAACGCACTCAAGGTCTCAACGCCGAGGGAACTGACCTAGGCTTGAGCCGCTTCCGAGATATTTTGTACTAATATTTACTCTTGATTAGAAGACTTATAGCTATAAGGCTTTCGATTCACCTTGGAATAATTTTAGAAAACATCTTAATATAATATATTATCACATCCAATAATTCCAAATTTACAGGAGGATACCAGAAGCGTAGGCACAAGTTAGCTAATATGAAATAAACCATTGCTTACAAAATAGGAATATTAATATTACCATACACAGAAATGTCATCCTGTTTGATTTCGTTTTGAATTTTCTCGGCACCTTGACCTACTGACGCGGTCTTTGAAGTTATTCGCTGGAGTAGCTTTTAAGTGCGGATGAGTTTTTCACATCGATTTAATACTAACGGTAGCGTCATGATTAATGTGTTACAAATAAAACAAGATGCATCTAGAGCAATACGTAATACACAGGCCGGTATGACAGACACAGGCCGGCATGACAGCAGCGACGAGTGATAGATAATCTGTTTCTCGGTGGTTGCCGATGTTTTTGGATTGTACTATGCTTACCATCAGGCATAGCACAGTCATTTTGTCGTGCTGCAATAAAAATATAAAATAAAAAAAAAACGTAACTGTATCCTTTTTGCTTCTACGTTGCCGTATATCTTCCTATCCTATGTTGTATTATTTCTAGTCAACGATATTCGAAATATTCACGTTCATTTCTAGTCCTTCTCTCGTAAAAGTTGAAACACTTTACATATGTATAGCTTTTGTTAGTTTCACCTTTTTTAGTCGTATCAGTCCACAAGAGAGTATTAAATACCTACTAATATTATAAACTAGTTTTTACTCGCGGCTTCGCTCGCGTTGACGTAGATTTGACCTATCCCATTTTGTGTAGATGAAAGGATCAAGCGGCAGACGGCCATAACTGCTCGCCCTAATAGTGCGTTGAAGCTGTGAAGACCTATCAGCTCAATAGCATTAATCAAATCGAAAAAAAAAAAAAAATCGAAGCAGTCATAAAGGCTGCCGAAACTCAAATAAGTGAATAGCTACGTTCTCTTTGGATTTATAAATTGTTTAAATTTCATAATTTGTATATTGGAATTATTAACATTTGTCTGGTTTTTCCATCTATTTACACTCTCAGCAATACATTTTTATACAGTTTAATCATTAATCAAAGATATGATGAGTTATACAAATTCAATATAAAATCTCAATATTACATATGAGACATAGGCCGCTATACTTCGCATCGCTAATCTAGCACGAGCGCAAAATGGTCAGTTACGCTTATTAGTATGTCGCTGACGCGAAAAAAATTATCTCTTGCCAAAATATACCGCTGAACGAGTCTAAAGAAATTTCCAGTTTAAAAAAATAATGTAGACTATCCTCTGTCCTTTTCTGTACTCCTTTTATTTTTTTGTTTTTTATACGTGGGAAATCCCTTATGGATACCCAGCCTCCCGAGGGAGAGGGTGGGTTATGTCCGACTCGTACGGACTAAAACCCCACGGTGTACGTCTTCCGCTATGGTTGGGGCGGCACGAGATCTCTATAGACTTCATCGTGCCGCCCCAGCGGTGTAGCCCAGCACCAGAAGTGCCGCCGCCGGGCCTTCGTCTTGTAAGGAGACAGCCGGGTACACACCGGCCGTCTCCTTCTCGTCCGCCGGACCTGTGCAATGGGAAGATGGTGCCCCGACCCACCTCCCCTAGGTCCGGCTACGGTGGCGGGAGAAGGTGCGTGAACTGGCGCGTCCTCCTACCAGTTCTTCTTTGGCGGAGAGGGCCGCTTAGAGGGTCCTCCTCGCGAACCCTCTCCGCTGCCTCCTTCTGCGAGACGGCCTCCTCGCAGAAGGAAGCAACAACGTTCCACACATTCTCGCTGCCGAGTATGGCTTTGACGACGCTCGGCAGCGAGAGATCATCACCTACCGCCGCAGCCAGAATGCGGCGCCGCTCCTCCCACGCAGCACATTCGGAAAGTGTGTGCTGCGCGGTGTCCAGTTCAGCGCCGCACTCATGGCACGCGGCGGTCGGTTCCCTGCGTGCTATCCGGTACAGATACCAACCGATGCACCCGTGCCCGGTCAGCACCTGCACCAGATGAAACGTCAGGGAGACCCATCTTCTATTAAGCCATTCGGGCAGGACCGGGCGGACGGCGTCGATAGTATACCTACCGCTTTTAGCAATGTGTATGCAAAATCTCATGTTCATCAATTTTATCCCCTTTCTGAATCTATTTCAACTGTACTTTATCTGTACATATATATATATATATATATATAATAGTGTCATCGATTCAATAACTTGTAAAATTGGGTTTCTGAATACATAATCATGCGATAAACCTTAGATAAACTCTGCTCAACTTAACTGACCAATAAGGGCCGTTTATCTATTCGATAAGTTTTATTTGACGTCTTAGCTGTCAAAACTAACCTAAAACCGTTTTACAGGGAGTTTTTGGCGGGATCTTGGAATGCTATGTAGTAATCTTTATAATATATTCATAATCTTGTGTTATTTAGCTCTATATTGTGTAATGTTGGTGTTGCTTTACGTAATATAATTTGTTTATTGTGCACAGGTGAAGTGAGGCGGAAATAATACCACGGAACATGGATTCTGACTTGCCACAAAAACTTCCTGAAAAGTTCAAACAAGACGGCCACCATCTTGTTAGTTCATTGAAATTATATCAAAAAACTTATAATATCGTTACTCATAAATAGAAAAAGAACAACGTTTCATAGTAGTTGCAGCGTGAAAGCATAATAAAGTAAATAATTTTTAACTCATTACATCAACACGAATGTAGCCGCGAATAAAATCTAGTATAAATATTAGCGAAAATATAATAGTCACAATCGATCTGAGCAAGTCAAAAGAGGCATAAAATGCAATAATAACAACTTACTTGCAAAAATGTTTAATAAATGTTTCAATCAAAATGTAATAACTGCCTTTAAAACAATTAAAGGAATAAGGATACGTAAAACTTAAACGGAAGAAGTGAATTTACTGCCGGCCATTATCAGAAGATCCAGATCGTAAAGCCGGGGTTAAAACCTCTTAATAGCTACGTCAGAAACAATTTATTCAAATTCTTGCTGCTTCTTATAAAGTATTCGCTTGGCAAAGTATTAGAGGAACGTTTTAGGCTGTGTTTATCTTAAGCCCGTAATTAAAAAAGAGAACTGAAAGTAAAAATATATAAGTGCCTTCTTAAGTATTATAAGTATACTTACCTAAAGCTATATAGCTATATAGCTATATAAGATTATACATACACTAACTGGCCGGGCGGACATTGTCCCGCCCTGATAATAAAAAAAGCCTATTATCTACGCACACAAAATTCCATGAAACTTGGTCTAGCCGTTTAGAAGGACTTTAGTTTTCTACACATGTACAGAAGAAACATATATAAAGATATAAATTAAATGAAAAGCCAGTAATAGCTTCAGTGTGGCTCTACCACCTTCAATCTAGATTAGCCCAAGCAAATACTAGTAAGATAATATAGGTAGCTCATAACTAACTTTCATAACTAACTCCTTGTTTGTTTCAATTCAACGCTTTATCTAACGCAATCCGTTCATTACGTAATTTTGCAAATATGTAATAAAAAATACAGACAAGAACAGGATACTTTTCATCCACAACAAAATAGTATTTCCGAATGATAGATTAAATCTACATTAATGTGAGCAAAGCCACTGGCAAATATTGGTAGTAAGTATTTATTTATTTAAGTGTTCCACCAATGAGCATTTCTGGTTGCGTATTGCAACTAGCCTCAAAAACCATCCAACCTATACCAGTAAAAGGCACTTTAGTTATGTGAAGATTTTTAGTACATAATTTTGATCATATATATAAAAGACTAGCCTCTGCCCATGACTTCGTTCGCGTATATTAGTTACTTTGAGCTAACGCTAATACGCAGCGAAAATTCTCAAGAGAAAATAACCCGATTTTGAAACATTCTTCATTGGTACTCCGCTCCTATTGGTCGTAGCGTGATAATATATAACCGAAAGATTCTTTTAAATCGGACCGGTAGTTCCTGAGATTAGCGCGTTGAATCAAACAAACAAGCAAACTATTCAGTTTTATATATTAGTACAGATTTGCAAAATTAAAAGCGTAGAGTGGAAACAAACAAGATTTAACACGTAAACTTGTACACGTCAATTCTGAAAAATACTTTTTGGCGAACTGAAATTAGGATGGATGCCGTCTCGTCCTATTTGGGTATGCGGAAACGCTACAGGCGATATGAAGCTAGTTTCGACAAAATTCGTTCACAACTGGCAGCCGGTGCAGATGCGAAATCGAATAATCACGTTGGCAGCCGGTAGGTACATCAACGAAACAAGAAATGTTACGACAGCTGAACGTCAATATATGCATGCTATTAGACTTGTAGATTGGAACGTAAACTCTGTTTCATCGAAATACTTACAGTAGAATATCTTACAATACGTAGGTATTTTTATTGCACACTTCATACTTTCATAAATATACATTGTCCAAAAATAAATTTATGAGCAAAAAACATGGACTTGGAACCATCGACAACGGGATATTTTTTTTAAAAGGACCGAGTTATTTTCGGCGATCATGGGGACATGAAGACGAATTTGCTTAGGATGCGCGCAGTACAGTACAGTACATTAGTGATTACAGCTACCCAATGAGAGTTTCTTGAGGTGTTGGTTGAAACTCTTGGCCGTGAGAACAAGGACCAAAACAACTGTAATAATAATTGTCGAGTCCACGGCCTATATATCAACAACTTCGCGAGCTAGGTCAAGATATTTCCTTTCCTTAGAAGATACTTATTATTCTAATTCATTAATAACTCGTTTTCTTATCTGTTTATCCAAATTAATTTTTAATCGATTCAAATCGATTTTAAACTAAATACCTAATGAGCCAAACACTTTGAATTTTAAACAAAACTGTATGAATGATAATGTCATTTTCAGGTGTCATTTTTTCTTTTTGTATGTCTCTTTATTAAAAAATTGTAACCGATATTGAACTAACTTGTCGAATATCACTACCAAAATCTCGTCATGACTTTTGAAATAGATTGCAAAATTTTTATCACATAAAACCAAAAAGCAGGAAGCAGTTACATATATATTATTTGATAACTTAATATGCTTAGTAAAACAGACTACATTATCTCAATCCTAACTAATATCATAAGTGCAAAAATGAGTTTGTTTGTCTGTTACGTTTGCATGCCATAACTACACAGCCGATCTTCACGATATTTTGCATAGATGTTATCGGTCATAGAAGAAAGAGCTTGGCCATAGAATTTAATCCATGAAGTAATTATTTCGAACGATAGGTTAAATTAAAATTACGTGAGCAAAGTCACAAATAAAAACCAGTTTATATTAACGATGCATATGAAACGATTGCACTACAAAATAACAAAAAGAACACAGAGTCGCTGTATTTGAGAGAACTTCAGATAATTGTCCATATTATTTACAATGCAGTGGAAATTGTCAGTGGTGGAGACGAACTATTCATGCATAAATTTCATCCATTACCCAAGGAGTATCAATTTTAGCTGGCTTCAAGGTTGGTTATTAATAGAATTTTTGGATTTTATGTGTACTGAGTCGCGACCATCTTGCATGCACAAGGCGAACGTGTCACTAGTGACTCGCTTTTATTTTGTCACGTTTTGCAGTCAATTTCGACAATTTTTTAAGCCAACGTGACAGCGACGGTTGCCTTTGGACTATGGCCGTTTTATTAGAAAAAAGTTACATATGTACTGAATACTTGCATTAAAGGAGTTTTATTTTTATATTATTTGAGGCAAACGAACAGGGGGGTCACCTGATGTTAGGTGATCACCGCCGTTCATAGACACTAATACACCAAGGCAGTCGTAAGTGCGTAACCAACCTGAGTTTGAAGGGAATAGAGGAATAGGGGATGGGGGAGAGGTGAGGGGAGAGGAGGGGAGGTGAGGTAGGTTTCCGGCGCTCTCACTGACTGAACGAAATGCAGCAATGCAAGCAATGTTACTTCACGTCGGTTTTCTGTGATACTAACCCTGGTGAGCCGTCCCATTTATGCTGAAACCAACAATAATTTCAGCGTGGCTCTACCACCTTCAATATTACCTTACGTATTAAATGCACCGTGCTCACTGAATGTTCGACATCTTGCTCTTTTGGTTTAACGCGAGCTTGGCGCGGCAGCCGTCGGCGAGCGTGGTGCATTTAATACGTGAGAATACAGTGTTGACACATTCGTGATATAGAGGAACCTTTCCTGTTACGTACGAAAATCTTTGATTATGGAAAGCTTTATTGTCTACTTGTGATATTTTAACTCCTGGACTCTTCAGAACCTATACGGTATTATTACAAAAAAGTTTAATAAGTTATGAATATTTGCTTTGAAAGGTTTCGTATTAAATACACCACGGTGGCTGAATTTTCGCCATCTTGGTCTTGTATCTCACTTTGGTTAGGTTAGGTTAGACTTCTACCATTCCGACCCCTCGACTGGCCTTCACCTGCAGGGGAGTAGACGCATTGCCAGTGGCAGCTCCTACTTCCCGGCCTATAGGTGAGTGAAGGCACCATGGGGTTTTAGTCCGTGCAAGTTGGACATAACCCACCCTCAGCGGCCCGGCTGGGGTGGGTATCCACATAGGGATTTCCCCATGTAAAAAAAAAAGGTTAGACTTACGAAAAAGAATAACGCGAACTTGCCTCGCGCGAGCGCAGTGCATTCAATACGAAACCTTTTTAAAGCCATTATTCATTACGTATTTAACTTTTTTTTAATAACACCGATAGGGTTTAAGTTACATACAAACGAATACAAACATTTTGATGCACTAGTAAAAAGACTGTTCGCAGCATACGTTTTAAAAAGATACTGTATTATTTATTACAAATTTTGAAAACTTGATAAATTACAAATTATATAAGGTAAAATTACAATTTTAAGAAATCGGCTAGATATTTAAAAACATGATCTAACATTTTGTGATTTGACTCATAAAAAAATTGAGCCGTCACGGGACGGCTAGCACATGTGAAACATCGAAATTGTTTTGTATATTATTTAATTATTATGTTTATACAGATAGGGTTGCAAATGTTTTTGAGTATTTCGCTAATAGTGCAAAGTTCGTGTTTTGCGTCTTTGAAGGTGAATTTGGATACACGTTACCATTACGTAGATAGTACTCGTTTCCTTTACCTATACGAACACTAAAAAATACTTTCAACAGAAAAGATAATCTTTAAAAAGGATATTGCAAATTATCTTTAATTTTATATATCCTTTAGTGGAGTTAGAAACATGAGTAATGAGCTGATAAAATTATACTAAAACCATATATTATTAACTATAAGTGTAGAACAAATCTGTTTACAAAATTATCAGAAAACCAACGTGAAGTAACAGTGCTTGCATTGTTGCGTTTCGTTCAGTCAGTGACAGCGCTGGAGGCCCACCTCTCCTCACCTTCACCCTCAACTTTTCCTTTCTTCCCCCCCCCCACAACCCCCAACACGGGCTTGCAACGCAATTACGATTCCCCTGGTATTGCAAGTGTCTATGGACGATAGTGATCACTTAACATCAAATCAAAATCAAAAATACTTTATTCAGTTTAGGCCCTAATAAGGCACTTATGAACGTCAAAAACTACCAAAAACTACCAATGAAAAAAATAAAAATGGCCCACCTGTTCGTTTACCTCCTATGATATATAAAAAAAAAAAAATCCCTTGTACATACTTAACGATCTAAAGGAGTTTATTATTTCCTAAACTATTCATTATTACAAAATAAAGCAAAGCTGGAAAGCAGAATATATTATTTCTTATTTAAATAATTCGGTATTTTAAATCAAATATAATCGTGATTTTATACAGCTCTAAACTGATGATACCAATTTATGGAAAAACTGAATTCTTCTCTATCTATAGTCTGTATTATTAATATAACATAATTAAAACATAAAACTTAAATAACATTATTTTTATTAAAAAAATAAAGAATTGCTTCTTACTTATAATTACTGAGTAGAATAAAAGGTAAGTGAAAGACGCGCGGCAGCGCGCCGTACCGACAAAGCTCACCGCTCGTCATAAATATTTTTTTTTGTTCAATCTAATCGCGAGCAGTCAAATTTTTTTGCGGATTCTATTACTTAAATGATTAATGCAAAATATCGAGAAAAAAAAATGGTTTTTTGAGGGAGAAGTCATTGAAATTTTCATTTGTTAACTAAAAAGTTAATTAACAATATGAAAAAAAATATTTTAAACTTCTATATATCTTATCAAAGTACAACTATTAAAATATAAATCCTGAAAGTTTCATTAAAATATCTTTAATAGCTTTTTATTTATTGATTTTTTTAATTAAAAGTCATAAAAATTTTCATTTAAAAAAAAGTGTGGTTAAAATAAAAATTTTCAAAAACTGTTCTGGGGAATAATTGTTCATAGTAAATACTCCATGAACAAATATTTATACCTGAATTTAATAATCAAGTGGAAAAGGGGGGTTCACTTGACGTGTTTTGACTCTATAATAAAACTGTAACAAGACCAAATCTGTACATTTTTTTTTTAATTTAAACAAAATAGAATCCAAAATTATTCTTTTTACAATTTTTGTTTGTCTCTCTGTCTGTTCATGTGAACACGTATCACTTTGAAAGTACTTAACCAATTTTCACGAAACTTGACAAAGGGATGATAACTAATATTACAAGGTTATATCTAGGATACTTTTTGTCTTATAATACACAAGGGGTTCTCCAGGATAACGGACGAGAGTAAAAAATTTGAAGTTCATGAAATTCTTAATGGATTTTGGTACTTTTTCTTTGTGCTATATATAGCAGACAGATTAGTTAAAAATTTAAGGTACATTTTACCTCCCTAAGCTACTTAAAAAAAGAAAAACAAATAAAAAAAATATCGTCGGGTTCCGAACCGTCGATCGATTGATTAGTATGAATTCCAGCACATTACAGCTAATCTACGGCTACGTGACATTCCTATACGAAAATTTCAACTACATAGGAAATGTCGACAAAGTTGTTAAACGAAACTATATCTAATATTCAATAAGTTTTAGGCTTATTATATTAACTTAGTATAGATTTGAGTTCTTGGATAGTTTGGATTCACAATTGGAAACGGTAGATGTCACTGTAATTGGATTTATTAAGATTTTTCGTGTTTAAAAATATAATTGAAACCCGTAGTAATCGATCATATATGTATATTAATATATAAGTTATATTTAAGACATATTAAACGATGAACAATGTTTAATTAATTACTTTTTTCACATAAATACCAAATAATATTAGTATATAACAAATGAACTTCATTATTAGATAATAAAACTGAGCTTAGCAGTCAAAGGGTCCATAGATGGCGCTAAATTTATATATTTTAAAGCATTAAAAGTTGTACATTAAATACATAACATCAACACTGCATATGCGAGTCTTTGATGTTTATGTTTACTTTTTCTCAAAAAGATGAAAGATAAAAATTTGTATTTAATGAAATTCTTGATGGATTTTGGTAAATTTTTGTTTGTGATATATGTAGCAGATAGATTAGCTTAACATTTAAGTTATATTTAATATTTTTCTATTTTTCTATTCAGGGAATCCCTGATACCACTGATCTGATTTTGAATTTTTTTTCAATGTTAGAAAGGTATATTATCCTTCAGTGTTATAAATAATGTTTATTTTAGCAGATATATATTTTCAATAGTTAATCACAAGAAATGTAATTGAAATCGACAATTTTTTTTTATCGCCAATACTAGGAAGACATCTATCGGCTATATATGTAGGTCAGTTTTTATTTTAATTGGACTCGGTAGGTGATGCTGTGAACGGGTTTTAGGCTTATTTTTAAAGATTTCCCACTTACCAACTGGGTATATATTTGAGTGAGCCCCTATATAATTCGGATTTATAATTCAAAACGGTAGATGTCGCTGAAATCAGATATTAGATTTATTAAGATTTTTCACGTTTAAAAATATATTTGAAACAGGTAATAACCGATTTGGTGCAGATGAAGTTGCACGGGTCAGCTAGTACTGAATAAACTAGTGTTTCTTACCCCGAAACAGTATTATTACATTGTTGTAACTTTTTATAAGTTTTAGTCTGGTGAAGCTGTGACTACCCATCATGCCAAAAGTGTAGTCATTTCGAAAAATAAACCTTTATAAGTGTATACAGCAAAGGTTGGGATTAGATGCCAATACGAGATCAAAGTGCTAGGTAAACAGACTTCGAAAGTAAAGTGGACTTGGGTAGGGTACTCGAAGAAAGGGAAATAACTAGATAACATACTAAGATTAGAAATAATGCCACATGTTTCTGCACTAATAATTACATGTTTTTTCTGAATAGAATTTTGATAAAATCAGAAATACTCAGTAATTTATGCCGTTTTTTATCTAATGGTATGGTTAAATAGAGTTTTAATTTTTTGTTATCGCCGATTGAATGATTCTGTTCTCTCGACATGAGCCCTCGAGTACGCTGCTCGCGCGAATACAGTGACACAAAATCTTACATCACTGCAAAAACCTAACACATATCACCTCCATACACGTGCACGCACATATGCTTACACATGAAAGTGGAAAGGTTTTATTTTTTCCCTCATCGAACTGAATTAGTTTAGAAACTTATCCGACACGAAATACATAAGAATTATTGGGGTATGTACTCTATGTACACATATATATTTCAATGACTCATATAAGTATGAATATGAAGCTTAGCTTAGGTTACTTCAATTAGGTCGCGAATTGCGTGAACAAGACAACAGCCCAAGCCGAGGTGGGCAGTGCACCCTTAAGCTAATTGTCAAAATTAATTCTGCTGAGTGCCTTAAGCGCTCGCCTTAGTAGTCCAGTGAAGCTGTTAAGACCTTGTTGGGTCAATAGCGTAGTCAGATAAAAAAAAATCCATTTTAACCATACGATTAAATAAATTAAAAAAAAACTTTTAATGAAAATAACAATAACCACTCACGAACAGCATTATAATGATGCTTTCAATCATATTTATATATTCACTGCGTAAAAATATGTTATCGCCTGTTGTAATAATGCCTATCTCTAACAAGGAGTATTATCTGTTCCTATTTGATTTTTACTTGTATTTGTTACAAGACTTACAGTTGTGGTTTGTATCAAATTAATATCCCGCAGTGACACACGAACCCTCGTCAACATCAGTACACAATCTACAATCTGCCAGCTCAGAATCACGGCGAGTCAAGGATAACAACAGACAACCGAAACGCAATTAATGACACAACACAACGTCGGTACGAAAGAGAGTCGATTATTCCAGTAGGCAAATAATGTTTGTTTTGCTAAAAATACATTTACCATTAATGATCACACAATACATTAATACTATAGAGTTCAAGAAATGATTTGATGTTTTGTTTGATCGAACCTGCAAAACTATCATTATGAACTTTTTGACGTAGTAACGTCTTATAAATCGATGAATGCCGGCTGCATGCACACATTAGCATGACTCAGTGTCACGTTTCGCCTGAGCCGAGCGTGTAAGCGAGAGCGCGCAACAAGCGATAGACACACACGCTCGGCCTAAGCGTTCGGCTTGTGACGTATATATAGAATAATTCAATTAAATTCATAAATATATGTAAATTTTCATCGTTCTCTTATGACGTTCACACGTAAAATTATCATCCGTAAACCCATTTTACAGATATGAAACAACCAATTTTTTTTATTTTTTAATTACCTCACTAATTAATTGCGAGGTTAATGGAAAATATTTTTGGTCCCTTTCATTTCTTTTTGAGGTTATTTATTGAGGAAGGACTTATGTAACATAACGCTAAGATCGCAGCAATTACCATATAAAGTATAAATCATAAAATATGCTTAACGTTACTAAACAGTGTCCTAAAGACATGGAATACAACTGAAACTGATGTATTACAAGGAAACATACTAATTAACAAAAAAACAGTATAACACCAACATCACGTGGAGTTCCCAGGTGATTCTTATGTACCTACTATCAGCGCTTGACGTTGCTTAACTTCTATGATCAGAAGAGAACCGATGTTTTAAATATTCTACCCATCATAGTATCCCCACCACTATACGTCATACAAGCAAAAATAAAACAGTTGATTTTTCCCATACCCATGACAAGTCACAGCTTTTACTATAAGTCCCTATTTACCATCCTTCACAATACTTACATCTACTAGTCTAAAATATTTGTACACAATTTATATCTAATAATTTTAGTGAAATACCGTGTCGAAAATAGTTATTATATTAAAAATTCAGACGGACCAAGGGGCAGTTGCTAACTTCATCATATATGTACACGTAACATAATCAAAAGCATACCTAGGCAATGATATTTATCCAAAGATAATAAAATGTATAAATGAAAATAATATTTAACATGTTACAAAAAGCTTTTTACTGTAGACTACTGCTATCTAGTGTCAAACTGTACACAATTTATGAAGTATATTTTTAAAATATTTACACTATTTGACGCTAGGTGGCCAGAAACTGTTGTATTAATTAAATGTATAGCATAATATCTTAAATGCATACTCACAAACTTTTCCCTCTATGATATTCAGTATTTATTATAAACCAATATTACCGCATCAATATGTGTAGTATATATTAGTATTAGATCTTATACCATCTAATTTTCTTATCAAATGTGCAGATACAATTGCAATTCCAGTTAGTATTCTTTTTACTAAATCGCTATCTGAGTGCATTGTACCCACGATATGGAAACAAGCATTTATTACTCCAATAAATAAGAATAGCTCGCGATCAGATGTTAATAATTACAGACCAATCTCTAAATTATGTGTGCTAGCAAAGGTGTTCGAAAAACATAAACAGCTATATGCCTCCTTAAATAATAGTTTTAGTCCTGTTCAGCACGGATTTCTTAGAAAGCGCTCAACTACGTCTAACTTAGTACTGTTCAATGACTTTATATCTGATGCCATGAGTAAGAGAAAGCAAGTCGATGTAGTTTGCACAGATTACAGTAAATGTTTTGATCGGATTGATCATCAGCTGCTAATAACCAAGCTACAGCTTATAGGGATAAGAGGGGACCTATTGAGATGGTTTTCCTCTTATATATCTAATCGGTCCCAAGCAGTCGTAATTACCAATTACATATCCAGTTGGGTAATAGTCCCTAGTGGTGTTCCGCAAGGATCTCTTCTGGGACCGCTATTATTCTTGATCTTCGTAAACAATATCGATAAATGTTTCCATCATTCACAACTTCTATGCTTTGCAGACAGTCGTGGTATCATTTTTCATTTATTTCACTTTGCACAATAAACGAACCATATTACATAAAACGCCGCCAATTTCACATAATGTAGAGTCAAGTAACACAAGATTATGAATAAAATATAAAATCCACTGCATGACAGACTGAAATCCCGCTAAAAACTCCTCAAAAAGTTTTTTGTACGTTAGTTTTGTTCCCAATTTTTGATTTGGTTGAGTTTGGTTCTTTTATTATACGTAATATATCAATATTACGTATAATAAAAGAAAAATTAGCGTATTTTATACTAAAAGTATCCGTGATGCTACAAATATCAACATTTTTTTTTAATTCTGTCGATATGTTTGTTTTTTTATTTGTTTCGGGTAATCTCCGAAACGGCTGGACCTATTTGAACGGTTTTTTTTCTTAGAAATGATTACGCTATTCACCTAGCAAAGTCTTAACAGCTTCGCCGGACTACAAGTAATATTTGAACGGGAATTTTACGAACAAATAACTAATTAGCCGTTTTATTTTAAGCTAGCGGGTTCAGTAGACGTTGCTCGCCCTGACAATAAAACAAACTATACCTAAACCTTGCTCAAGAATCATTTTATATATTAGTGAAAACGGCATGAAGATGCGTTCTGTAGCCTTTGATCTTATCGCGAACAGACATATAGAGAGACGTGGCAGAGGACTTTGTTTTACGCTATGTAATGATGAATTGTTCCCCTTGCATCCGTCTGTGAATAGATACAAAATATGTTGTTCACTGTAAACATGCGCGTGAGACGTGCGCTGTCCTGGATTCCAAGAATAAATATAATTGAAAGTCAAATGTTTATATGTGATTTAAATTATAGCAACGTATATCAATAACCTTATTATATCGACATCGGGCATATTATATCTATATAATAAAAGATTTAAAACATGTCCGATAATGTATAGCTTAATATTTTTAATACTTTCTAATATAGTGTAACTGAGCATTGAGGATGGTATATAGTAGTTTAAAGTTTCAGGTATGTAGCTGATGATAAATCCCATCCCATTCGATACACTGTTCACTGTTCACTACTATTCACATATGCAAGGTACATGTTACCTGTTACAGTATAATATGTGCGTGTCTTACTATAAATATAATATATATAATTTACACATCTAATAATAATTTCATATTTATTTAATATATTTAAAAAATGCGTGCGAAGCTGCGGGTAACAGCTAGTTTAGTAATATGATTATTTTGTTTTGCTATTAAGCAACAGATGGCACTTATACACATATCTAATACCTTTGTAGATATGGCATTATGATTGATATCACCTTACCTGAAACCCAGGTGCGTTAAATGTCTCGGCGACCACTCCACTAAGAAGTGTCCTCGCACGAAAGACTCGCCCGATCCTCCGAGTTGTGTCATGTGCGGCGGCGTGGGCCATACCGCGAATTATCGTGGCGCCCCTCGTACAAAACAGCCCCGCTACGCTAGGCAGGACTCGCCGTCTAAGGCGCCTGCGGCGTCAACCCGTCCCCGACCTCTGCCGCTCAACTCTAGAGAGGCCTTCCCTAACTTGCCGAGCACATCTCGTGCACCGGTAGCACCCGCACCCTCGCCTAGCGCGCCCCTCCGCCCCGCACGGCCCCTCAGAACCCGTGGGCCCCCAAGATCGCGCCCCAGCCTGCTCCTCGTCCTCAGGCGGCTAAGCCTTCACAGGCCGACCCCGCCCTCTCCTTCAAATTATCTGGTATGGACTGGTCAGCGCAGCTCTTAGTCTTCCACGAGATCTCGGATTCTCCGCATACGATGAAGTAGCAAACGATCCAAAACAGGGCCCTATTCGTGCGATCGCGAAGTTTCCCGCCATCGCGGCTACCATTCAAAGGCTCGCGCGCGCCACCGTCTCGAAATAATAATAATTTTTCTCAATATAAGATGGAGTAAACTCGCGTGTTTATATCTATCTTCCCCTAAAATCGATAAACAATGTCGTTATTTCTTTCTATTTTTAGAAACCGGCGCCGGCGCCATTCGTTTAATCTGTAAATTCAATCTTTTCAATTCACGTGGCCGGCCACGTCGCGGACCCCTCCCTCGTGCGTCACGAGGCAGGGCCCTCACGTTTTACCTCACGTGCCGTATCTCGGCAGCATCTTTGCTCGAGATTACCCGGGTGATCACAAAGATGTTGCACCACACCGATTATACACACACACAGATATTCAGACATGCAACATTACACAAACTGGTGGAAGGGTTTACTTTTTTTCCCTTATTCGAACTGAATCGAGTAGTTTAGTTTGTTTCTTTCCGATTTACATGTTGTGTTTTTAAATCATGCAATTTTAATTGTATGATTCAAAAATGAACACATGTATAGCTTAGCATAGTTTAGCTAGGTCATATCAGTTTATTTCCGGTAACAGCCCAAGCCGAGGTGTGCCTTGCACCCTTGAGCATGTTACTTAAACAAAATCGGCTGAGTGCCTTAAGCGCTCGCTTTAGTAGTCCGGTGAAGCTGTGAAGGCCTAGCAAGGCCAATAGCGTAATCAGTTCAAAAAAAAAAATTGATATCATAATTGATATAATATACCATTATTAACTACGAGTTCTATACACCATTATGTTTCATTTTTTCAAAAACTATGCCTAAAACTTTGAAACGTAGATTTCAGTTTCTATTTGAATTGTATTATGCACACATAATAAGATTTTATCATTTTACTGCTGCGGCTGTCTAAATTTGTTTGCGTAAATTTGAACAACTTTAACCTTTTAAATCGTACAACGAGGGACTTGCTAAAACCTTGTTTTAGTGTAGCTTAAATTTTTTAAATGATGACTGGAGACTTTTTTATTTCTTAAACGGCATCACAGATTGACGGACACTTTTTCATAAACTCTCTCTGTATACAAGACGAAATTTGTAGCTACCCCAAAGTCTATTTTTTTTTTATTTTGTGACGATTTCGACGTCAGTTGTATTTACAATAATTAGAACCTGGCAACAAATTATATCGAATTGGCAAATGAGCAAATAAGCCTTTTCTTTATTTTTTTAATAAAGCCATTTTATAAAATATGTTACTTATAATTTGCGTTGATTAATGTATGAAATTTCGTTCCAATTTGTTTAAACTAAAACTGTTTTTTTTTTTTTTTTTTTTTGTAAAAATGTACTTTTCATAATAATCATTATTATTCAATTATAAACTACATTTATCGTAATAATTTTGGTAAAAAACCACATTTATAATTACGTTTACCTCTAATTTGCAAATTAAAAGCTGTTCAATGAAATTACAGTTTATTACATAAATGAAGTTGATTGAATAGATGTCGTGAATCATAATCGTTGTAAAGTCAATCAGTTCTTTATATATTATTCATAATTTTGAGTATTTTTAAAAACAAAATGGTACGCCTATTCCCAGGATATATTTTTATAACGATTTTCGATGTTTCCACACACGAAAAGAGATGTATGTGGCTTCTACATAATACCAAGGAATTTATAACTGTTCTTCACTTATAAATTCGTTGCATATCATTTCAAACATTTCCAATAATAATATTTGCAACACACTACATATTTCCGTACCTATTCTACATTATTATTTATCATTTTTTTTTTAACTTTATTTTTGGCAATCAATCTTTCCGATTATTACTGCCATTATCACGTAGTCAATAATATCACAAGCTTCGTGTGATCATTCCAATATTAAGCAACATGTGAATCCATATTCTAACAAGATGGTGGATCCCTTGCTAGAACCTTTCAGGGAGTTTTTGTGGCATCTCAGAATTTCATGCTCCGTGTTATTATTTTCCATTCACTTCACTTATGCATAATAAACTGACTATATTGCGTAAAACACCACCAAATTTACACAATATATAGTCAAATAACACAAGATTATGAATAAAATATAAAATCCACTACATGACAGACTAAAATCCCGCCAAAAACTCTATTTATCATTATTTATTGATTCACATTATTTCCATAGACTATATTCGTACAGGTAATTATGTCTTCATTCAATCTTTCATTCGAATAGTCAATCCTGCAGTTCGGTCAGTCTAAATCAGTTGCGGAGCTGTCACGAGTCACAAGTGGTAGTAAAAATTTCTGTGGGCTAGTCACTTATTGATTTCATTGTAATTTCACTTTATAGGCAAAAAGTAAGTTCTTTTTTAATTTTCTTATTGATTATTTAATTTAATTTGTTTCAGTGTTTTTGTCATTATTTCGCAACATTTTAAATTGCAAAAAATTATTAACCTAAAATAGGGAATACCATAATTTTTATTACTTTTTACTGAAAAAGGGTGAACAGGATAAATATTCAAACATTTTACAGCCATTGTCCTTTGTACTTCTTTTATCTATATGTGCATTGATTCATGATTTCTGCCACTTACGTAATGATGTCATGTAACGAAACCTTGTGCAGCTCGTTGTACCTTGAAATTCCCTCATGACATTGATCCTGACCCGATTACCTGGAATGATTCCGCTGTTTTATTTGTTTTAAGTAATAATTATACAAGGAAATTAACTAATATTGAAACGACGTACACAATAGTGATGTTACTACAGCATGCTTTTATTCAAGAAATTCCGCGTGTTACATTTACGTACCTATATACTTTTTTCTAATTACAAAATGTTATCGATTTTAATTTTATTATTATACTAACAAAATTGTAAATTTAACCTTTGGAGCTGAAGGGCAACATTTTATAATTATCTGCCCTTTGGCAACAACATCTTGTCTTTGTGCTTTTAGGTTTTACTACACAGTACCTGGGCGACTGAGCATAGCTCGGTTCTTTACAAATATTTTATAAATTAAAATAAACTGTATAGATAATTAAAACCTAACAAGGTTTGCCACAAAAAATTAGTATTTTTTAACATAGAAAAAAATAAGAAAAGATATTTCTCTTATAATTATAATGATAAAATAATTTATTTAATTAAAATCAATTGTTAGGTTTGCCTTACAAAATTATCATTTTTTGCAAAAAAAGAAAATTATATACGTTTTGGATTCGAACTGGGGTTACATGGATTTTCGAAGCAACTAATTTCCATCTGAGCTTTTTTGACAGCGGTGACAAAATTTACCTTCATATTCTAAATATATTTTTTCATTGCCTGAAATCTCAGTTTAAAAAGTTTTGTATGAATAATATCTAGCTAGATCGATTTATCGTCACCGAAACTACCTACATACTAAGTTTCACGGAAATAGATGATGCAGTTTCTGAGACCTTGAGTATATACAAATATAAAAATATACAACAATTGCTTGCTTAAAGATATTAAATTAAATTTCATTTACAGAAAAAAATTAAATGAATGATTTAATATTGAAACAGACAATAAACTCTCTGATAGGTATGCATGTAGGGGAAATTTTTACATAATAATATTTTATAAGGTTCTCATAATTTAAATTTACAGAGATATCATGGGTATTCCGGCGGGTAATGCTGAAAATGGGAAGAAAATCTTTGTTCAGAGATGTGCCCAGTGCCACACTGTAAGTTTTCAGTATATTTATATATATATATCGAAAAATATAATATTGAATTTATTATAATTGTTTTTATATTTATATGTAAAGGATTTAATACATTATAACTGTAATAGATGCTTAATATCATATTATTCTGACAGTGATTATGTATTCTGTAATGTGTGAAATATCAAGAAAAGGAAAGTGAGCAGGAAAATTTTTGTATATGATTCATAAAATAATTAAGGTTTTACCTTAAATATTTTTACACATAAGTTTAATTTGGAAATTTACAGGATTAAAATACTAAATGAACAAAAATGAAATCCTTTTTTATTACTATGAAATTATTTTTTTTATAATCTTATGAATTTGAATAGGTGGAAGCAGGTGGCAAACACAAAGTAGGGCCAAACCTACATGGATTCTTTGGCCGCAAGACAGGACAGGCCCCTGGATTCTCATACTCAGATGCCAACAAAGCTAAAGGTAAACAATTAATCATCAAAATTAATTATCAATAACATAGTTTTACATAAATTATTAGCTTTTTATCATAATATAATATTGAAACTAAAATATGGTTTAAAATAACTGCAAACTCTATCATTGTCACTTGCTTTTAGAATATATTATCCTTAAATTATAGATTTAATATACATAACTGTCAAATAAGTGATAAGGATTTCAATTATGATGCATTTTTGTTAGTATCAATGAATTAATATTACTTATACATTATAGAAAATCAGGTATTTCATAATTTAAAATGATGTTAGTGGCAACACACTTACCAAATTGTGTTTAGTTCCTACAAAATTTTAACTTTGTAGGAAAATATTGTGGAATTGTTGTATTGCCTTTTTAAACACTTGCTTAGTTAACTATCACAAAAACAACAATCTGTCCCAAGTAATTGTATTAAAAGAATTACTAAGTAAAGCTAAACAGTGTGAACTCCGATCTAGATGGTCCTATAAAAACTTACCAATATATATTTTATTGTTACAAACACTTTATAATAATAGTCTATATTTTTTTGTCCCTTTTTATACACTCCTTATACAAAAAAAAATTATGATGGTTTAATTACAACAATTATAAATTATGTGTAAATTTCGGCCTTTTATACAATCACTAGTTTAACTAAATAGACAAGTAATTATAAAGCTTTTTATATTATAAAATAACCAACAGTCTTGCAGTTCTGAAATCAATTATTATAGATTCCCACACCTGAGGGCAGTGTATTAGAATGACTACTATGCTGTTGTTATCTTGCTAATCACACCCTTTAAACTGGAACACAGCACTGTATATGTTCATAGGTGACTTAGATGTTTATTGGGTTCTACTATCTGCAACATGTTGTTTGAAGTGGTAATAATTATGTTCTTCATTGGTGATACTAAATATAGAAAATCTGATTAGAAGTGCAACTTAATTTATATTAAAACATGTTATCATTGTTTCGGTTTTACATATAACCACAAGTACTAACTGTATGCACATATTACATAAGGGCATTCTTTTATAGATAAAATTATGAAGGTCCTTATCCGTTTATTTGATAATGCTGTTACTATAGATAATAATGACAAGTCTAATGAGAGATAAACTTAATACATTGGGGCTGTAAATGGGTTAATAGGACTATAAATAGATAACTGGGCACCATGCCATCAGGTATTATTTTCTTTATAAATCGGAGATGATCATAACTAGAGTAATTGACTGTGTAGAATTTAAAAATGTAACTATGTTTTTTTTTGTTTCCTTTCAGGTATTACATGGGGTGATGATACATTGTTTGAGTACCTCGAGAATCCTAAGAAATACATCCCCGGCACTAAGATGGTATTCGCTGGCTTGAAGAAAGCTAATGAGCGTGCAGATCTCATCGCCTACTTAAAAGAATCAACTAAGTAATTAACAAAATCGTAGGAAATTAATTTAGTAGGAAGTACTTTTCAAATGTTTCTGAAATGTACTTTTTATGTAGCCCAATCAGTATCACCAATAACAATATCATGTGATGTTAAGTTTGCACAATACTGTTAGAATGCCACCAATATAACAAGTAATTTGTAACTATACATAATGTGAGTAAAAGGTACATTGTGTGATGGTTAAATTAAACTCTCTTTATAATGCTGTGAATGTTATTTAATTCTATTAAATTATTGATAGGACTTATAAGCTTTTGTGAATGTTTTTTCACTGTGACATAACAAGGAAGTGAATATTGTGTTGTACAAATAAAAAACATCATTTAATTTTAGTAAATCCATAATTGTTACCGTGATAAATTATTTAACTGTATTATATTGATTAAATAAACATAAAATTCTTCGAATGTATTGTTTCCTTCATTTAGTATTTTGGGTTAATACATATAACGAAATTAACTTTATAAAATAGCCGAATATATAAGCAATATACATCGCACACCCCTAATTATAATAAAATTTAGGGCGGTTCTATTATTACGTCGTCATAGAGATATAGGTAAAATCTGCGGCAAACAGATTGCACTAGCGAATTACATCAATGCCCCCTGCATTACAAAACATTTAAACATGAAATATTTGAAAAATTCTTCAAATATTAATAAAAAAGTTATTTTGGTCATCGTGTAAATTTCGATGGTAAATAAATCTTTTGTAATGTCTATGTGGGAACGTTTTTTTTTCTGGTAGATTATTTGAACATATTTTTATATTTGTGATTTATATTTATAATTAACTAGCTGTTACCCGCGGCTTCGCACGCGTTTTTTGAATATATTAAATAAATTTAAAATTGTTATTAGATGTGTAAATAACAATAATACTCTTTCAAAAATATTTGTAACTATGACACACATCATCTACAGTAACAGGTAACATGTACAATATATATGTGAATACTAATAGTGTATCGAATGGGATGGGATTTATCATAAGCCACATAGCCGGAACTTTAAACTACTATCTATGTATCACTCTCAGTGCTCACTTACACTATATAAGAAACTAATGAAAATATTAAGCTATACATTATCGAACAGTATGTGTTCAATCTTTTATTATATAGATATAATATGTCCATATTGTTGATATAATCAAGTTATTAATATACCTTGCTATAATTTAAATCACATATAAACATATGACTTTCAATTACATTTATTCTTGGGAGTCCAGTACAATGTACGTCACACGCGCATGTTTACAGTGAACAACATAGTTTTGGTCAATCTCACACATACGAATGCACGGATAATATCACAGCATAGTGTCAATGAAGTTGTGTTCCACGTCTATATATGTCTGTTCGCAATAAGATCAAAAACGCATCTTCAAGCCGTTTTTACCAATATATAAAATGATTCTTGGGCAAGATTTAGGTATAGTTTGTCTTATTATCAGGGCGGGTATCGTCTGCTGAAGCCGCTAGCTTAAAATAAAACAGCTAATTAGTTACTTATTTGCCCGTAAAATTCCCGTTCAAATATTACTTGTAGTCCATTGAAGCTGTTAAGACCTTGCTAGATCATTAGTGTAGTCATTTCTAAGAAAAAAAACCGTTCAAATAGGTCCAGTCGTTTCGGAGATTACCCGGAACAATTAAACAAACAGACATCAACAGAATTATAAAAAAATGTTGATATTTGTAGCACCGCAGATATATGTATTCATCAAAAAGTATTTATTTTAATATTTTATACACACACTTTATTCTTATAATACGTAATATATCACAAATTGGGAACAAAACTAACGTAGAATAAACTCTTTGAGGAGTTTTTGACGGGATTTCAATCTGTCATGTAGGGGATTTTATATTTTATTCATAATCTTGTGTTATTTGACTCTATATTGTGCTAAATTCGTGGCGTTTTATGTAATATGATTTGTTTATTGTGCATAAGTGAGATGAATGAAAAATAATACCACGGAGCATGTATTCTGGGGTCTTGAAAATTAGGAAGATAAAAATTTACGAAATATTATACAGAAGATTTGGCACTTATTATTGACAACTTCAGAATTGGCAGTATGGATTAATTCCTTCGCCTGTGTTGATAGTCGAATATTATTATTACTAACCGTTTAGAATAGCAGCACAAAATAGAGTTTATAAATGTTTGCGATAGCAACGTAATACGTATAATCAAAAATTGGAATTATAAATAACGTAGAATAAACTTTTGAACAGGAACACAAAATAAACATGATAATATTTCCGACAGAATGTTACCATGACAACGCATATAATACTGACACTGACACGCAGCGGATGCTCTAAAATAGCCCGATTTTGAGACATTATTCATTAGTGCTCCGCTCCTATTGATTTTAATGTGATGATATGTAGCCTATAGCCATCCTCGATAAATGGGCTATCTAACACTAAAAGAAACTTTCAAATCGGACCGGCAGTTCTTGAGATTAGCGCGTTCAACCAAACAAACAAACAAACTCTTCAGCTTTATAATATTAGTATAGATGTTACAGGGCAAAACATATCAACTTTCTATGCTGGTATATTATCTATGGTGTAATGACTACTGGATTATACGCATAATTCTCTGAAGATAGGAATCGATTTCTAACTATAATCAATACTACTTTAAAAAAAAAGAAATTTTTCAGTGCAAATAATAGGTATATTGAAACATTGTGTGATGTTAGATTGACAACATCACTATTTCACTAACTACGAAGTGTTTGACTTGATACCCTAGTTTAATAAATTTATACAGATAACAAACCAAAAGTTCTTCACTACCAAAAAATCAAATTTTAATTTAAAATAACAGACTTATATCTATTACTTTCGTTGATGTAATCAATAGAATATATTAAAAGTCGTATTATTATTGTGTAGTAATTATATTTTGTTGTATATGAGATACTTAATTTTTAGAAAATTTACGTGTAATCATTTCGCACACCTAGATAAAGACGTTTTACTTCATTTCTATTTAGTATATTAATAACTTTGTTATATGTTTTCGTATATAATTTTACGTAAATATTTATTATGATAATGGTCTTCCAACAAATAACAGTAACACTTTATAATTTTAGTTTTTTGAGTTAGGTTGGTTTTTATGACAAGATCATTATTTAATATTTTTACTAAATCGTATTGAGTTCATATTAATGGTTTTTTTTTAAATTAGTGCACTATTATTTTGTATTTATTTAACTAGTATTAATCATGAATAGTAGTGTTTCTATATTATATTCAATTTATCTTCTGTATTATTGTCGTAAGTAAACAAATATCTTAAAAAGAGAAATTACCTTTATTTAGCTTACAAAGAAACAAAAAAAAACTAGAAACAATACTTTTAAAAATCTCTAGAAAAATTCTATAAACCTACGTATAAGTTTGTTAAAACATAAACATACATTTTACATTAATTGTATCAAAATGGATATTACAAAAATATACAGGATTTCTTTTAATAACAAATTCAAGAAATGTATATGGTCAAAGATAATTATAGACTTTGCTTTGATACAAAAACACTTATTACTAATTCAACTAGAAAAATTCATCATTATCTTTTAAATCAGTACTGAAACAGTATTTCTTCTTCATTAATAAAAATATATAAAGGAATATAATTTCTTTAATATCTTAAAATTAAATATACGATACCTTAAATTGGCACATCTATCAAAAATATCTAACAACAATCAGTCTTTGTCTTTGGTACTTAATTAGTAATTGAGATTTATAATCAGGCTTTTCTGTTACCAGATTAGGCACCCCTCGGCAGCGGCTCAAGTTTAGGTTCGATCCCTCGGCAGGGAGTCCTTGAGGACGTTACTTGCGCGATACAGTGACAAAAAAATTTACATCACTGCCACAACACTACACGATCACCCCCACACACGTGCACGCTACACGCTTAGACATGGAAGTGGAAGGGTTTTATTTTTTCTCTTATCGAACTGGAAAAATTCTAATTTTCCGATTAAAAAAAAATATATGGAGGGGTTGTTGAGGCGTGTATGCTTGGTACACATATGCGTCTCAGCAACTCAAGCATATATGAATTGTTAGCTAGGTTAGCTAAGATAGGTCGCGAGTTTGCAAGTAACAGGCAAGAGCCAAGCCGAGGTGTGCCGTGCACCCTCGAGCTAGTTGCCCAAATAGAATCGGCTGAGTGCCTTAAGCGATCGCCTTAGTAGTTCGGTGAAGCTGTTAAGACCTTGTTAGGTCAATAGCGTAGTCAGTTCGAAAAAAAAGCTTTTCTGTTGAGCGTTATAAAATATCTCAAATTTCTAATCATAATACCTAATAAATCAAAGAATACGATTAACAATAATACTTAAACTCCTACTAGTAGAACTTAATAATATAATTCGAAATAATACTTATACTGTGTTCTGCAAAATTATTCTACAGCTAGTGAATTTTTGTAATAAGAATTGAAGTACATCTGAGGAATAATTTTCTTTTATTTCATTTTCTATTTTGAGATAATTCCCATGCTTGCCCCTTTTATCATTTTCTATAAAACCACCTTCTTGTCGTTTAGCAAGAGCAGTCTTAATGCATTGATCGCTGATATCAAGAGTAGTTTTAAACAATGTCTTGCAGACTCTAAAGCGAATGCCGTCAACTTCAAAGAAAAATACAGAATTAAGTGCTCTAACATTTTGAGTAAGAGCTAAGATTTCTTCAATTACTTTAGTTGTTGTGTAGTAGTTCGGTGAAGCTGTTAAGACCTTGCTAGGTCAATAGCGTAGTCAGTTCGAAAAAAAAAAATACTTTAGTTGTTGAAGACGTTGGTGTGTACTGTGTTGGGTCCGTTTCGATATTAGTGCCCTCTGGTTCACTTCGTAAAAATTTTCTCATGATCGTGGGGTTCGTGAAAGGTGTCGGTGTACTCGGTGTATTCTCGTGAAGCACCAATTCGTTATCATTGCTCACTAGTTTATTTGCCTTGGATTTTTTTATCACTATGGTGCTCATTGAAGCCGATGGTATGCACTCTTGAGGCTCCAATTCTACATCATTGCACTCAGATTCGTTTGATCGAGCTGCCATAGCCTTTTTAGCCAAAGTAAACCACGACCTTTCATCATCTGAAAAGTAAATCATTAACCCTTCGGCTAACATGTTGCAATTGGTATGGTA
The DNA here is from genome assembly GCA_014332785.1 of Antheraea mylitta. Classification (NCBI taxonomy): domain Eukaryota; kingdom Metazoa; phylum Arthropoda; class Insecta; order Lepidoptera; family Saturniidae; genus Antheraea; species Antheraea mylitta. The sequence goes on along the minus strand of JACEII010000004.1, from coordinate 5,878,473 downwards.
ATTGGTAATGCTTCAGTGTTGTTGGCGGGGCAAGTGGACCAAGCTAGTCCGCAATACTAAGTTATAGAGCCATCGTCATTTTATTTATGGAACTATTTTTACAGGTGTCAGTGGAGATTACGTAGTTTTAAACGCAGATTCCGGTAATGATAATAAGTAAGTTTGGGATTATTTCGAGTTGCGCGAGTCTTTAAGTGCCGCTAGTACAAGTAAATTATTTTTAGTTAGGTTGGTCTTCGTGGACGAACTTGTGATAAACTAAGACTGATGTTCTGACTATTTTCACTTAGTGGAGTGTTTGTTTACAAATGTAAGTATCTTTTTATTACTAATTGAAAATGGTTTATTATTTTTCAAATTATTCTATATTTGAGTTAGTCGAGTATTGCTGGTTAAATGAAAATCGCCATTATTATTGTAACAATAGCTGCTACGGTTTAGTTGAATACAGGAATATTTTGAATTGTAGTTATATTAGTCCCCGTGATTCACAAAAATATTATTAAGAAGTGTCGATTCCAAGTTATGGATATTTTTTGAGTTAGTGTAGTCTTCGTGATTAATTCAATTTAAAATATGTTTTATAAGTTCTGGGAACGACTTGACCTTATGAATTTTGCACTTCATTCGATCGGAAAAGCAATTATTCACTTATTAAATTTATAAATATTTGTTATTAATTCATTGTTGTTATTATTCATTCATTGTCTTGTTAAAACTAAATTTCTAGTTTCATATTATTTTCTCTGCCGAGTAGGACGTTCATAATAATTTTTAAAGTGGAATGCTCTAAACTGACTCGTGCATGTTATGTATTATGCAATGTGTATGTTTTCTTAATGATATTTATGCAACATCTACTACACTACAAAATTATTTAATTTTTTTTTAATATATTTATGTCCGGCATTATATAACAGTATACAACAAAATAATACTATAGCAATTGTGCATTCAAAACGCAGTTATCCAATCAATTATGTCACTGTCACTTTACCTTTTTGATAGTTTGTCAATTTGTATTTCGTGAGTACCGTCTTGGTCCGTCTGTGCTGTTTCACAGAGTGCAGTTTAGTGTGTTTATAACAAATCAAACGTTGTTTTTGATCCGTTTTATTATGGTGATCTAAATTTTTCAAAACAAACTGTATTATGCTTATTTAAAAAAAGACCAGGAACAGTTGCCGTGTGGCATTTCACAATTTAAATAAATCTGTTCGTTTTATATATGTGGTAAGTGTGTGGGCTCAATACTATTTTTGTCAACCATAAAATGAAATATCATTTATTTTAAATTTACATGATGATAGACTTTTTTCTAGTATTCGCTTTACTACCACCGTCATGTTGGAAATCTGTTATCAAATACTCATTAGTGGCTTTTGGCTACATTCTCACTTATCATAAGGTTAGAACATGATTGGTTCTGAATGAATAACATGAATTTATTATTAATAACTTAAATTACAAATCGGAAATCTATAACTTAGTTTTATGGCAAAATGTTTTATGTTATTTTTTCTTACTTGTCAGATATAATAACAGTGAATTGCGTCTGAAATATACAATTGATATTCACCAGAAAGTTATATCATTGAAATGGCAAAGACACCCATCATATTGAGCTTTCATGACACATTACTACATAGATCAGACTTAGATTTATTGGAAGGACCCTACTGGTTAAATGATACAATAATATCATTTTACTTTGAGTACCTTGAGAAAGTTGTCTTTAATACAGTAAATGAGTTACTGTTTGTGTCACCAGAAGTAACTCAATGCATAAAGATGGTACAGAAAGAAGAAATCAAAACATTTCTAGAACCCCTTAGTGTAGATAAAAAGAAATTTATTTTTTTCCCATTAAATGACAATAATACACCTGATATGGCAGGTGGTTCCCATTGGAGCCTACTCGTATATTCACAACCTGAGAATTCTTTTTATCATCTTGATTCATCACAAGTGAGCAATCATGATGTTGCTTGGGAATTTGGGAGTCATCTGACATCTTATTTAGCTAGAGGAGGTAAGCTTCACATTTTGCTGTAATAGTATATCAATTTGGTACTCGCATTTTAACACCACCGCAACTGAGATACGTTCACCAACCGCTGCCATGGCTGTATCGCACTTTCTTTGTTTCGCAAATCTAACCAAACTGAGATGAAACTGTTTTAACTAAAAATCATCAAATTGCTAATATACAAAATTACCAATTATCTGATGGAACTTCCTATCAACCTGTGCTAATGTACAGTATCTCTAAACAGTTGCGTCTAATTTTGGTTAGGTTATGTTAGACTACGAATCAAAGACTGCGTGAACTGGCTAGTGCAGCGGTCGGTGAGTTCATCTCAGTTGAGGTGGTGTTAATACATAAGTACCTTCAATTTTTCTGTAAGTAACTACTGCAAAAACCATAACATAGACATTATTTTAAAACATTAAAATGTTAATTTATTAACTAATTATAAAAATTATGCTTTAATACAATGTTATTGTTCAGGAATATAGTGATATTTATGGCTTTATAGTGATATTTATGGCTTATAAAAGTTTGTAGACTTATGTTATTGACATTATTTCACCATTTATCTATACTAATATTATAAAGCTGGACGGTTTTTGTTTGATTTGAATGGTTGAACATGCTAATCAGGAACTACTGCTCTGATTTGAAAAAAATTTTCAGTGTTATACAGCTTGTTTATCAAGGAAAGTTATATATATATATATATATATCATCATGCTAAGAATGAACAAAGCACTAATGAAGAATGTTTCAGAATAGTTTTTTTTTTTCATTTGAGAGCTTCGGCTGCATGTTTGCATTAGCCCAATGTAACTATTCGACACGGAGGAAGTCACAGGCAGATGTATTTTTTAAATATTTTCAATGATTACAAACTATAAAACCACTGTATGATCAATTAATAGTAACAATATTATTTTGATATCTGTTGCTTCCTCTATTTAATGGCTTTTAAAATTACATAGTTTGTAATGTTTACAGGATCATTTAATTTTGTGGATAAAGAGTGCATACAACAAAGCAATGGCTATGATTGTGGAATTCATGTTATTTGTAATGCTGAGAGACTTGCAGAATATGCTTCCACTCAAGATGGAATAGCTTGCTGTGATATGTTAATTAAAATAAATCCTAGTGCCAAAAGAAAAGAAATAATGAATATAATAAAAAACCTTTCACATTGTAATTAAAACTGGTATAAATTAATACTGTATTTATTTTTTTATATTGATTAGTAAATGTGAGTTTAGTTAACTAGTTATGTTTTATTTAACTATCATCTATATAAAAATCTTGCAATTTATAATTGTATGGGACAACCATACAATGATAAAAAGTGGTTTTTAAAACTATTAAACTAGGAACTATTAAATGATAGCATTATTGGTAGTCTAAGATCTGTCTAAAAAATCCTATGAGCATATAATAAAAGTCAAATTTTTTAATTCAGTTATGGAAGACACAATATGTCTTGAATGGATCGTTTATTTAAATGTGCTCCCCTATTATTTTTTATTAAAGTACTGTTTATTGAGTTTTTGGAAAAAAAAAGATTTATCAGTAATTTTAAATGATGTACATTCAACTTCATAGACATTAACATAGATATAGTTGCCATCCATCATTAGATTGCAATCTCTTGGCAGCCAGGTGTAAGCAGGTAATATTTTGTTACATTTATATTTTCATCAATTGTATATCAAATTAAACTATTTTTTTTCTTTTTAAAAGGTAAACTACCTCTGCCCATGTAAGAGTTGCCGAAAATATAACCCTTATTTTAGCTAGCTGTTAAAGATCCTTCAGAATGAAAGGAATTTAGTACATTACATCATTTATGAGAAAAGCATAGTGATAACCTGTGTTTTTAAAGCCACTGTGCATGGTTGATAGTGTGTTCTTAATTAAACAGTTACATTTCTATACTAACCAGTTATGTTTAGTCGTGTTCTTGTTTTCATGTTTGTTAAATGTTACTGATTTTCGGTTGAGTGTCTTAAGCGCTCGCCTTAGTAGTCCGGTGAAGCTATTAAGACCTTGTTAGGTCAATAGCGTAGTCAGTTCGAGAAAAAAAAAGAATGTTATTAATTAAAATACTACCAAGTTGAATTATTGCTCAATAATTACATATTATTGTCAATACCTTTGATATTACATACATTGTATGGACAAAGTCCGACCTTTTTTTTTTTGAACTCTCTAAGCTATTGACTTAGCAAGATCTTAACAGCTTCACCAGAATACTAAGGCCAGCGCTTAGGCACTCATCCGATTTTATTTGGGCAACTAGTTCAAGGGTACACGGCACACCTCGGTGTGGACTGTTGCCTGATACATGCAATTCGCAACCTATGGACCTAAAGTCCAACCAATGTCAAGTAACCTCATTGTTTCTTTCTTTCTTTTTCGTTATTGGCAACCCGGTCCTTTTCAAAGACTATTACTGCCATTTGCATATTATAAATTAGTCTCTTCTGCTTAATGCAACGCTTCTTGTTATGATAATATGTTCCAGGCTTTTAATGATCACTAATCTTGAACCCCTAAGGGGGTTAAATATCGTTTATTTGAATTTCACCCAGTTCGTGTCTACGTATTTTCGTGTACTTGAAATCGATTTTAACAATTTTATTTGAAATTTGATAACTGGGAATGGTGTTCTTGAAATTTAAAAAAAAATCCAATCATAAGGGTTGAAAATAAAGGGATGAATAAAGTTTATATGAATAAATGAACTTCCTCATAAGCTAATTTTAATGAAAACTTGGAACAACCTGTTGTAGAGATAAGAGTATCATTTAATCAATCCTGATTTGATCATGAAAATGAAGAATGGAACTCCTCAACGGCTTACAGCAGCTATCTTGTGTTTGGGTACATATGACTCGTTTTGACGAGGAATTACATGTGGGGTTAGGACTGTTGAGGCAATTCCCATGAAGCGGACAATAGGAAAGATGAGGTTCTGAAATTCGTTCACAATCAACCTAATTTCATCAGTTGGATCTAGTATGGTGTAATATCATGTTTGTTTGTCAAGTTTGTAACTTCTGAAGAACAATTACTTCTGTATCAAATTATATCAAAGTCATGTATTCGAAAAATATCTAGAAGTATGGTGGTAAGCCACTTTATATTTTTCATTAATAGATTAAGATTCTTAAAACCACTAAACCTTACTTATTTTATAATTCATTAAAATCATATAAAATATATTTATATACACTAAAATAGGAAAAATATTTTTTTTTTACAAAAAAAATTAAACCGACTTCGATATCAAAAACTTATAAAGTACTGAAAAGTGAAAAATAAATACATTATTAAATTAACCAAATTAAATATATGGATATTTTCGCTACCTACAAATATATTGGAAGTCGGTGCCAACCAAAATTTCAAATTTGTTGCAGGTAGAAAAGTATATTACACTAGCTGTTACCGGCGGCTTCGCACGCGTTCTTTGAATATATTAAATAAATTTAAAATCGTTATTAGATGTGTAAATAACAATAATACTCTTTCAAAAATATTTGTAAGTATGACACGCACCTCATCTACAGTAACAGGTAACATGTACATTATATATGTGAATACTAATAGTGTATCGAATGGAATGGGATTTATCATAAGCCACATAGCTGGAACTTTAAACTACTATCTATGTATCACCCTCAGTGCTCACTTACACTATATAAGAAAGTAATGAAAATATTAAGCTATACATTATCAAACAATATGTGTTAAATCTTTTATTATATAGATATAATATGTCCATATTGTTGATATAATCAAGTTATTAATATACCTTGCTATAATTTAAATCACATATAAACATATGACTTTCAATTATATTTATTCTTGGAGACCAGTACAATGTACGTCACACGCACATGTTTATCGTGAACAACATATTTTTGGTCAATTTCATACATACGAATGCGCAGATTTCATCACAACATAGTTATTTGCCCGTAAAATTCCCGTTCAAATATTACTTGTAGTCCGGTGAAGCTGTTAAGACCTTGCTAAATAAATAGCGTAGTCATTTCTAAAAAAAAAATGTTCTAATAAGTCCAGCCGTTTCGGAGATTAGCCGGAACAAATAAACAAACACATATCGACAGAATTAAAAAAAAATGTTGATATTTGTAGTAGCACCGCAGATATATGTATTCATCAAAAAGTATTTATTTTTAAATTATATACACACACTTTCTTCTTATAATACGTAATATATCGCAAACCAAAAAAACAAAACTAACGTAGAATAAACTTTTTGAGAAGTTTTTGATGGGATTTCAGTCTGTCATGTAGGGGATTTTATATTTTATTCATAATCTTGTGTTATTTGACTTTATATTGTGTGAAATTTGTGGCGTTTTATGTAATATGGTTTGTTTATTGTGCATAAGTGAAATGAATGAAAAATAATACCACGGAGCATGTATTCTGGGGTCTTGAAAATTAGGAACATAAAATTTACGAAATATTATATAGAAGATTTGGCACTTATTATTTTATTCACAACTTCATAATTGGCAGTATGGATTGATTCCTTCGCCTGTATTGATGGACGAATATTATTACTACTAACCTTTTAGAATAGCAGCACAAAATAGACTTTTAAAATGTTTGCGACAGCAATGTTCTACGTATAATCAAAAATTGGAATTAAAAGTAACGTAGAATAAACTTTTGAACAGGAACACAAAAATAAACCCTGTTAATATTTTCGATAGAATGTTATCATGTTACCATGGCAACGCATATAATACTGAAATTGACACGCAGCGGATGCTCTAAAAATAGCCCGATTTTGAGACTTTCTACATCAGTGCTCCGCTCCTATTGGTTTTAACGTGATGATATGTAGCCTATAGCCATCCTCGATAAATGAGCTATCTAGCACGAAAATAAACTTTCAAGTCGGACCGGTAGTTCTTGAGATTAGCGCGTTCAACCAAACAAACAAACAAACTCTTCAGCTTTATAATATTAGTATAGATTATACAAATTAAATCACGGGACGTGAGAGTGGACTTAAACTTTGTACCTATGTAGATGATATGATTTTCGGTTGGCACCGACTTCCAATATATCTCTAGGTATCGAAAATATTCATATATTTTTTTTAATTTGGTTAATTTAATAATATATTTATTTTTCACTTTTCAGTACTTTCAAAGTTTTTGATATCGAAGTCGGTTTAATTTTTTTTGTAAATTTTTTTTTAAGAGACAGGATAGATGAGAGATCATAGGGAAGGATAGAATCTCATTGTTTTAGAGAGTTTTATGTTAAATATAGTGGTGTTATGCATAGCTTACACTGGTTCTCAGGTTATTTAAATCATGGACATACAATAAATATATATTTAATAAAAAAGATTTTATTCAGATAATAAATATATGCTATATATGAACATACAAAAATATTATATTGTCATTGTAAGATACATAAAATATCAGCATTTTTGAGGTTCTGTCCAACCTCCAAATGCTTTATCTAATTCTTCAGCAACAGCTAAGCATAATCTGTCTTGATTGTGATTTGCGATTACTTGTATTCCAATTGGAAGACCATCTCTGCTCAATCCCAAAGGAACAGTTGTTGCCGGTAATCCAAGACAGTTGATAATAGCAGTATATGCAAAGTTTAAAGGTTTGATTATAGGTTCATTATGGTAAGGTGCTGTAGTTGGGTGTGTTGGCAATAGAAACACACCATTATCACCAAGCATCTCTTTGAAGTAATTTATCAAATCTTCACGAACTTTTAAATAGCGTTTATATTTTTCATCGCCGAATTCTACACCAATGTGATCAAACAAACTAGTTACTAGACCTATAAATGTGTTGCCAGACAATCCAATAACATTCTTCAACATTTCCAGTAATATGCGTCCTATACTTTCTTTCTTCATGATAAACTCACCAAATTTATTCTTGTTTTTCATCGTTGTTAACCAGATAGCTGAAGACTTTTCTAATATTTTTATTTTCTTTTCTGTGGCCTCTATTCCATATTGTTTCTTTAAATATTCGACCACTTTCTTTAACGCAGTTATTATGTCTTGATCAACTGCGTCTATCAATTGGGCGTTAATATTAAATTGATAGAAGTATTTTATATTTTGTATGTTAACAGGTTCATCTAACCGTAATTTCTGAGCATTGTCTCCCGAAATTATTTTTAGTAAAGGCTTTAAATCTATAGCGTGTCTCGTCATGGGGCCGATACCTAAAAGAAATGTATAATAATTTTTAGTAATATATTACATTATTTTTTATGAAATATTATTAGGCCAATATGTATTTTATTTCAAATTAAACTCGATACATTCATGGTTTTGAATTCAAATACTTTCATGTATTTAATGCGGAACTGCAAAAACCAATCTATAAAATAGATAACTTTAAATTCGTAATAAGTTTATATATTTCAAACGCAAAATTTAGTTCCAATACTTATTTAGTTTTAAATACATAAACGGTATTAACGAATACTGTAAAGAAATAGGCGATGAATACATAAGCTCTTATCTTAAGGTATGTTCAATTATTCCTTTTACAACTCGCATTTAGTTACCATCAACAAATAAATAATCTGTACTTGAAATATTAGCCAATTGTACTTGAGGATTTATTATGTTTCTAGATCTAGTGTGCTACTACTATGTTGCATGTTCACTAGCTTTGAGTATCAAATTTGAAACAAGTTAGCTCAAGCTCAAAGTCGTTTCTTTATCAGACTAAATTGTTTTTATATCTGCTTATAATTTCAGTGCAATCGCCTCGCAATATTTAACTATTGTGTCATGTCATTGAATCATGTATTAATATTTTATATTTTTATTGAAACCTTTACTGTCTTTACATATTGTAATAATATTAAACTCTAATGTTATCTAAGTTTATATTTATATAATTATGTTATGTATATGTATTTCCAATATATTTTTATAAATAATCTCCGTGGCATGAATGTGTTCCAGGCTTATATACAACACAGTACTTATCCCCTTTTAGTGAGTTATCTGTGTTAATATGTTGCTATTGTAGATTATTCCACGTTGTGACACTGAATATTTGGCATTAAGTTTATAATGTGTATCTGTCACACTTGATATTGGCGACTTAGCCTACATAGCCAGAGATCATACCGAAAAAAAATCAAATATTAAAATTAAACTGTTACAAACCTAAAAATGAATTAAGTAACTCTGTCTCAGGCAGGGGATACTGTCCTTTATTAGACACAATATTTCGCGAAGGTTTATGTCCAAATATGCCGTTGAAATAAGCGGGCATTCGTATCGAGCCACCAATGTCGGAACCTGAAATAGGATGGTTTATTTTAGTACGTACATTATACATTTTATTTCAATTGTTAATTAAAGAAAATTCACTGTATAAGTAACGATAATTATCTGTTTTGTATATTATAGGCAGAGTATATTGACTTACCAATACCGAAAATACTACCAGCAGCCCCTTGCAAGCACCCTTCCCCGCCTGACGATCCACCAACAATTCTCGTAGTATTGTACGGGTTATTAGTCCTCCCATGTATATGATTGTGTGTTTCCCACCTAAAACAGTATAAATATATTATAGAATATTATATCAAATCATGGCTGTGCTAAAAAGTATGACTCATTCTCGACATAATATGTTAATAATATTGTTTAGATAACACGCAATGCGGACATGTGTGGGTTGAGTCAGAATATGTATCAAAGTACAATTACCACATGCAGATTTCAGGGACATTAGTTAGGCCAATTATTATGGCTCCCTTGTCTCTTAATAATCTTATAGAGTCTGCGTCTTCTTCTGCAATATAGTCCTTACGCAGTACTACTCCGGATGTTTGATGCATGCCTGTAATGAAAATTGTGTTTTTAAAACTAGATTTATTTTTTGTTTATCGAAGTATAAACTCAAACGTCAAACGTATCAATTCAATGGAAGAACAATTTACAGCTTTACAGAATATTTCATTTTAATTGTAAACTAGATGATACCCGCGACTTCGTCAGCGTTCTTTATTATTTTTGTACATAGGAAGAGAATAAAAAAAACATTGACAGTACATAAATTTTTCGATAAGGACCTACTTACGTGTTTAACACTAAAGACGACTGATCGAAATCTATCGAGTAGTTTTTGCGTGATGTCGCACAACGGCAGATCTCGTATCATTTTATTAAAATGTAAGAAGATATATGTGAACATTAAACTTAAAGTACATTAATCATGTAGTTCGCCAGCTTTTACAGGTTCTGTCATAGTACAACTAATGTACTATATGTTATGACAAGAATCTACTGTTCGTATAATTATCTATTTTAGTAATTGTATCCTATGGTTGAAATAAATACATATTTATTTTGGGAATTTGATCACTATATATTAACCTTTCACGGCTATGCAATCTTTGGTGGTAAAAGGCACTCCCAGAAATGGTTTTTCTTTCTCGAACTGTTCTTTTGACTTTGAACCGCTTGAAACGATTGCGTCAGCTTCCCGTGCCTCCTTGAAGGCCAGATCAAAGCGGTCTTCAACGAAGCAATTGAGTGCGGAGTTAACATCTTTTATCCGCCTAATACAAGCTTCTAAAACTTCTACACTGGTAATCTGAAAAAAAAAAAATTGAATGCATGATTATGAAGTTTATTCGGTATTAATTATGAGGCAGTTACTCTAAGCCTATAAATTCAAAATGTATCTACTTAAGAACATTGGAACTTCATTCACCACCATAAGATGACCCCTTTTATGCGATGCAAAATTTTAAGTTTTGGAATCACATTTTGTTACTTCGTGATTTCGGTTTATTTTTATATTAACTTAAGATTGCTATTTAAAAATATCTTATATTGACATTTAAGAATATCTTACAATACTCGTTTTAAATGCGGATACGAATTTACTTACCTTAATTATAATAATTTATTATAATAATAATACTAATTCTATACTTATATTATAAAGGCCATCCGAATATAATTTTTTTTCTCACAGTATTTACTGTAGATATGACTTCATTATTATTTGTGGTACATTTAATATTAAAAGAGGTGGGAGTTACACGAATTTCTTTGCACACACGCATGTATAGCGATGTCCCCGTCGTGTGTTGACTTATGCATAACCTTTTTTAAATACCTTATCGGCGTTATTACAAAGAAGTTAAATACGTATTGAATACTTGCTTTAAAAAGGTTTCGTAATAAATGCACCGCGCTCGCTGAATGTTTGTCATCTTGCTCTTTTGTCTCGCTTTAGTTAGGTTAGGTTGGACTTGCGAAAAAGGATAACGTGAACTTGCCTCGGGCGAACGCGGCGCATTTTAAAGCAAGTATTCAATACGTATTTAATTTTTTTGTAATAACACCGTATAGGTTTTAGCTTTTTATTACAATATCACCTAATTTTATATAGCGATGTGATCTAATATGGTAAACAAGCAAAAGTTAGAGGAATTCGCTTTCAACCTCAGGGTGATAGCGAGCTAGGCGGTCTAAGATAAAGGGCGATGCTATGGTATCATTCACCGAAAGCTTTTTTTTGTATTATAGGGGGCAAATGAACAGGCGGGTCACCTGATGGTAAGTAATCACCACTGTCCATAGACACCGCCCATAGCAACATTAAGGGAGTCGTTAGTGCGTTGCCGGCCTAAAGATATGTATGTTCGTGTATGTTCACCGAATTCGCTACATTTGAACCTACATCCATCGCCGCAGTATCTGAACACGCTAACCATAAAAAACAGGTGAAGGTGGTAGTTCTACGCTGATGCTATAACTGGTTTTAGCATGAATGGTTCGGTTCGTCCGGAGTAGTAGCATAGACCCACAGAAACACCGACGTGAAGTAACAGTGCTTGCATTGTTGCGTTTCGTTCGGTTAGTGAGAGCACCGGGGGCCCACCACCTTCCCTCTCCCTTTCTTCTTTTCCCCTCCCCTCCCCCTTCCCCACCAACACAAGTTGGAAACGCACTTACGACTCCTCTGGTGTTGCTGGTGTTTATGGACGGCGGTGATCACTTAACATCAGGTGACCCACCTGTTCATTTGCCTCCTATGATATAAAAAAAACCGTCAGCTTTTCAATCGTTTCATATCCTTACGGGTGGTACATACACAGACACACGGGCCCATCTGATGATAAATGAGTATATTGCTAGCTGTACTTGTAACTTCTAATTGTCCTTTATTATACATGGAAATTGTCGTCGAAGATTCATAAAGGTCGGTTTTAGGAAATACAGTAAAATATTACCTAAACAAGAAGATTTTTATAAATATTTTTTTTTTGTATGGAAGCTACAACATGAATTCTGGTGTTCAGACGTTATATATAATATAAGATACTATAGGGCCCAACAGACGTTGTCCAGTCTTTATTAAAAAAAACCATTGACAAATTATATACCAAAACCTTCCTTATGAATTATCCACTGGTGAAAACAACATGGAAGTCCGTTTAGTAGTTTTCGAGTTTACCGCGAACAGACAGACAGCCGCGTTAGGAGACTTTGTTTTATACAATGTAACTATATAAAAAATATTACTATACACATACATAGAATGAATAATGATACAATTTTTTAATTACTGTAGTGAATCATATTTATTCTTAAAAAATTATAATCGCATTATTCAGCTTAAAACTATAGCTTTGTTTTATAAACATTATTGTAATGCATTCTTTTAATTGCATTACGTGTTTGTTAATTGTTGTAATGGATGTTTGCATGATATCAAAGTATATAAATAGAATCAGAACAAAAGCACTTCGTAGCGGGAAAGTTTGAGTACATGGCGTACATGCTCAATAGTGACGGTTTGACGTTGTAAGGGGTAATCTCAGGAACTACTGGTCCGATTGGAAAAAATCTTTCAGTGTTATATAGCTTATTTATCACGATAAACCCATTCACGGATGGTTATAGGCTATATATCATCACGCTACGACCAATAGGAGTGGAGCACCAATATTAAATGTTTTAAAATCGGGATTTTTTTCCTCTTGAGAGCTTCCGCTGCGTGTTATCGTTAGCCCAAAGTATCTATTCCACGCGAACGAAGTCGCGGGCAGAGACTAGTGCTCAATAACTGAGCTATATTCTGTTCGTGTGCCAGTTTTAACCCATTTGTACTGACCACGTTAAATATCAAGACTGATAACTTTATAGGTAGGCAGTGTGAACAAAAATGTGTAATTACGGGATACTATCATTACACAGTATAAAATATGGTCCTCTGCCACGTCTGTCATGCAGTTTTCACTAGTAGATTGAGTGATTCTTGAGGAAGGTCTTCAGCAATGTGCGTTTTCTTGGCGTAGAGAGTTGAGGTGAACGGTGTGGTTCTTATATTCTTCTTTAGTACATATATTTTTAATTGAGATAATAAAAGTTGGAGACGGAGTCGCTCATATCATTTAGAAGATAAATAAATATTCAATTGAGCTATACAATAACCATTGCTAATTAGTAATTCAAATTAGAAACCTCTTTAAATACTTAATATTTCTTTATTACATTAATTATGAGAATATAATTAACGAGTGATTCTAGGACCATACTAGGAATTAGACAGTTTTTATTTAACTGTGCTGTAGCGTGGTATTTTCAAGTGTATTTGTATCTATTTCTGTGACACGTTTTGTAGCCTTAAATGGCTCAATGGAGTTTATTATAAGATGTCGTTGAATTCGCTTCACTTGTGGGAGTATATAGGCTATGTAATATTTAAATGAGTATTACGCAGTGGCGGATTTGAAGTCTTGGCCGCCTTAGGCCATTTAGTAAGTACCAGCCCCCCCTTTCTCAACACCCATCATATTGAGTACATAATGAATTAACTTTTTGGCAACATTCTTGAAGGATTTTGTTATACAATGCGGTGCAGTGCGGCCCACTATGATGTACGCGAGCCGTTAGAATATTTACGTACTTTGAGTTATTTCTTGTTGTCATCAGTGAATTTTTCGTGAAGATTGGCCGCCCTAGGCCCCGGCCTCCTGGGCCTTAGGGCAAATCCTCCACTGGTATTACGTCTTCGAATACAATACATTAACATATGTCGCACAATAAAAAATATATTATACTAGCGGCCCGGCGGACGTTGTCCCACCTTGATAATTACAATAGCCTATTACCCGACCGTAGCGCCACCTACCGGGTCCAATTGTAAATCTAAACTATTCTCGGATCCACTGGAACACGCACATAATATTTCATGAAAATAGATTTAGCCGTTTAAGAGAAGTTCAGTGGTATACACACGTACAGAAGAAATTTATAAAGATTAAACAGTTCTTATTATGCAACAGACCGGATTCACACCTGAAGCTGTAAAACGAGTCTCTCTTTGAATTGGAGAATTTATTCTCATCTAATACGAGGTCTAATAAAACTGTCATTTCTTTATAACAATTTCAAAGAAGTATTAGAAGTAGAAAAGTAAGGAGGTATTAAGATACTTCAAAATAATAAGTTTCTATTTCCTAGATAAAGTAAATATATATATATATATTGTATATAATGAAGATACATTTTTAATTTTTCGTAGATGATTCTTGGCTATCTATACTTTGCACTCCATTAACGCTTTTTTTTTTAAATTAAATTTAATGTAATTCATAGCAACGCGGGTATTAGCTAGTTTAGTTATATAGTAAAAATATAATATGCATATTGTTCATGTGTTCATCATTGGTTGAGTAAATATAGAGATTCAAGCAGTTAGGTCATAGTAATGTGTGCAACTCCGTAATTTATCTAATCATTTATTACGATATAAAATAAAGTATGCGGTCTGATATCTAGCAGCTGATTGTTCTAATGTTCTTATAAACTGCGTCTTGTCCGCAATGATATCATTTTTATGAAAATATGATTTCCTCTTATAAAATATACACAAGTAAAATAACAAAAAAGATTTAACTAATATAATATATGGTGTGTCATAAAATAATGTTATAAAAGTATATAATATAATAAATCTGTATCTTTAAAATATTTTAATATATTTATATGAAAACAAAGCTTTTAACAATATCGCCATTATTATAACAAAAATAAATCATGTAGTAAATTAAGTTTATATCGTAATATTTATGACAAATTGTTATAGCTTCGGCGTTAGACTATTTCTATGATGTAATTGTTTACAAAACTGTACAATTTATTTTAGTATATTTGCCGTGTACAATATTTGCTAATTCTACTGTGTATCCTTATCTAACGCGTTTTACACGTAATGATATATTGGTATTATAACAAACCTCTTTTTCTCTTATTTTCTTTGCAACTTCAATCGCTGGCACTTTCAGTATATCATCTGCTATCGGCGGTAACTTTTTACTTCCACTACCGTAGTATATGTTAAAGAAAAACCTCGCTATTGCGGCGATGGCTAATCTAAGAACATGTAACACTCTCAGTTTTAAAGTGACCGGCTTGCTGTGTGCCTCCGTGGTGCTCATATTTGCAAGTAATATATTTAGACATATAAAGAAATGTATTGAAACGCGACGTATATTTTCTTCGATAAAAACAATATAACGGTTGCTACGTTCCGTGGGATTTGCGCTGAGACAACGCCTGTATCACAGCTAGCCACACAACGCACTGTTCAACTCAATGAATGGGCGTCTGGCTGTCGGCTTGTGCTATGAACTATGGACATACTTTCGGCCACGTCATTATCGCTGTCTCGCTCTGTACTGTACTATATTATCGGAATAACTAATGTCGCTGTATGCGTGTATAACTATATTGACGAATTTTATTATATTACCTATGTCCAACACTACCAATTATCCAAGTAGTGTGGCTGGATTTTATGTTAAAGGTTTGTCTCGGCGAAACAAGCACATTTTCATATTGATCATGTTATCATAACGAAAACAGCTGTATTGATATTCAACAACTCCCAATATTTAATTACAAATGTACTTTGCACTGTTATTCCAAAATTTGCATTCGTTTTCGTATGGATTTTTTATTTTATTATAGCGGTTTCATTCATGATTATATCATTTCCAGAATTAGTATGTATTTCGCTGTAACTTCTTTGTATTACTGATTACTAAGCCCGATATTTATGTTGGATGTCTCTTATTTATGAAGTGCTGAAATCACTGTTACAATATGTTTACTCATAAATCTATTAAACGAGCCATGTGGTGGATATCTACATTGTACATATCTGCCATTAACAAAAGGGTGTTAGAAAAATCATGCTTATAAAATGAAAATGGTATAAATAGAACAGAGTTCATTGATTTTTGTATTTTTAACTGAAATAATTTTCTGACAAGTACATGACAATGTCACTTGATAATTGAACAGTGTAGAGTAAAGATTATTTAAAACCTGTTCTTTAATAATTAATCAGATTTACTTTTGGCTTAATTATGAAATTATGGTCAAGCGTTACAACAAATAAAACAAACATATCAAAAATAATTGTATTCCGAATTATCGTGAGATTAAAGTTTAAAAAAAAAGTGGACAAATTACTTTCGTGAAGTTTAATTGAGTCGATTAGTACATAATACGATTTATTACTTTAATTAGAAATGCGTTTTATTGACATTTTTATTTTAAGCATAGACTCTATTTATATTCTTATCCTACCTATATATTATATAAGGAACACGATGAAAAATTGTTTTATCTGTCTCCTGTAGAACTTTTTAATATTATAAAAACTTACATATTTCAAATTAATTTATTTTTATTTAAATAGTTTTTTTTATATCAAAGGAGGCAAACGAACTGGTGGGTCACGTGATGTTAAGTGATCACCACCGTCCATAGACACTAGCGACATCAGGGACGTCGCAAGTGCGTGGCCAGCCTGTATATAGGAGAAGGGGGAGGGGAAGGAAAGGGAAAGAAGGAAAGAGGAAGGGACGTGGGCCTACGGCTCTCTAACTGACCGAACGAAACACAACAATGCAAGCACTGTTATTTCACGTCGGTTATCTGTGAGAGGGGTGGTACTACCCCGGAGGAGCCGACCCATTCATGCTGAAACCAAAAATAACTTCAGCGGGGCTCTACCACCTACAAAAGTATAGTAGTAGTATCCGTAAAACAATTTTGTAAGCCCTGGACAGTTCAAAAGTATTATATGTTAGTTCATTAAAATATCAAGGCCTGTGTGAATTTGCACAATTGATACATAATCTTGTGTCTACTTTTAGATTTATTACAAACATTTACAATACTCTTTGAATAATATTAATGGATATTAACAATTTACTTATCTGTCCTAAATATTTAAGCTATAGTTGATTTCTAAAATATATTTTTTCACGTTATCTCCATTTCTAGGGCAACATTTTTCTTATGTTTTATGCAGGATTCTGTTCTGATATCTTTACTTAAAACTAGTCAAGATTAATAACTCATACACAATGTTTGTGGTTATTATGATATGATTTTAACTAATTTTTTTACTCCGTTTTCTAGTTTGAATTAACCACATAATGTCAAATTACTCGTTGTAACAAACAGCAAACAGCGTGAAGTGTTTCTTGTTAGCGTCGTGTGAAATACTGTTCATGAGTTTATTATTAAATGAGTTATAAATAAACTTCATATTACGTATAGCTTTTAAAAAAAATCGCGATGAGAATCTTGAGTAATCAGTACCTACATTAAGATTCATTTTCATAATACTGTCTTGATAAAAAAAACTTTTTACAAAAAATTAAACCGCCGAAAAAACTGAAAAGCAAAAAATAATAAACCTTCTATTTTATTAATCTTTGTAACTAAGTTCTTAAAGTAATGTAAATATACATAAGTGATTTTAAGTCGGCGTCAAACAAGCAAATTAATTAATTACGTAAAGCATATATATAATAAGTTAATGTCAGCGAGACAACAACCAGAACGGGCACACACGTTACCGCTGGAGATTTCACATTGCATTTTTAGTTTGATTTGGTTATATGTTTGAATTTAAAGTAATTTAGTTCATTGATTATTTGGCGCCGACTCAAAATCATATAGGTATATTAACATTACTTTAAGAACTTAGTTATTAAGATTAATAAAGTAAAAGGTTTATTACTTTTTGCTTTGCAGTTTTTTCGGCGGTTTAATTTTTTGTTAAAAAGTAATTATTTTTTAATTTTTTGTGGCTATTATCTACTAATTAGTACATGCTTAATTTATTTGTAATACACAACTGAGAGACTGAATTATAAATCATCCCCTGTTTTTCTACCCTTGGGGTTGTTTTTTCTTGTCAAAATATATATGGTACCAACTGCGGGGTATATTCTTTCAAATCAAAGAATAATAATTAAAGTCGGGCTATTCTTTCAAAAGTTATGCGCGGTCATAAATATAATCAGTGAGTGAACAATCAATCATTCTCTATTTTCATACCCTTAGGTTTGGAATTTTATTGTAAAAAGTTATGCGTGATCATACATAAAAAAAAATATACACAAATAAAAAAAGTCTAAGCAACATGCGTCATATTACAAATTTTACCATTTATATTAATTAATTTCTAAGTATTTACTCAAAGTGCGTAGGTAAGTAAACTTTTTTGTTATTAATGACATACTGGCTGGTTGTAAAAAAAAATTGATTATGTTTTGTTTTTTCATAAAATTTAAATGATTGCGAATTTGTTTGAATTTAAGTGCGTTTTAATTGCTACGTTTAGTCTTGATCTTATAATTTTACCAACCATTTATATAAAGTTGAATTGTTAGATATTCTTTACGTCATGAAGCGACGTCATTTGATGACAGATGAGAGAGAGCAAAGAGCTGTAGGGATGTTGCAAGTGGGAAGTAATCAATCTCAGGTATCTCGACATTTTGGCATTCATAGAAGTGTTATTCGTCGTCTTTGGCAGCGCTACAATAATACAGGAGAACCAGCTGAACAGCATCCAGGCCGTAAAAGGAGTACAACCACTCGGCAAGACCGGTACATACAACTGACTGCAAGACGCCAGCCGATGTTAACCGCTCGAGAGATAAGTTTGAGGCTACAAATTTCAAGTGGTGTTGATGTAAGTCCTCAAATTGTGCGAAATCGACTGCATGAGTACGGCCTACGAGCTCGACGCCCAATCAGGTGCCCACCGATACGTCACGGGAATCGCGCTCGTCGATATGAATGGTGTAGAGAACGCATAACATGGACCCAGGAACAATGGGATAAAATTATGTTTTCCGATGAGTCGCGATTCGGTTTTAAGCCTAATACAAGAAGGGGCGAGTGTATCGTCGGCCCGGAAATACTGAAAGGCTCAGGTGCGTTCAGGTAGTTCATCCATACAGCGGTTCAGCAGTTATGTTATGGGCGGGTATTATGAAGAACAGGCGAACTGAGCTCGTTTTTGTAAATGGAAACATGAATGCTGAAAATTACATTAAGGATATTCTCAGACCTTATGTCTACCCATTTGCACAAACCTTTGGCTCCGATTTTAGGTTAATGCATGACAATGCGCGTTCACATACAGCTCGGCGAACCAGTGAATACTTTGCAACGGAGAACATCCGGGTATTGCCTTGGCCTGCACAAACGCCAGATCTCAACCCCATCGAGCACGCATGGGACATGCTCCAGAGACGTGTTTTGAAGGACTTCGACGGAGGGACAACAACCCAACAGCTGAAGGATTTGTTACAATTCCATTGGAAGCGAATACTGCAAGATGACATAAACTGTCTCATTAATTCAATGAATAATCGTTGCCGACAAGTTCTGAATAGCAAAGGAGACCATACTTTGTATTAAATTGTTCTGTTCTTTCAAAATAAATACATTTTCTTTAGAAATTTCATTTTGTAAAAAAAAAAGTTTAGTTTCTTATGTATCTTAGTTTCTACAGTATATTCTCATATTGTTCATTTCTGTTATTAAAATAACTTATAAAGACTACAGCTGTTATTTTTACATCATAGAACCCTAAAGATATTATTTTAAAAATAAAATACAACGTTATAATGTGAAGAACCATCCTAAAATTTAAATTAGTACATGTTGCTTAGACTTTTTTGATGAGTGTATATATATATATATATATATGTATATATATATATATATGTGTGTATATATGTATATATATATATATGTATATATATGTGTATATACGCATCGAATTGAGAACCTCCTCCGTATTTTTCGTTGGTTAAAAATCGCTTAAATGTTTAAACGAAAATGAATCGCTGTATGTTCGTTAAATATTATATACATTTTACCGACAACTACACAATTAAAGGTTTCAATTTTTTAAACGCAACCTATTTATTCGTTTCAACATTCAACGGACTTAGTAGATTTTTAATATATGGTATAAACACCCTGACTCACAAACTATCGCAATGTTTAGATTTGAATTATTATACATAGTTATGAGCTAAACGTAACATCAATAGATCATTATATCGTTTCCCTTTTTTTCCAGGATAATATGGCAGATACTCCGGAAAGCGAACACATGTCAACGAGAAGCAGTTCACTAAAAATATCTTTACCAACTGTCCTGTGTACATCTGAACCTCCCGATAATCCTGAAGTACAGATAAAACCTAATTTCGTTTCGTCTGAATCTAAATTATCGTTACCGTCGAGTTTAGGCACTCCAACTTCACCGTTAAAATTATCCTCTCCTTTATCTTTACCTACATCACCATTCACGACTTCTCAATCTAAAAATAGTTTAGGTATGAATAAATCACAGGAGACGTCGAAAACGTTGTTAAACACAGGTTCTGCTACAGGTAAGTCAATTTCTCGTAAAACTAACGATTGTTTATTTATACCGTTAACGATTGTAGTAAATTATTGCTCAATCGATCTATCTTTGAGAGTTTTCTGGTTTTTATTTTATTCCACGTGTTTCTTTTAGCAGTTTAAACGTAAGCTTTGCACAATAGTGTTCTGAATTCGACCATATTTAACGAATATCTTCGTTCGTTTTTTAGATTTTCTAGACCCTTTTAGACGTGCAATAGATTGTAACTGACATTTTTTTCTTCTTTTATGTTTGTTGACGATTCGATTTACCGTGTTTATTTGTGTCTTTATTGAAAAGAAAAAATATTAATTCAATAGTATATCCTCCTTGAAATGTCTTTCTAGATGTATAAAACATGATTCAAATTGTATAAAACGAATACGAAAATAGCTCTACATTAGACTAAACGTTATATGCGATATTTTTTGTGTAAAAGATTTTTTTTATTATTTCTTGTAAAATACCGTTTTAATTTCCATGAAAGTAGTCTGTGTTCTACTTTGGCGCTAAAGTTACCTCGCTATCTTCTAATTTCCACAAAATCGGTTTCGTGTTCCTTAAGTCATAAAAATGTAACAGTTTTCTTTTTCAATAAACTTTTTACCCAATTCTCGCTTTTTTAGTTACAATTCTGAACTTATTTAGTTTTGTATTCCCTTGATAAATATCATTGCGATTTTTAAACAGAAAAATGTAATTTTTTAAAATTGATTCCGGGTAGATTTTTTATAAAAAAAATAAAAACAACATACCTACCTGTTTTAAAACTGCTATTGAAAGTTTTGCATTTATTGATTACTAGCTTCTGCTCGCGACTTCGTTCGCGTGAAATAGTTCCTTGGCGATAACAAAGACTCAACAGAAGCTCTCATGAGGAAAAAATAAACTATTTTGAAACATTCTTCATAGGTGTTCTGCAGTTATTGGTTTTAGCGTGATGATATAGTCTATAGCATTCCTCGATAAATGATCTCTCTAACACTGATTTTTTTCAAATTGGACTAGTAGTTCCTGAGATTACCCCCTACCGCCTAATAAACTTTACCTCTTTATGATATTAGTGTAGGTTATATTTATCATTACATAGTATAAAACAAAGTTCTCTGCCGCATCCGTCTGTTCGCGATAAGCTCAAAAACTACTGAATGGATTTTCATGGGATTTTCACTAGTAGATAGAAAGTAATTCACGAGGAAGGTGTATGTATATGTATATAATTTGTCAAGGTGTTTCTTATTATCAGAGCAGGGCAACGTGCGCCGGGCCTGCTAGTTGTTTTGTATAAATACATTTAATCCTGAAGTTTAAATCATATAAATTGAAAAATACAGATTTAAATAAGAAATCGAAGTTTCGCCTGTATACATACATTCTTTTTGAATCTTTATGAACCAATTGTACAAATTAAAATATATGTCTTACACGTTAAACAAGGACAGAAAATTTTAAGATTTATTTTAATAATATTACGCAACAATATAAAATTAAAATAATCAGAATAAATTCTTTAAAATAAAGCATAGACTTACCGAAATTATATACCTAAACTCCCTCTTTTACAGATAGTTTTGGTTATAGCAGAATAACATAAGATAAGCATACACCCAAGGATGCATATTAGTTATTTATTAACCCCTTACTTGATTATGTTTAATTAAACAACGTAACATAACGAGCTTGTTGTGTGAATTGGGAATAATATTCTATTTGGCGCGGGCTGCTAATTACTGTTTTGTGCTATTACGTAATTATTGTTAACTTTTTTATTAGTGTTATATTCGCTATATATATGTCATCAGCCTGAATTATTTTCAGTATAAAAATGTATCACCAATATACTGTACATTTTATTATATTTTTCAAATACATGTATATTTTTTATGTCATAGGAGGCAAACGAACAGTCAGGTCACTTGGTGCGTTGCCAGCCTGTGTTTGAGGAAAAGGAGAGGGGAAAGGAGGAGAAGGGGTTGGAGGGGAGGTGGTCCTCCAGCGCTCTCACTGACCTAACGAAATGCAATAGTGCAAATACTATATTACATTACATTGGGCAGTTCAATGTTTTATGAAAGAAATGGATTGAAAAGAATTGGTCATAACAATATTGCCTAGATTTTCGATCTCTGTAAATACTTTACCGCGTTTGCAATGAAGTTTTTGATACTGACCCCTTATTTCATCAGCCTAATTGGCATCTCCTGACGTTGGCTGGTTGCTAATCTACATACTCTAAAACCTAATGGATTAGTGACATCCGCTAGCGTTATGGAATAGGTTATCCGGTTGGGTATTCTGCCAGAGTATGGGTCTATTGAAATAGAGATTAAAACACGCTCTTCAAGGCTGGTTTACGCAACATTAATACCTCCGTTATTGCAGTTATCGACAGGCGACGGTAACCATTTACCATCAAATTGGCCGCCTGCCTGCTCGCTGCCCTTTTGTATAAAGAAAGTAAATAAAAGAAAATTACACGTGGCAGGAATGCTAACATTAAGACCAGACCGACCGAAGTTAAAAATATGATAGGTAAGATTTGGAATGAGTACATCAGAGGAGGTTTAAGTGTGGAATGGGCATGTCATGTGGGAACATGAATGTTATGTAATCAGAAAAGTTTTAACTACGAAGGGAGTTTTGACGGGATAATGGAATGCCATGTAGTGGTCTTTATATTTTATTCATAATCTTATGTTATTTGGCTCTATGTTTTGTAATGTTGATGGTGCTTTACGTAATATAATGCTGTTATTGTGCATCAGTGAAGTGGATCGGAAATAATAGCACGGAGCATGGATTCTGACTTACTACAAAAACTCCCTGAAAAGTTCTAACAAGACGGCCACCATCTTGTTTGTTCATAGAAACTATATCAATAAATTTGTAATATCGTTACTCACTTGACAATGGCAGTAATAGTTTACTAAAAGACTGGTTACCAAAAATAAAATAAAATAGAAGGTGGACGGATGTAGGGGTAGAGGAAAACTGAAGAAGGTGTGAATGAATTGTTTAAAGAATGAAATGTGTATAAAATGAGTGAATACTGAGATGACATCTGGCAGATGAGAGTGTACATGGAAAACATACTACACCTATTTTACTTAGTATAAGGGTATGAAGATGAGATTATATTAATTAATATTTTAAAGCTGTGCAAATAACCAACGGTGCTCCATTAATATGATACTAGAGGGCGCCCAGTGGTCGACATTCGACCATAGTTATTTGATATTTTAAGGTTTGAAATTATTAGGGTTTTTTTGTCAAAGGGTATACTTCTATAATCAAAGGTTTTCATCATGGCTACTCAGTTATTTGCCATGATCTTTAATTATATAAAGATTTAAAAGTGTCTGTGTGTAAGTGAAAATTGAAATTAATTATAAATTTGAAATAAAAACCACGTGGTAAATAAAACTCCCAAATTTTAAGCAAACATAACTTTACGAAAATAAAGAAATTTATCGCAACCCATGACAAAATTTTCAATTAATTTTACACGACACCATGGTTGGGTGGTATTCCTAGGTGATATTGAATTAAATGTAGTCGGATCATTATGAGAAATAGTGATGTACCCAGTATCATCGTTTGGAAAAGTAATAAATCCACAATACAATCAAATGGTGAATACAAGACAAAGATGTTTTTAATAATCATTAGCTTTTGAAAATAAATTCTTTTTTGTTGCTACATGAGGTTGAATTGCAACGAACCGCGGAGGTCTAAGTCATGGATTACTTTTATGAACAAAATCCTTATTTTGATTATACAAAGTATTATTTGGCTCATTACTTTATCACATCATCATTTGAAGTGAGTTCACCATAAAAAATAATAAACATTACAATAATAGTTATATATTATAATATTATTGTTGAATGTAGGAAAAATTATAATTGGAACGTAAGAGTTAAAAAATACATACAATCGAGCATAGCAACCTCCTTCACAGTTCACAACCTTTTTTGAACTTCGTAATTATTGACGGCTGTGAAAATGTCTTTTTTATTTACATGTGTGTATATGTTGTGTAAAATTCGAGTAGTAGTGTGAGTAGTGCATATTTTAATTAATTTAATGTACTTCTAATGCATTTTATATAAAATAAATAGCTTTCTGCACTTCTCCGCCATATAAACTTTAACTATGCCAAATTTCAAGTTCACTCGTCGACGGGAAGTAGGTTAAAAAGGGATACAAAAATTTTACTTCACGTATTAATATATATGATGATATGTATGGTATATTTTAGGCAATATTTTAATTGGTAAAAACATTAATTTTATCAACGACGAATGAATCATTAAGTAATTAATAATACATATGTTATTAAACTCTTATATATGTTACAGATGTATGTGTGTCGTTACATTTCAAAATGAATTAATTACAACTTTAGTTGTTCATAATATAACATGTGTAACAGGTCTCTTCGTCATAGGATTTAATTGTGTATAAGGGTGTTTTTTATAATTAGAATTTATACACTTTATAACGATAAATATTTATTTTCTTTTCAACTTTTTTAAGGTTTTCACTTTTTATATACCGAGAACAAAGTTCAAATTTGGCTGTCCATAAGGTTTTAGTTTTGTTTTTTTTTTTTTTATAATCTTCATATTTTACATGTATAAAATTTGAAGATCTTGAAAATTGACGTAAAATAGCATTTAACTCATTTTGAAATGCAAGGTTATTATAATCATGCTAGGACCAATAGGAGCGGAGCACCAATGAAGAATGTTTCAAAATCCTTTTGTTTCTTCTGAGAGCTTCCGCTGCGTTAGCCCAAAGTAACTATACCACGCGGACGAAGTCGCGGGCAGAAGCTAGTATATGATACGAATGAGTTTTACTCTTTATTAATCAGCAAAACGTTTTCTATAGGCGTAATTAAATCCATGTTTCTTTTGGAAAAAATCCTTGTTTGGCTATTTTGCCTGTTCTTATAATATTTAAAGGAATAATTGTTACTGATTTTAAGTGTAAAAAAGCAGTATATATTTAAGCTCACAAAAAAATAACGTAAGACATTTTAATGGAACAAGTATGCGAAATCATTAATATATACTACTGCTATGAATATCTTCATTAATTAATTAACCATAAGTAAATAGCTAAGGCCATCACTGAATAATCTTCCATCTCGTCTCTCATCAAACCTATTAAACTCTGAACAACGTGACCGGACTAACAAACTAGAAACATCATTATAGAAACTATGACAGAATATGAATTATTCTAAACTATGGTTATTGTAAACTGAACTGTAATTCAAAGTATTAAGTGCTACATTTCTGATATTAAATACAATAGATTCTATCTGTTTGACTTGAGTGTTGTATATTTACAGGTAACTCAGATGCTTTTGCGTTCTCTAAAATGAACTTAGTAAATTTATAAATCAACTAACCGCCCGCCCTAGTTTCGTACGGTTGTTACTAAAGAACATAATGAAACCAAATCTTGTGTTTACAATTCCCTCTATTCTGTCAATTTATTGAAGACCTCCCTCTACAAACCTCTAGCTTATTCAGTCACTCACTTTTTATATGGATAATTTTCAAACAAAATTTTTCCACTATTCCGTACGATTTTTCAAATATTTTCTTTTATATAATCCTTGTCCCTAAAAAGAATTAGTCAAATAGGTTTTATTAGGTCAGTGGCGGCAAACGAACATGCGTGTCACCTGATGGTAAGTGATCACCGCCGCCCATGAACACCTTGTGACACGAGGACAATCACAGATGCGCTGCCAGCCAAATAGGTGTAGTAGTTATTTTGAAGTGATGCGTGTATTTTATGCTTATATAGATTTTAACAGCAATAAAAAAAAACGCGTTCGTAACGTTTATATAGTCTGGTCAAGCTGTTAAGACCTTGTTTGGGCAATAGCGTAGTCAGTTCGTGAAAAAAAAAATCTATTTTTTACTTGGAATCTTTCTTCTTAATTCACTTTTTTAATAAATCAACCTTCGATAATAATGTTAATGGGTATTATCTTTACGAGTCGAGTGCTCTTATCTCCGTCTAGTTAAATCCATAACGCGCAGTTTGCAATAAATAATAAAGGTATAGCTTTTTCAGGACGTGAAAATGGAAAAAGCTCGTCATTGGTAACGGTACAATGTATATTCAGTCGCAGTCGAGCGTAGAACGTGGAGTTGGACGGGCGCGTCCTTGTAAATCGTTTTTGCTTTCACCGATATACACGGGCTCGTTGAATTTATTCATATATACTGAAGTTTTAAGAATTTTAACTGAAGAACTATATAAATATTGTTAAGTGTAAACCTAAATATGTTTGATCACGAGCGTTAAACACACTCCGGGGAAATACAAAGTATTTGTTTATTGACAATTGTAACTTAGTAAAGTTTGTTTCAACAATGTAAAAGAAGAGTGTAAAAGAGAAACAATGTTGACATAGTTATATAACTTATCTACATATTAGATAATACAATGATATGAAGTGAGATGCCGTGTTGCGGATGTTGGTGGAACGGCAGGCAAAGGCATCGACCTCCCGACACCGTCATATCTGGTTATTTTTCATTTTATATAGCTATCTTTAATTTAGCTAAAAATAATTCTAACATATTAGGTTAAACATAATTAAAAATAATAATTAAAGGCATGCAATATTTTACAAAAATCTTTCGTTTATAATAATTCTTTCTAATATTATAATACGAATTGGAGTTTGTTTGTGTACTTGTTACTTTCAACTACTTAACTGATAATCTTGATATCTTGTATACACATTGTCAGACGTATAGAACAGAACATAGAGTACCTTTTATTCCCAAAGAATGTATTGTTCCGGCGAGTTGGATCAAATCCAAATTAACGTGAACTATAAACCGTGTGT
Source organism: Antheraea mylitta (assembly GCA_014332785.1). Lineage (NCBI taxonomy): Eukaryota > Metazoa > Arthropoda > Insecta > Lepidoptera > Saturniidae > Antheraea > Antheraea mylitta. Next base: position 5,850,749 of record JACEII010000004.1, on the reverse strand, counting down.
AATCTATACTAATATGAATAAGTGATTTTGGGCGGTTGTAGGGGGTAATATCTACTAAACCGATTATGAAAATTCTTTTACCTATAGAAAACCACGTTATTTGTGAGTCTCATAGGTCAAAAAATGAAAAGACTTTTTTTTGATAGTCGGATTTGCAAAGTAAGTCGGAGATAAAACGGTCGAACGAGAACCTTTCTTACGAACTCTGCCTTACCGATGAGAGATATATGATCGAGTTTTAGAGTAAAGTTATAGAGCTTTATAATACCTACAAAAGTGTCTAACTTCAATTGTCAGCGCGGGATAACGTCCGCCGTGTCCGCTAGGAGCTAATCTATACTAATATATTATAAAGAGGTAAAGTTTGTGAGTTTGTGACGTTGTGACGTTGTAGAGGGTAATCTCAGGAAATACTGGTCCGATTTCAATAATTCTTTCAGTGCTATATAGCTCATTCATCGATAATGGTTATAGGCTATATATCATCACGCTAAGACCCATAGAAGCGGAGCACAAGTGAAAAATGTTTCAAAATCGGGATGTTTTTTCCTTATGAGAACTGCTGCGTGTATCTATGCCACGCGAACGAAGTCGCGGGTAGAGGCTAGTAATATAAACAAATCTTCCAGTTTAATTTTAATGATAATCTATAGTTTGTATGTAATTTACTATTTTCTGTGTTTACAGGTGACTTCATTATCTTTAATAGATATGAAATGAATACACACACGCAAAGTAAATTTTAGATCACGTTCTTTTTATTTGTCTTATAAAAACTTTAAGACAAAACACCATTATTATTTTTTTTTTATATATCATAGGAGGCAAACGAACAGATGGGTCACTTGATGTTAGGTGATCACCACCGTCCATAGACACTTGCAACAACCAGGGGAGTCACAAGTGCGTTGCCAGCCTGTGTTTGGGAGGAGGGCGGGGAGGACAGGAAGGGAAGGAGGAAGGGGAAGGGGAGGGTACGTGGGTCTTCGGCTCTCTCACTGACCGAACGAAACGCAACAATTTAAGCACTGTTATTTCACGTCGGTTTTCTATGAGAGAGTGGTGCTTCCCCGGACGAGCCGACCCATTCGTGCTGAAAACAATAATAGCTTCAGCTTGGCTCTACCACTAAATTTACATACAAGTATTTTTCTTACATAATTGTACACATGTACCTGTAAATATTGTTATAGTAATATAATGAATGTAAAGATTCCATTAACGGGCAAACTCTTGTCGGAGGATACTATTGTAATCGACAGTCTACAATGTAAATATTGGAGACTTTAAAAAACATAAAGAAAATTCAGTATCCTTTTTTGCTGTGTGAGAATTTTTACAGCGTTATGATCCTCTAAAAAGACCCTCTTAAAACAACAACCGACATTATTACTATGGAATGAAATTATTAAGTAAATCAGTTAACTTTAGAAATGCTCATTGGTATTCGTCGAGTGTATGCATATTTGTAACACGTATTCCAATTACATATTCTAATGTAGAATATAAAATGATAAATTTGCTTTATAAACTTTGGAAGGTTGCGATATTTTCAGTTATATATTCTCCCTTGTGTCTAGCGCTCTCAAATTGGCTAGCCATTTACATAGACTATTTATGTTTTATGACTTACGACAGTAGTTGACCTCGACAGCCTTTATTGCAACTTTTATTGTTATCGTTATTAGAAGTTAAGGGACCTAAAGTCATAATTTTATTAATTTTACACGTTCTTTCCCCTTAAAGGTATCTCTGTTTAATATTAGTACCTGGGCGACCGAGACTTGCTCGGTTTTTTAAAATACATTACTATATAGCTATATTTTTTCGTTGCCTGAAAACTCAGTTAAAAAGGTTTTTTATAAATAAAATCAGCTAAATCGATTTATCGTACTCGAAACTACCTATATACTAAGTTTCATGGAAATAGATAACGCCGTTTCCGAGATCCTGAATATATACAAATATAAAAATATACAAGAATTGCTCGTTTAAAGGTATTAGATAGATAGATAAAGGATTGAAGTCCGTTTATCTAAGAGCATTCTTATTCAAATTATTAGAATCTGCAGGCAAATTATTTCGTTGTGCATATTTTCTAATTTCTGATATTTATTTAGATATTCATTGAAATGATATACTGTAAAGGACAATTTTCAACTAAATGTCCAAAAGAAATAAGGTGCTTAATTATATTTTTCAAAACAGTGTCGCAAATAAACAATTACTATTTTAAAAATATGTAACAAATAAAAATGATTACTCTGGAGATATATATATGTCACTCCACAATTTTCAGTACGTATTTTCCACACGCACAATATAATTGTGATAATTGAATTGTCCGCATCTTCGTTTGCCTCCATGACATAAAAAACAATATTTACAAACAATATCTAACAAATTATTTGTCATTCCAAACTTTCAAGTCTGAACAAATTCTTTATCTCCGTCTATAATCTATTACTGTGCCTTAGTTATATTCCTCCTATAAAAGAATACATGAATTTCATTATCAATCTAGAAAAATAATTTACGAAAGTTGAAATTTCATTAAATATCCTAATACTTATCGACCCATCTCTAATATAATCCTTTAGCTAAATTATATTTAAGATCACGGAGATGCTATTTAGATATCAGAATGCTTTAATGCATGTGTGTTTATATTCACTTATGAATTTACTCATTTGTCCTTGCACATACAACCGAGTATTTGCATTTAACACTTATTCGTGTAATTTGCGTGAAAATTAATTAGTTCCATTGCATTTAATATTCACCTTCTATAGAACAGAGACTTTATATGTAGATTACATGATGATTGCATTGTAAATTAATACATTTTTTAAATTATTCTGTTGTTAATCACTTAATTAATATTAGTTCTGGTAGTATATTCAATGTATATTGTTGTTATCATTAAAAATATTTAAATCTTTCCCAATATATTGTTGACTATGATGTCAAACTTTAGGTTATTATTTATATTTAATACTAGCTGTTACCCGTGGCTCCGTACACATTTTTTGAATGTATTAATTAAATTTAAAATTGTTTTTACATGTTTAAATAACAATAATACTCTTTCAAAAATATTTGTAAGTATGACACGCACATCATCAGGTAACATCAGCACATCAGCAACAGGTAACATTTACATTATATATGTGAATACTAATAGTGTATCGAATGGGATGGGATTTATCATAAGCCACATAGCTGGAACTTTAAACTACTATCTATGTATCACCCTCAGTGCTCACTTACACTATATAAGAAAGTAATGAAAATATTAAGCTATACATTATCGAACAATATGTGTTCAATCTTTTATTATATAGATATAATATCGGGTATCGTCTGCTGAACTCGCTAGCTTAAATAAAACAGCTAATTAGTTAGTTATTTGCCCGTAAAATTCCCGTTCAAATATTACTTGTACTCCGTTGAAGCTGTTAAGCTTGCTAGGTCAATAGCGTAGTCATTTCTAAGAAAACAAAACCGTTCATATAGGTCCAGCTGTTTCGGAGATTACCCGGAACAAATAAACAAACAGATATATCGACAGAATTAAAAAAAATGTTGATATTTGTAGCACCGCAGATATATGTATTCATCAAAAAGTATTTATTTGAATATTATATACACACGCTTTATTCTTATAATACGTAATATATCACAAACTAAAAATTGGGAACAAAACTAACGTGGAATAAACTTTTTGAGGAGTTTTTGACGGGATTTCAGTCTGTTATGTAGTGATTTTATATTTTATTCATAATTTTGTGTTATTTGACTCTATATTGTGTTAAATGGGCGGCGTTGTATGTAATATGGTTTGTTTATTATGCTAAGTGAAATAAATGAAAAATGATACCACGGAGCATGTATTCTGGGGTTTTGAAAATTAAGAAGATAAAAATTTACGAAATATTATATAGCAGATTTGGCGCTTATATATAGAGAATACATAAGAACTACCTATATTGACAATTTCAGAATTGGCAGTATGGATTAATTCTTTCGCCTGTATTGTGATGTACGAATATTATTACTTCTAACCTTTTAGAATAGCAGCACAAAATAGACTTTTAAAATGTTTGCGATAGCATAGTACTACTTATAATCAAAAATTGGAATTAAAAATAACCTAGAATAAACTTTTGAACAGGAACACAAAATATACCCTAATAATATTTCCAATAGAATTTTATCATGTTACCATGGCAACGCATATAATACTGACACTGACACGCAGCGGATGCTCTAAAAATAGCCCGAATTTGAGACATTCTTCATTAGTGCTCCGCTCCTATTGGTTTTAACGTGATGATATGTAGCCTATAGCCATCCCCAATAAATGAGCTATCTAACACTGAAAGAAACTTTCAAATCGGACCGGTAGTCCTTGAGATTAGCGCGTTCAACCAAACAAACAAACAAACTCTTCAGCTTTATAATATTAGTATAGATGTGTGTTTTAAACTAATCCCAAATTTGTCTGTATGTAAATGAAAACTTTAGGCGAATATTTTTGTTTAGGACCAGTAAACAAATGTGAACTGTCACGCTCGGGTCGGTGACTTTTTTTTTTCGAACTGACTACGCTATTGACCTAGCAAGGTTTTAGAAGATTCACCGGACTACACTCTGGTCGGTGACGCTGAATCGGGCTTACTCAGCTTTACGTACTAAATCACCCATTCTTCCTCTCTATAGGTAGGAGCCCGGCGGTTTTCTTCCGTCGGGCGGACCGTTAAGGCGGCTCGACAAGATTGAGTAGCATTGTACGATCGCATGCCGCCTCAACAACTACGTTCTGTCGGTACACCGTGGGGCTTAGTCAGTGCGAGTCGGACATAATCCACCGAGTCCGGTTTTGGATGCGCTAGCGAACGCACGTGTCCGATATCTCCTTTGTTCGAGATCTTTTGTTCTCGATTTCGTTGTGATTGTTCAGTGCTAAGTTGAGTACAGCTGCGGCACACGTTTACAAAATCTACCTGAGTGAGTGAGACATTCCCTTATTTATATATTTACCCGTTTATTTATATACTCATTTTTCTATTCCTTATTCTTAAATATCTAACCAACTATTATTTATCTGTTTAATTATCTATTTATTTCCTCATATATTTCGTTAATTTTTATCTATTTAGTGATAAAGTAATCTATTTCTGTGCCCCCGTATATATGTAAGTACCTATTTATTATTATTTATCTATTTTATTCATTTATATTATAGTATCTTATTCATATACATGGTCCCCTGTCTCGCCCACTCATTTATTTATTTTGTGCTTTCGCTTTGTTTGGTTTTAAACAGTTCTCTTGGTCCCGACTCGATATAGTCCCGTAGCTTACCGTTTGGCGTGCCCCCCTGCCCTTAAGGCAGGGAGGTTGTTTCGCGAACCCTCCCTCTCCTCGATCCACCGCGATGGATCCGTTAGCTGTGGCAGAATACTATCGTAAAAATCTCCTTGAGAGCGGTTTAGATCAGGAGATTGTAAATTCGATTTACCGCAACGTAGCGTCGCAGGCCGCCGAGGGCCTTTTTACCATTCCGACCGCGAATTCCTTTGCGTCCCTCTCGCCGCAGTCTGCTCTAGACGCGCGCGACAATGGTCTACTTGAGGCCTCGATTCCTAGCTCCAGCTCGGAGGCCGACTCCGAGATGGAGCTAGACGAAAAAGCGTCCGCCGTTTCGACCGCGACCGCGACCGAGTCCGCGATTCCCGCGCCTTCAGCGCAGACAGACAAGGACGGCTATACGACCGTCTCGCACAAGAAGCGTCGTCCGGGCAGCCCGACGGATTCGGGTTCCGTTGGCCCACAAAAAGTAGCCAATATAGACGGCGCGCGAGTGCCGTCGACCGCGTCTATACCGCCGCGAAAACAGAACGGCAATAATAACAATAGCTCCGTCTCGCTCACTCCGTCCGCAGCTAGGAAGCCGCGCCCGCCGCCGCCTGTTACGATACAGGATAAGTCCAAATGGACTGCGATCTCAAACAGCCTAAAAACGCGTAATATTAATTACACGAATGCGCTCAGCACTCCGGCGGGCATTCCCGTTAAATGTCCCACGTCGGACGATCACCGCGCTTTGATCCGTTTTCTCACAGAGATGAAACTCGCGTATTTTACGTACGCGTTAGAAGACGAGCGCCTCCTGCGTGTCGTGTTACGCCGTGTCCGGCCGAAATCTCGGTCGAAGAAGTTACCCTCTCCCTTAAGGAGAAGAATTACCCAGTCCGCGAGGTACACCGTATGTACCGTCCAAGCACTCGCGCCCCATATAATATGGTGCTAGCCATCCTCGACCGGTCGCAGGAGGGCAAGGCCATTTTTTCCCTCACGTCTGTGTGTGGCCTCAACGGGATCACCGTTGAGCCCCCACGCAAGACCCACATCCCTTCGCAGTGCCATAACTGCCAGAGTTATGGCCATTCCGCGAAGAATTGTCATCTTCGCCCCAGGTGCGTCAAGTGCCTGGGTGACCACGCCACGAAGGAGTGCGAGCGCGCTCCTGGCACTCCCGACCCTCCCAGTTGTGTGCTCTGCGGTAACGCGGGTCACCCCGCGAACTATCGCGGATGTCCCCGCGCGCCGCGCACACAACGTCCCCGTCAGGCGAGGCAGGCGCCCAGGGCGTCTGCTGCCGCCGCCCGCCGTCCGCCTCCACCTCTCATGTCCGTGGAGGCCTTCCCGGGCCTGCCGGGCGCCTCCCGCGCCCCGGTAGCGCCCGCACCTACACCGCGCTCGCCACCCTCTGTGCCGCGCGCGGCCCAACCCGGGCGGGCCCCTATGGCCCCCTGGGCTCCCAGACCTCAGCCTCAGGCCTCTTCAAGGCCTCTGGCGCCGCCACCTAAGGCGACCCAGGCTCCTTCATCTTCTTCTCTCGCGGAGAAGTTCGATTGGATGGAGCAACTTCTAGTAGAGCACGACATGCAGGAGGTGCTCGCCTTTTACGCCCTGGTAGAAGAGAACCCCCGCGGGGTACAACTCATTCAAGCTCTAGCGCGCTTTCCGGCTATCGGAGCCACCGTACAGCGCCTCGTCCGGTCACAATCATCTAAATACTAGCTTTAAAATTCACGGGAATTGATAAAGTAAAACCACGCGGTCTTTGCCTCTCGTTTTTTAACGCGAGATCCCTTCGGACACAGCGCGATCTAGTAGCTGACTTTTTACGCGACAGACAGATTGACGTTTTCCTCATCCAGGAAACGATGTTAAAACCGAGCATGCGTAATCCGAGAATCGCGAATTACTGCATAGTTAGAAACGACCGTGTCGCCCGCGGGGGTGGCACATTAATTTATTTTAGGCGGTCGCTGTATTGCATGCCGTTAGATCCGCCCGCGCTTACTCATATGGAAGCGTCAGTATGCCGCGTCGGAATGACGGGCCACTCTGATATTATTCTTGTCTCCGCGTATCTATCACCGAGCAAAGAACTACTCAGATCCGATTTGCAGGCACTGCTCGACTTAGGTGACTCGGTCATTATAGCGGGGGACCTCAATTGCGGGAATGTTATCTGGAACAGTCCGTGTACCTCTCGCAATGGGAGGATACTCGACCAACTAGGTAGGGTGCTCGCTTTTGACGTCATAGCCCCTCCGGAACCCACGCATTATCAGGACAACTGTCGACCGTCAGTTTTAGATGTAGCTCTGTTGAAAAATGTCGTGCTTCCTGTACGACTCATATCAGTCGTACACGAACTCGACTCGGATCATCGCCCGGTTCTATTACAGTTAGGACATAACTCTGACTTTAGCCCGACGCCGATCAGAGTGGCCGATTACGCGAAACTTAGCGAATATTTTAAAAATAGTCCGACGCCCAACAGTTTAGATAGAATTCCGGACGTGTTGGTGTCTAAAGCCGACGCGGATTCGGCCATCGATTCCCTGGTTGATTATCTCCAGACCGCCGTCAGGGAGACCTCGAAAGAGGTACAAGCGGCGAACGAACGCCGTTTTATACTCCCTGATGACGTGAGAGCATTGATCACGGAAAAGAACGCCGCGACTCGTGCTCACGACGCTTACCCGACCGCTGAGAACCGCGAACGCTTACGTGTACTACGGAACGCAGTCAAGTCTCGTATTTCTGAGATCCGGGGTGACAGGTGGGACAGGTTTCTGGAGGATCTCCAGCCATCTCACCTGGCATTCTGGACTCTCACGCGAAAGTTTAAGTCCGATACGGTCATTCCAATGCCCCCTCTCGACAAAGGCCCCGGGTTGCCTCCCGCGTTCGATAACACTGACAAAGCAGAATGTCTCGCCGCGAGTTTAGAAAAACAGTGTTCGCCAAACACTGATAATACTGACCCTTCCATCATAGAGTCCATCGAAACAGCCGTAGAGCATGCACTCGCGTCTCCTCCGGCGGATACCCTAACTCCGATAACGTTTGACGAAGTCTCGGCCGCCATCAAGCGTCTCAAACCTAGGAAGTCCCCAGGTCCCGATGGGATCAGGAACGAGGTTTTGAAGCTCCTTCCTGACCGCATCATAGCTCTATTGGTCTGCATCTTCAATGCGGCCATGTCCCAGGGTCATTTTCCAGCCGTCTGGAAGAGGGCCGTAGTGATAGGGATTCACAAGCCCGGCAAGAAAGCTACGCTTCCCGATAGCTATCGCCCGATCAGTCTATTAGATAATTTAGGCAAACTCTACGAGCGGCTCCTTCTGAACCGTCTCCAGGTTACGATTAACGACCATAGTTTAATACCGTCCGAACAGTTTGGATTTCGCGCCAAACATTCCTGTCCGGATCAAGTACTCCGCCTCACGGAGTACATATTCGCTAATTTCAATAAAGATCCGCATCCGGAGCCGGATCCGCCCGTGAAAAACACTAATCCGAAACGTACGATAGCAGTATTTTTCGACGTTGCCAAGGCCTTCGACAAGGTCTGGCACGAAGGGCTCATATACAAGTTAAATCAAGCCGGCATACCCGATAGGTTAGTTCACATCCTCCGCGATTATCTAGCCGATAGAACCTTCCGTTTTAGAGTAGACGGCGAACTCTCATCGCCCCGTCCGATACGCTCAGGTGTGCCGCAAGGCTCAATTCTCGCGCCCTCCCTCTTCAACCTGTTCATCAGTGACCTACCTAAGCTCCCGGGAGTCGAGGTAGGTTGTTATGCTGATGATACAGTCATCTACGCCTCTGGTTGGCAGCCGAGTAGGCTTAGAGATCGCATCGAAAAAGCCGTTAGCACACTCGGTGATTGGTTTCTTCGATGGCGCATAGGTATTAACCCCGATAAGAGTGCCGCGATACTCTTCGATCCTAGGTATCGCGCGATCAAGCTAAAGCCCATAAGGCTATACGATTCCGAGATACCTTGGACCACCGAGGTCAAGTATCTCGGCGTCACTTTAGATCGACATTTAACGTTTGATTCTCACATTAAGAGAGTGCGAAACAAAGCCGCTATGGTCTTGGGTCGCCTCCATTATTTACTCTGTCAGAAGAGCAAACTGTCCCTCAGACATAAGCTCACATTATATAAAGTCTGTATTCGTCCGGTAATGACGTATAGCTGTCCGGTTTTCGCCCACGCGAGGAATCTAGATACGCTTCAGGTTTTGCAGACCCGGGCTCTGCGTAAAATCACCGGTGCTCCTTGGTTCGTCCGGAAGACGGATCTCCACAGGGACCTGGAGATTCCGTCCATCTGGGCGTATATTAAATCATTCACTACTAGTTATTTCGAACGTGCCGCGATTCATCCCAGTCCGTTAGTGGTATCCGCCACGAATTACGAACCCGTGCCCAACGCCGGGCGTTATAAAAGACGTCCGCGACATATTTTTATCGACCCTCAAGCCTAGGTTCGATCCCTCGGTAGGGAGCCCTTGAGTGCGTTGCTTGCGCGATACGGTGACACACCCATACATCACTGCTACAACACTACACGATCACCTCCACACACGTGCACGCCTACACGCTACACATCTTTGTGGAAGGGTTATTTTGTGAAAGATTTTTCCCTTATCGAACTGAAAAACTTGTAAATTTTCCGATAAAAATATATGGAGGAGTTGTTGAGGCGGATATGCTGGTACTCATATACGTTTCAACAACTCAAACATATACGAATAGATAGCTAGGTTAGCTAAGTTAGGTCGCGATTTTTGCATGCAACGGGTAACAGCCAAGCCGAGGTGTGCCGTGCACCCTTGAGCTAGTTACCATTATAAAATCGGCTGAGTGCCTTAAGCGCTCGCCTTAGTAGTCCGGTGAAGCTGTTAAGACCTTGCTAGGTCAATAGCGTAGCCAGTTCGAGAAAAAAAAAAAAAAAAAAAAAAAAACATAATCCACCCTCTCCCCCGGGAGGGTGGCGTATCCATAAGGGATTTCCCCACGTTAAAAAAAACCCACGTAAGTGACGCACTAAATCGTGTATACTCCGCTCCATACGTCATCAATTACGTTGCACGTTTAAGGAATGCATCGTTCCAATAATTACGTATTATAATAATATTATCATACTAGCTATACCCGCGTATCCGTCCGCGTGAATCCTAATGTAAAAAACCGTAACTAATAAAATCATCTCAATTTATTAAGTCCATCTACTTATCTACCTTTCCTTTGTACTTAAATCGCATCATCATTAAAATTGCAATAACTTTTGATAGAGTGAACCGATTTTAATGAAACCAAGTCTAAATATTACTCAATGCTTATGCTTTATGATGTTCTTCGTGAGGTTATCGCGAACGCAGTTTTTTTTTTTTGCTACATCCACCTGAATGCACAGCGCTCGCCATTTAATTCGAATGTACCCAAACCTTTTTAAAGTATTCAATACGTATTTAACTTTTTTGTAATAACACCGAATATGTTTAATAAAAAGGAAATGAATTAATTCGATGTCCCAATTACGAACATATTTGAACTTGTCACGTATGATGACGTTCAATAAAAGAGACCTATTGAATTCGACCGATGTCTCGCCCATTATAATGATCAATTCTGATTGTTTGTTAATTTTCTAATATTAATCAGTCGGTTCCAGTACGGCACAGGTGTAATACTGAACTAAATTGTCGTTCCCCTTTTTAAAATGTTCTGTTGTGTTTTCTCCGAAAAGTGTTCTGATGTATCTTCATCTCCAAGTTCTGATGAGTCAAGTAGGTGCTCTGAGTGTTCAGTATTTATCGGTGATATAAACGTGAAATTGCACTAAGAAACATAAGAAAGCCTTGCTGAGAAACATATTTCTCGATATTCTGTTGTAATTTATTCCATATGTATGTTTTGTTTCTTAATAAATAATGTTGTTGGTAACATAATTCTGTTATGATATTTAAAAACTGCAATATGATATTCTATAAATACGATATATATATACATAAAGTATACACGCACCGCTTCTTTAATTAAAAAAAGTAACTCAAATATAGAATTTCATGGGAAAATGCGTATAATATATGACTATGTTAATATGTTCAGCTTTTTATCTTAAAATAAATCGAAGGCTTATGTTAACTTGGAAGTAGGAATTAGTAATGTAATTAGTTTACTATTTGGTCATTATAGAAAATATTATCATTTGTGACATAAATACATGTAAATAAGCATTTCAAAAATGTTCGTAGTTAATTCACCTTTTTACAAAACCTATACTAATATTATAAAGCTGAAGAGTTTGTTTTTTTGTTTGGTTGAACGCGCTAATCTCAAGAACTACCGGTCCGAGTTTAGTGTAAAGTATCTTTTAGAGTTAGATAGCTCATTTATCGAGGATGGCTATAGGCTACATATCATCACGTTAAAACCAATAGGAGCTGAGCACTGATGAAGAATGTCTCAAAATCGGGCTATTTTGCAAGCTTCCGCTGCGTGTTAATGTCAGTATTATATGCGTTGCCATGGTAACGCGATAATATTCTATTGCAAATATTTCCAGTTTATTTTGTGTTCCTATTCAAAAAGTTTATTCTACATTAGTTTTGTTTACAATTTTTAATTATACCTACGTGTTACGTTTATATCGCAAACATTTCTAAAGTTTATTTTGTGTTGCTATTCAAAAACTTTAGTATTAATAATATTCGTCCAATATGAAATGATATGAAATGACTACGCTATTTATTTAGCAAGGTCTTAACAGCTTCACCGGACTACAAGTAATATTTGAACGGGAATTTTACGGGCAAATAAGTAACTAATTAGCTGTTTTATTTTAAGATAGCGGGTTCAGCAAACGTTGCCCGCCCTGATAATAAGACAAACTATACCTAAACCTTGCCCAAGAATCATTTTATATATTAGTGAAAACGACATGAAGATGCGTTCTGTAGTTTTTGATCTTATCGCGAACAGACATATAGACAGACGTGGAACAGGACTTTATTTTACACTATGTAGTGATGAACTGTTAAACGTGCGTTCGTCTGTGTGAAATTAATCAAAAGTATGTTGTTCACTGTAAACATGCGCGTGTGACGTGCGCTGTACTGGACTCCAAGAATAAATATAATTGAAAGTCATATGTTTATATGTGATTTAAATTATATAAAGGTATAATAATAACTTAATTATAAAGACACTATGGATATATTATATCTATATAATAAAAGATTTAACACATATTGTTTGATAATGTCTAGCTTAATGTTTTCATTGCTTTCTTATATAATGTAAGTGAGCACTGAGGGTGTTATATAGCAGTTTAAAGTTCCAGTTATGTGGCTGATGATAAATCCCATCCCATTCGATACATTATTAGTATTCACATATATAATGTACACGTTACCTGTTGCAGTAGATGATGTGCGTGTGATACTTACAAATATTTTTGAAAGAGTATTATTGTAATTTACACTAGATGTGTGATCACAATTTTAAATTTATTTAATAAATTAAAAAAACGCATGCGAAGCCGCGGGCAACAGCTAGTCTCTCATAAAATAATTTCAATGCACACGGAGTAACAATAAGTGCACTACAATAACTAGCATAAAACTGAAGTACCTGGGCCACCGAGCACAGCTCGGTTCTTTAAAAATCATTTTTAAATTTAAATAAACTATTAGGTTTGCCTCATATAATTAACATTTATTACAAAAAAAATATATATATATAAAAAATATATCTCTTCTGCTGGGGTTACACGGATTTTCGAAGCAACCGATTTCCATCTGAGCTATTTTTGTTTTAACAGCGACGGCGAAATTTACCTTTATATTCTAGCTATATTTTTTCATTGTGTGAAAACTGACTTAAAAATAGTTTTCTTTGAACAAAATCTAGCTAGATCGATTTATCGTCCCCGAAACACTACATACTAATTTTCACAGAAATAGATGACGCCGTTTCCGAGATCCTGAATATATACAAATATAAAAATATACAAGAATTGCTCGTTTAAAGGTATTAGAAGATAAATAGATAGATAAATGAAGTGGTAATGTCACAAAAAAACTACGTGCATTTTTTTAAATTAAATGACATATACTGCAATAATGCAATTAAAATTACAACTGCCCGTCTAGTTATCGAATTTTGACCGTAGAGTAAAAAACATTCCTATTTTTAATGATAACACTGAAGCTCATCAATAGCTACAAAACAAAAAAAAGAATGAAGAAAATCGGCTAAGAAACATAGGAGGGAGATGTTTTTAACTATTTCCCGACATATAAAGAGTAAATAAGGTAATAACTTTTTATTAAAACATCAACTTATATCATTCTACTTCCCTTTATTAACGCCTAGCCTCAGCCCATGACTTCGTTCGCGTGGAATAGATATTTTAGGCTGACGCTAACATGCAACGGATGCTCTCAAGAAGAAAAAATACCCGATTTTTAAACATTCTTCATTGGTACTCCGCTCCTGTTGGTCGTAGCGTGATGGTATATAGCCTATAACCATCCCCTATAAATAAGCTATATAACACAGAAAGACTTTTTCAAATCGGACCAGTAGTTCCTGAGATTACCCCCTACAACGTCACGTCATAAACTTTACTTCTTATAAAATTTATATATATAGTATAGATTTTCCTAGATTGTTCTTCAGACATTTAAATCACAAAGAGACCGACAATCATCTATTTTCATAGGTGTAATTGTATTGAAGTGGCTTAATTGTACAACCGCGTATGTACGTCATTTACGTAATGATAATCACACACAAAGGCAAATTTCAAGTAATCAGAATCGATTTTAAATTGCTTTCCTAATAACTTCTTTAACATTGAATGATATACAACGTACAGCTTAAACTGGGGATACTAAATGTATTAAATTTTACACAGGAGTTGCTTACGTAACGTCGCTAAGATAGGATTTGTGAAATTTGATCCGCTAAGTAGATGATTCCTCAGTTGTCGACGAGAAATCCCAACGGGCACAGCCAATAAGCCTGTGATAAAACTAAGAGGTTGTCAGTGTTATTACAAAAAAGTTAAATACGTATTGAATAGTTGTTTTAAAAAGGTTACGTGTTAAATGCACTGCACTCGTTCAATGTTCACCATCTTGCTCTTTTGTCTTGTTTTGGTTAAATTAGATTAGTCGAGCGAAAAAAGGATAACGCGAACTTGCCTCGAGCGAACGCGGTGCATTTAAAACGAAACTTTTTTAAAGCAAGTATTTAATACGTATTTAACTTTTTTGTTATAACACCGTGTATATCGTAACAGCGGGTATAGATAAAGGCATTGATTTATACCAAAATATTATTTAAGTCACGTAAGTGTTTAGGTTTTTGCCACGCACGAGTCCTGTACGAATTTGATAAATTTTGTAAAAAAAGGGTTACATTAATGTGGATCAATTTGATTTGATGGTCCATAAAAGGGTTTTCGCTAGCAAAACGTGCTCGGTACGTGGTCGGGTTTAATATTTTCGAACGACAGAAATAATATAAACGAGGAAACTCGTTTTAATTTAAGTACCTTGGATTTATTTTTGGTATTTGCATGCTTGTATCATGTCGATGGATATTTATGAATAAATTTAATTATAAAATCTCAATTATTTCTCTCATAATTTATACTGTGAATTTTTATATTTGGTAAATACCAGTTAAGAACATCTCCCTTCTCCGTTTCTCAGCCAATTTTAGTGTTATTAATTACAATTTGAAACTGTCTTTTTTTTTCTATAGTAGATGTTCGGCCACTGGATAATGGGTTTATTTCTTTGTTAGTTGCGCTTTAACTTCTTAACTTTTCAAGCGATCTTCATATGCTTTTGCATGCACGTTGTTAGGGCACAGAAAGTGACATATATATACTCTTATTTCGTCCCGAAAACAGATACTGTTCCTGAGGGATTGAGCGAATCTACAATAACAGAAGCGAAGTCGCGAGCAAAAGCTAGTAACAGATAAAAATATGTTCTACCTGATAACTTTATGAAACTGTTCTCAATATATCAGCAAATTTGTGTTGAGTTTTTTTATAGCCAAATAGATCAATAAATGAATAAATCTTTCCTTGTACCAAGTTATACCCATAATACATTAAACTACTAACATCTATTACACGATCTAATAAGTTTTCATATAATTATTTACTCGATAATTGCCCATTTTATTAATCGGCGGTACTTTTTCAGCTCGTAGGAAAAAAATGCAATTATTTATGATCTTTAAATTCCGCAGTGTTTAAATTTAGCAGATAAATATACAGACAGATTTATGTATAATTTTCTTTTATTTGAAAATTGTTGTTCCTTGCTGATTCATTTATCATAATATACTGTTATAGATACACTGCCCACCGTTCTACAATACATCACACAATCTACTACTCTACATTATAAAGACATCGAAAATTGTATCGGTCTGTGTTTATTTTTGTCTAATTCACTACACTCGGATATTGGTTGTGTCATTCTTATTTTCTAATAGTGATTTCGTGTTTTCTTAGTCATCACTAATTCTTTCAAAGAAGTTTTTATAATAAATTGGAATGCATTAGTTACATAACCAATTATAAAATACATAGTTACTATACATAGGGTATTGTAGTATGGGGTAGAGCCACGTGTAAGTAGAGCCACGCTGAAGCTATAACTGTTTTTCAGCATGAATATCACAAGCGTCGTGCGATCATTTCAATATTAAGCATCGTGTGAATCAATATACTAACAAGATGGTGGATCCCTTTCTAGAACCTTCCAGGGAGTTTTTGTGGCATCTTAGAATTTCATGCTCTGTGGTATTATTTCTCACTTTACTTATGCACAATAAACTAACTATATTACGTAAAACACCACCAAATTTACAAAATATAGAGTCGAATAACACAAGATTATGAATAAAATATAAAACCCACTATACGACAGACTAAAATCCCGCCAAAAACTCTTAAACGATGTTATACATTAACTGCCCCTATACTGCATATGCGCACCACACCACCTGCCCAACTTCTGCACGCCTAGAGAACACACTTCGTTAAACCCGTAATACTTATAAAAATAATTTCTTTAATGTTATATTGAGTACAGAAATAACTATATGTTTTCAATTACCAAGAAGTAAAATTAAAAAAGACGCCATCGTTTATTCAATTGTTCTTACGAGATACGCGCATAATAACAGACCTCTGTAATTCGAGGTTAAAAACTTGTAGTCCGGTGAAGCTGTTAAGACCTTGCTAGGTCAATAGCGTAGTCAGTTCGAGAAAAAAATATATATATTGAAAGATTTCTTAGATAAATCATATTACTGATACACCAACGCGTCAATTATAAAGTGATAAATGAATACTGTCTACTTTTTTTTCTCTCGATAAACTAATTTTATATAGTTAGAAAAGCCAATTTTCTACTTTTCAATTTTCTTCTCAGCGTCCATCAGCCGATTAATCTCTCGGAAAAGTTAAGAAATTTCGAGAAAAAGAAAATTAAATTACTACGTTATGACTCGTAAAGTTCTTAAACTTAATACGATATAGAAACTAAAAGAGAAATAAGAAATTAAAAAAATCATAATCTTACCCGAATTTTACTTTTAACTATTTTATGATGAATTTAGGGGAGAGGTTGTTTTATTTATTATTATCTGGAGAAAGCATAAGTTATATGCGTACATACCGACAAAAATTTAACAAAAAAATAAAGCCCACTTAGACCAAATCTACTTTGAAAATTTGCACCAGAATAACTGCGACCTTAGTTAGGTCCTACGTAGTCTAGAATTGCTAAAAACTAATATCATAATCACTATTCATTTCCTATAAGATTTTAATGAATGCCCTGGTCTATCTTTCAAATCTAACATGCAATGATAATTAAAATTAAATGTGATTCTCTTGGAGATATCCCTTTTCTAAAAAAGTCGAGACACTCATTAGTACTGCCGAGAGAAATGGAAATTCAAAACAATGAAATAACTGTTTTCTTTTGGATTTTGAAATAAATAATAAAATAAATTATTTAAATTTCATATTTTATATATTGACATTATTAACATTAGTCTGGTTTTCACATCTATTGGCACTCCGAACATTAATTATATATGTATATCGGTGGAGCCACTATTGACCTGTGATACCTCGCTATTGACTATATCGGCGGTGTTACTACTGACCTCAAACGCTATTTGTTGAAGTTATCGGCTGTTCATTATTTATCTGGATGTGAGTCGTCATCTGTTGGAGATATCGCCTGTTTACGTATCGTGATGCCTTAGAAGGCGATCCATGTCTAGATGCTGGACATAATCGCTCAGATAGCGGAGTTAGTTACACCTACAAATAATTCGTCGTAACTATAGTTTCTGTATCGGTTAACATTTTATTCGATTGTTGATGGAGGATTGATCGATCAAATCATAACCATGGCGTCACTATAGATGACGTCATACTGCTACATGGACGCCATTTTATTGCTGTCCCGTCATTTTTATACAGTTTATTATTTAATCAAACAATACAAAACATCAATATTTGACGCGCACAGGCCGCTATACTACACTTCTCTAGTCTGAAGCAAGCGCTATGCGCTCGTTACATGTTTCTAGCTGTTTATGACACGAAATCATTAAGCGCAATGCGCTCGGTCACATTTTTTTAGCATGTCATGACGCGAAATCATAACTTTAACTTATGTCAAAAATACCGCTCAACGCGTCAAAAAAAGTTTTCACTTTAAAAAAGACATTCCAAATAAGTTTATAATTGACGAAGTTCTGAGGTAACAAACATTATAAAAAGAATACATCCGTATGGTGACCCTAGTACTCTTCGTTTTGTGCTTACTCAACTAAGGATATGAAAATAACCCACATATTCTTTTTTAGTAAAATATATAGGACATGTCGTGGAGTTCGTGTATTCGCGAATAAAACTTCTTGCCAAATATGTACAATTTACATCGAAGGTATATAAAAATAATATCAATAGTGTTAATTGAAATATTTATCTGTGTAAAAAATGCATCCTTACTAATACTATGAATGCGAAATTGAGTTTGTTTGTTTGTTCACGCCCTAACTTCTCAAGCGATCATCATGAAATCTATATTAATTTGAGCAAAGCCGCGAGCAAAAGTTAGCAATAAATAAAAATGTATGTTCTAGCTGTTAACTTTGTGAAACCTCTCTCAATATACCAGTAAATTTGTGTTAATTATACTTTATTATAGCTAATAGATTAAAACATGAATAATTATTTCCATGTATGTATCAAAGTTATACGCACAATATATTAAACTATACTAACATATTCCAGGTCGTCTATCAGGTTTTTATATAATTCGATAATTGTGTGCTTTATTATTAAATCTTTACTGTATATTAACTTTATGTATTAAGGGCAGGAAAGAAAAATGCAATAAATTATATTGTTTAACTTCTGTAACATATGATTTTGCAGACAAATATATACTGAGCGATTTACGTATAATACTGTTTTATTTGAAAACTGTTGAGTAGGTTTCTTGTCAATTAATTTATCATAATATACTGTTGTATAAGTCACGCGGCAAAGCTAGTTTACAAATATAAATTTACTAAAAATTGATGTATTATCTAGAAATAAGATATGATGACCTATCGAATCAACGTACCTCTGAGTATCGCTTACTGTATGTAGATATTGTTTCATGAAGAAAATCAAGTAGGTATTCCAAATTAATAGCATAATGACATGTGAAATTCAATATTATTAGTGAATTTCTGTTAGCGAGCGTGCTATTGTGATGTTCCTTTCGCTTTGAAACATGAACGCTCTCAAAAAGGTCATGAGTCATATGAGAACACTCGCGAATCGGATGGTTCTGACAGTCAATCGATAGCTTCCAATTATATCTTTGTTCTGATGTTGGAAGTAGTATATTGAAGAATTTAAGACAGATCAAATGTTGACCTTAGAAAGATATTTAACATTTTATGGTATTTTTACACGTATACTGTATTATTTTGAAACGATATTCATGTTGCCTATGTATATAGCTTACAAAGCTCGGTGCAGGGAGAATCACGAGGAAACCGGATTATATTGATACGTAATTTAATAAACTCTTATGTTGATTAATAAATATGTAGCAAAATAATGTAAGGGAAGTTATTTTGTGTTTATTTTATTTACATTTAACCCCATTACCTAATAAAACATTTACTGAAAAAATGACTAGAGACTAACATACGATAAAAAAAAACGTATGCGTGTAATTATGTAAGTACGTAAAATGTTATACTTTTTTACCTAAAAAATACATTAGATGCAACTGATAACGTTTTAAATGAAAAAGTTATAATTCCTTTTAAAAGATTTAAAATTAGTTTTTTAAATATCTGTATAGACATCAAGTAAGATAACAAAAATAAATAGAATAAACTATTTATCAAATAGTAATGTTATAATAAAATAGATTATAGTGTAGACAAATAAAAGGAATACTTACTTAAACTTAAATTAAGAATATGAAAGCCTTTTTATTACGAATGCTCACAGTAAATTCTCATTCACCACACCACTATCACTACATATTATAAAACAAGTCTTATGTCACGTCTGTCTGATAGTTCACGATAAACTCAAAAACTACTGACTGTATTTTCATGAGGTTTTCACCAGTAAGTAAAGTGATTTGTGAAGACGGTTTAGGTGTATAATTTATCAAGATTTTTGTTATTATCAGAGCGTGAAAAAGTCCGCTGGACCCGCTAGAGTATAATCTTCTATACATATAAAAAAAATAAAGTGTCTGTATGTAATCTATACTATAATAAAACTGTAACAAGTCGAAATCTGTACATTAAATATTTTTTGAAAATTTTAATCAGGGTAGACTATGTTATCGATATAGAAGCCAAAAATAATCTTTTTACAATTTTTGTCTGTCTGTCTGTCTGTATGAACACGCATCACTCTGAAAGTATTGAACCAATCTTGACGAACCTTGACATGGTGATAACTAATATTACGAGATTACATCAAATATACTTTTTGTCCCATAAAATGCAAAGGGTTCTCCAGGATAAAGGATTAAAGTCTAGAATCTAAACCCGTATTACTCTGAAAGTACTGAACCAATTTTAACGAAACTTAATACAGAGATAACTGATATTACAAGGCTACATCCAGGATACTTTTTGTCCCATAAAACGCAAGAGGTTCTCCAGGATAACGAAAAATAAAAAAACGTAGTTAACGTAACTAGACTTTTTTGCGACACCTTAGTACAAGAGCCGACAACGTTGGAAGAACAAGAATTTTAGAATACCTGGTTCTTTAATATATCAATATATATTTTTTTTGTATCATAGGAGGCAAACGAACAAGTGGGTCACGTGATGTTAAGTGACCTCCATGGTCTATAGACACTAGCAATACCAGGGGTGTCGCAAGTGCCTTGCCAACCTGTATATGAGAGAGGGGGAGGGTAAGGAAAGGGAAAGGAGGAAAGGGGAAGAGAGGTTGGTCTCCGGCGCTCTCACTGACTGAATGCAAGCAATGTTATTTCACGTCAGATTTCTGTGAGAGGGTGGTATTAGCCTGAACGAGACAACCCATTCATGCTGAACTAGTTACAGCTTCAGCGTGGCACTACCATCTACACAAATTATCAAAATATTAATAGACAGAATTTAGAATACCTGGTAGCTGATTAACGTTGTATTTTAATGCGCATTTTGATTAAATTAATTTTCATTTATGAATAATTTAGAAACATTTTTTTTTCAGTAACTTTTAAACGCAATTAAAGACATGAATTTATCACAGTCAGACACATTTTTTATAAACAATCATACGCCCGCTGATATATTTTATAAATAAAAATAATTAATTTCAAAACATTTTTTTTCCATAGCAAAGAACAGATCTCTTTTTATTAAACATTATTGATCTTAAGATTTCACCATATACAATGAAACAACTTTTTTTTTCCCGAAATGTCTACGCTATTGACCCAGCAAGATCTTAACAGCTTCACCGGACTACTAAGGCTAGCGCTTAGGGCACTCAGCCGATTTTATTTCTCAACTAGCTCAAGAGTGCACGGCACACTTCAGCTTGGGCTGTTGCCTGATATGTGTACCAAGCATACATACCTCAACAACTCCTATATACATTTCGTATCAGATAATTTTCTAAACTATTACAGTTGGATAAGGGAAAGAAACAAAACCCTTTCACTTTCATGAGTAAGCGTGGATGCGTGCACGTGTATGGGGGTGATATGTATAATATTGTTGCAGTGATGTAAGATTTTGTGTCACTGTATCGCGCGAGCAGCGCACTCAAGGGCTCCACGCCGAGGGAACGGACCTAGGCTTGAGCCGTTGCCGAGGGGAGCCTAATCTAGTGTGCGGGAGCGAAATTTACTCCAGACCACAGCGGCGTAATTTGTGGTTACGCAGGCGTGAACGAAAAAACGATAAACGTAAATGTATGACTTAGGACTGACGCCATCTTAAATATATGCGTCAATAATATGCGCTGCTCCAATTATCGCTATCTTTATCGTGCAGCCAGTACTGCACTAAACTATAGCTATAGCTAAATTATTCTATACACATTATTTTTATAGCAGTAAAACGGGCTAAATATTGAGTAAATAACTGAATTAGTCTGAATGATGAAATTTGTACTAAAAATGTCTTTCAATAATAATTCCATTTAATAACATTTCAAAGTTAGTGAAAAAAAAACATCCTAAAAATCAATATTTTTGTCTGTAAAGGTACGATATGCACAAATAAACGCAACATTTACAGGCAGCCAGGTAGCTCGGACGTAGTTCGGATGAATATAAAGCTGGCTTGATTGATTCTTTCCGGTATGATCTATGCCTATCTAGGCAATTTCGACAATATCAAGTGTGACAATTACACATTATGAATTTAATGCCAAATATTCAGTGTAACAACGTAGAATAATATACAATAGAAACATATCAACATAGATAAATTACCAAAAGGTGATACCCACTATGTTGTGAGTGGTACTGAGATTATTTATAAAAATATATTAGAAATATATTTAAAATTTGTTTTTGTAACAGTTTCTAACTCTTAGACAATAGTTACAAGCGAGTGACACTTGACGCTTCGACGCGATGTTTGACGCTTCGTCGCGGTGTTCATATATTTTTCTTCAATACAATGGAGTATAAAAAGGTTTCAATACAAGTGAAGATAGTTATGATAAAGTAAGTTGTACAGACATTTATTTAGTTTTATGTAGGTTGGTTTTTATCTTAATTGAACCTGGTAGATGATGCTACGAACGGGTTCTAGGCTAATTTAAAAGAAAATCACATATAATCTGGGTATATGTTTGAGTGAGTCCGTGGATAGTTTCTGTGTAGTTCTGTGGATTCACAATTGGAAACGGTAGTTGTGACTGCAATCGGATACCAGTTTTATTAATTTTTTTCGCGTTTAAAAATGTAATTGAAACCAGTGATAACCAATTTGGTGCAGATGAAGTTGCACGGGTCAGTTAGTATGAAAATAAAAAATGATAGATTGGGTATAAAAAAGTATACACGAATCTGAAAACAAAAATACAATTTTTAAAATTTTTGTTTGTCTGTCTGTTTATTCTGGGTAATCTCTGAAACTGCTGGACGGATTTTGACGGGAATTCCACTGACAGCTGAAATTACAGCGGATTACTTAGGCTACTTTAAATTAAACGAACTGTTAACCGTGGCTTCGTCTGCAATGCTGTCTCCAAAACGGTTTAATCGATTTTTATGAAACTTTAACCAACGATAGCGGACATTATAAAAAGTAATTTAGTTTAATTTTGACTAGCTGTTACCCGTGGCTTCGCCCGCAGCACTATCTCCAAAATGATTATACCGATATTTACAAAACTTTCATTGGCAGATAGCTGGTCTAACAAAAAGTAATTCGAGAGATTTTAGTTTATACTAGCTGTTCACCGTGGCTCGCCTGTAGGGCTATCTCTAAAACGGTTAGATCAATCTTCACGAGACTTTCACTGGCAGATAGCTGACTTCATATAAACTAATTTCGGCAATTATAATTTATACTAGCTGTTAACCGTGATTTCTCCAAAACGGTTACACCGATGTTCACAGGACTTTCACTGGTAGATAGCTAACTTTATAACAAGTAATTAAGGCAATTTTAGTTTATACGAGCTGTTAACTATGGTTTCACCCGCAGTGCTATCTCCAAAACGGTAGGTCCAATCGTCACGAGACTTTCACTGGCACATAGCTAACCTCATAAAAAGTAATTAAGGCGATTTTAATTTATACTATAACCGTGGCTTCGTCCACAGTGCTTGCTCCAAAACGGTTACATACTATTTTCACGGGACTTTCACTAGTAGATAGCGAACCTTATAAAAAGTAATTGAGAATATTCAATTTTACACTAACTGTTACCCACGACTTTGTCTGCATTAGCAAGATTTCAAATCATTTTATATTTTTAATTCGAGAAATAATTATCAGCTTATTGTTTACAATTTATTAGTAACTTTGTGAAGGAAAGGTCTTCCTAACAAGATCTTAAACCATAAACGTATTACGTAAACGAAATAAAATTTCTTGCAGAACAGAAAAGCGTTTATGTTTGTATAGTCACAAAATCTTATTTATTATGGCAAGGTATATTAAATGTAAATCTTTATAATAATATTTTAAGTTATTGTTTCATTAATGCGTAATACAGTGTAAGTAAGCACTGAGATAGTTATATGGTAGGTTAAGGTTCCAGATATGTTGCTGATAATAAACCTCATTTAATACACTTAGTATTTACATATGTAATGTACACGTTACATGTTACTTTAAGTGGCGTTCGTGTCGTACTTAAAATTGTTTTAAAGAGCATTTCTATAATTGTGCATGGTCTCACAATTTTATATTTCTTAATACCATTTTTAAAAACGCGTGCGGAGCTGCGGGTACATCTCGTTTAAGATAAGGTTTAACCTTGAATCCCACGGCAGCGGCTCAAGCCTAGGTTCGATCCCTCGGTAGGGAGCTCTTGAGTGCGTTGCTTACGCGATACGGTGACACACCAATACATCACTGCTACAACACTACACGATCACCCCCACGTGCAAGCCTACACGCTACACATTTTGGTGGAAGGGTTTATTTTTTCCCTTATCAAACTGAAAAAACTCCCAATTTTCGATAAAAAAATATATATGGAGGAGTTGTTGAGGCGTATATGCTTGGTACACATATACGTTTCAACAACTCAAACATATATGAGTAGTTAGCTAGGTTATCTAAGATAGGTCGCGATTTTGCATGCAACGGGCAACAGCCAAGCCGAAGTGTGCCGTGCACCCTTGAGCTGGTTGCCAATATAAAATCGGCTGAGTGCCTTAAGCGCTCGTCTCAGTAGTCCGGTGAAGCTGTAAAGGCCAAAAAATTAAGGCCAATAGCGTGGTCAGATCGAGAAAAAAAAAACAAAATAATTATCAATTCTCATGAAAATTTGACAGATAATTACTAACCAACTTCGTGGTGTCGCTTTTAGGTGTCAGTATGCAAGCGGATAGTAAAAGTTCAATCTCATCATTTTTTCAAAACGCGTTAAAAAAATATAACTTCAATAATCACTTCAAATCGTAAATCGGTTCTGTATCCGTAGAGTTACCAGTAACTAACAGACTTAAACGAAGCCTTTTAATGGTATGTATATGTATAGATTTAACAATAATTGAACTTTAAATATATCTTTCTAATAGAACTTGTGTTTTGTCTACTTATTTTTATGCTTGATTCACATTTTTTTTTATTATTATTTACATGTGGTCACTACTTCATTAGCATTAATAGTAGATTTGGCAGATAGAATACAGTTCATGTTACTCACTGAAAATGTAGTTTACTATTGGTGAAACTTTTAGTTTGTCCAGTACAAACGAAAAATGAAATCTATTCTCTAAAAAATAATAGTAGGATTAACATCGCTCAATTAACCTGAATTCGTCGGCCGCAAGAGATTCTAAAAAATATTACCGTATAAAAGTGATGACTCAATCAAACGCTTTTGTATTTCCACTCATGGATAAAATTTCTTTATGTAAATTGTGCGCGTTTTATGGTGTTTCGGTGAAACAAGTAAAATACACTTATTTATTATAAATACCAAGATACGTATAACATAAAATTTAAATAAAATATATTAAAATTATATTATAAATATATTAAAATTTAAATAAAAAAATAAACATTACAAATAGGATGTTAAAATTATGTCATAGTATTTCTACATTGGCACACAATTCTGCATGAATTGGCCGCTGCTGTAGAGAGAAGTGGAGTTAATATTTGTAGACATTGCCTAGTTTGAGAGGTTCTTTGACTACCTACTGTTGTGAGTGCTCAAACTTTAGGCTAGGCAAAAAAAATATAGAATGTTATCACTGGTAATTATAGAATTATTACATATGTACAGGCAAGGAAGTTAAAATTGTAAACCAAACGGACTGTTGTATAATTCTTTTATTATAACGTAAATAACACCTATCCGCATGATTTTATTGTAAAGATACTGCGGTCTTTCAGACCGAATTAATTAAAACAGAAGACATACGATAAATAACGAAAACTTGAATCGCTTTTATTACTGACATATGCACCACAGATCATTAATTAAAAGGAGATGGAGATACAACTCTGTATTTTCAACAAGATAGTTATACAGTAGTAATTCATTTAAACAGTTCACGAAAGCAGGTTAATATTGATCGCAGCCGCTGTATACAGTCTTCCTTATTCACAGATATCGGTGGTATATTCGCTCATCTGTATGATCTGTGTCGCTTTGTATTTGAAACTAAATTCCGAACTCTCCTACTTATGTATTCGTTACCGTTAAGTTGAATCTTCTGAGCATCCATTAAAGCCACTCGGGCATAATATACATATAAGAGACAGTACGGAAACTAACTACATATACTCGTACGATACACTCACACAAATATGCGCATCGACGAGACCCCTAAGCGGTTTTCGCGGTGCTGTCCATAGAATATCTTTTAAAACCTCTCGTCGATGCGCATGTTTGTTTGAGTGTACCATTTTTGAGCGTTTGTAGGTAGTTTCCGTACTGTCTCTCATATTTATACTGTGACCCGGGTATTGATCGAGAACATTGTTTTTCCATACCTAAAATACAAGAGAGGACAACGATATTTATTTTGGTAGTAGTCGTCCAGTAGTCAAAATTCGACCAAAATAATTGTACTCCGGTGAAGGTGTTAAGACCTTGCTGGGTCAATAGCGTATTCAGATAGAAAAAAAAAAAAAACATTAAACAATTGGATGATAAAGTTTTTGGCATAAGAAATGCGAGTTACAAAGGTTGGTTTGGATTGTAACAGCAAGTATCTAATATTTTTGTAGTGTACTAGGTAAAGTATGTAACTAAGGGCGTTGAGTGAAATTGCTTGTTAGTTTCATATCCGTTCAGGCATAACATGTTCGGTCCTCAGAAATTCGTGCTTCGTCTTATTTCCTATACTATCTAATATAACGATTGATAAAAGAACTCAAAGGAAATATGATTATTAATATTATTTTTATACATATAACCATTTCTTTGGTAATGTTACCTAAAGCTATAACCAATACACCTCCAGAGATAAATAAACCCGATCTTAAAAAATGAATGAAAGATTTTTTAGAACCGAATCAGTACTTCCAAATATTACAGCCACCGGTCACAAACTTTAAATTAATAGTATATACTATATGATACTCGTGACTTTGTCTGTGCACTTTAATAACTTATGCATGTGTTTTATGTACAAAAGAAAAGACTTAAGCTACACACCGCTTGCCCGACTTCTCCACGACGAGAGTGTCTAAGGGGTCATTCAAGTATTATGTAAGCCCTGATGAGGGAGGGGGTATTTGATTTGCTTATTTTTCATGACAAAGGGGTTGGGTGGGGGATCTGGATGGTTCTTACGTCTGCAGTATTTATTTACTGAATTGGAACAGATTTGAATATCTATACTAATATTATAAAGAAGTAAAGTTTGTGAATTTGTGACGTTGTAGGGGGTAATCTCAGAAACTACTGGTCCGATTTGAAAAATTCTTTCATTGTTATAAAGCTCATTTATCGATGGTTATAGGCTATATATCATCACGCTAAGACGGATAGGAGCGGCGCAACAATGAAGAATGTTTAAAAATCGGGGCGTTTTTTCCTCCTGAGAGCTTTCGCTGCATATTAGTTAGCCCAAATTAACTATGTCCACGCGAACGAAATCGCGGGCAGAGGCTAGTACTTATATAAATGTTTATGTAATTATGAGGAGAAGGGTTAAGAACATTGGTTACTTTTGCTGACCAAGGGGAGGGGGATAAATTACAAAAATTCTGCTTACGTAATACTTGAATGGACCCTAAGAATTAAAACTAAAAATGTTCGACATCTATCCAGTAGTTTTATAGTGACGCGCGCATAGCAGAAGACCTCTTTGGTTTTATTTATGTAAAGATACAAATGTATATCTACTTATCCCTTACACAGGTATGTGATTATCTTTTAAATACAATGAGTACTATACTTAAAACGCTTTTTTAATTTGATTTGACTAATAAAACAAATTAAAGGTCCGGAGCAAGAGTCTGTAGAAATATAAAAAAATAACACAAGTATTTCCTTTTATAGGAATTACAAAAGATTTTATTTTTAAGCACGTTCTATAATTAGTTATGTCAAAACTTTTCATTATGTAACCACAAAGACAAGCAAAAAAGATCATTTATATACTCTCATACTACTAAACAAAGCGGATCTGGGCCAATCCTTTCAACGTTATCCATTTTCATTGTTCGTGCAAGCTTCATATTGTGAGTGCGATGAGAAAGTTTAATTTTATTTTATTTTACATTCATACATTGAAATCGGCATGAAATGTATAAAAATTGAAACTCTCTTAGCGTCGTGTCGCGTCGTAAACAAATTTCTTTGATTAACTGGCGGGAAACAGGCTAGGCGCCAAGTTGCCTGGAGCCAAACACAAACATACTCTGTCCTATCTTGTTGTATGCCGTCCTAACCCCAACTATAGTATAGCACATACATGTATGGGCTAACATTTGCGTTGAGTCTAAAACTTGGATTACTCGGATAAATTTAGGATTAGTTTCTGACGTAATACTGCGTCTTTTGTTTAGTAAGTTAACGTTATTATTTAGTCTATTCTAAGTTCTGATGAGTGCGGTTTGTAATGTAAATCTAAATTAACTAATCCATGTTTAAAAATATTAGTAATATAATATACTAGCTGTATCCGCAGTTCCACACGCGTTTTTTTTAAATTTTATTAAAGAATTATGAAATTATGTACAATTATAGAAATGTTCTTTAAAAACTATTGTAAGTACGACACACACGCTAGTGACAGTAACATGTAACGTGTACATTAGATATATAGATACTAACAGTGTAATTAATGAGGATTATCGTAACCAACATATTTGGAACATTAAACAACTATATAACTACCTCAGTGGTCACTTACACTGTACAAGGAACTAATGAAATAATTACTTAAAAATAGATAATGATAAAATGTGCCAATATTGTCAATAAGCTTATGGTATAATATCTTATTAGAAATACCTATTCTTCAATATTACTAATAATTATTATTATATTAAATTGTAAACTGTGAATGTGGTGACGTCTTGAATCGTGCATATATATAAATCAAGATATAAAATGTTATATACTAAAGCGCGGTAAATACGCACATGTTTACAGTGAACAACATGTCTTTGCTAAATTTCATACGGACGATTTCGTGGGTAACAGCTAGTCTAAAATAGAATAATCTCAATTACTATTTATAAGGTTCGCTGTCTACCAATGAAAGTCCCGTGAACATCTGTCTAACAGTTTTGGAGAAAGTTTTGTGGGTGAAAACACGGTTAACAGCTATTATAAACAAAAATCACCTATATTACTTTTATAAAGTCAGCTATCTGCCAGAAAAAGTCTCGTAAAGATGGTCTAACTGATACGGAGTAAGCACTGCGGTCGAAACCACCGTTAATAGCTAGTATAAACTTAAATGACCTAAATTATTTTTATAAGGTCACTTATTTGTCATTGAAAGTCTCGTGAAGATCTTTTTAACCGTTTTGGAGATAGTACTGCGAGCGAAACCACTGTTACCAGCTAGTATAAACTAAAATTGCTTGAATTACTTTTTATAAAATCAGCTATCTGCCAATGGAAGTTTCGCGAAGATCAGTCTGTTTTGGAGATACCATTGCGGGCAAAGCCATGGTTAATAGCTAGTCTAAATTAAAAAAGACTGAATTACTTGTTATGATGTCCACTATCTGTTAGAGAAAATTTCGTGAAAATTAGTCCAACCGTTTTCGAGATAGCATTGCAGACGAAGCCGCGGTTAACACTTAGTCTAATTTAGAGTAGCCTATGTCAACCGCTAGAATTTCAGCCATCTGCCAGTGAAATTTCCGTCAAAATCGGTTGAGCCGTTTCGGAGATTACCCGGAACAAACAGACAGACCAACAAAAAATTTAAAAATTGCATTTTTTTTATCAGTGTGCGTGTATACTTTCTTACCTAATTAGTGAAAAATTTTTATTTTGCTGTTACATACAGACACTTCATTTTTATTATGTGTATAGATTAATAGTCTTAAAAATTGAAAATTGTGTAATATAAATAACTTTAAATAGGTTCAGTGTAATCTATAATCGCGTACATTTCTAAACTGAGATGAATTAGTGTCATTACTACTAGAGGTCATTGCAGAGTGATTTATCTTTTGTTTTTATTTATTTTCTATTGTCGGCGAAATCTTCTTGGAAAGATTTGTTAATTAAGGGCAACAAACACTTATTCTGAGACATACACTTTTTTGTTTTATGAGAACTACACGTTCTATATTGATTAGTTGTTAGCTATATATAGATATTTTTATATAGATATTTTATTTTTATTATATTATATTTATATATAGAGATATTAAGTTTCTCCTGTAACATTTTATTATTATAGCTTAGCCCTTATTGTAAAGCGTAATGATATATAGGCTTCATAATAACCTGAAAATATGTCAATCTGCTAGTAAACGTTTTACTAATATTGGTTCAGCCGTTTCGAAGATTAGTTTGGACAAACCACAGATACATCAATGTTATTTATAATACATATATGTAGATTATATTTTATATGTATGAGGTTATTACGAAATTAATGTACTCGTTATTTTGGAACACGTGAAGTGCTCAAAGAAACAAATTTAGTTGCGGTTCGCGTGCAAGTGTTACAATGTTTTTTTCTTATTTAAAGTGTTCTTATTTTACTTAAAGTAGAGATGGTGATCTGAAGTCGATTAATCGATTAAGAAGAAAAGGGATTATTTTAATTGATACTAAGCATCAAATCGATCCAGTGTGTCGATCTCTGGCACTATAAAATTAGGATTCGATTTTTTTCTATGTAGATAAAAATAAAACCACACAATAATACACAATTAAAAAAAAACTCATAACAAAAGGATAAAAATTAGTGATCAATTTATAGGTAATCGATCCCCTGTATATAGAATTTTTAAGGAATCGATTTCACAGGCCACGGTTCTCTTCGATTCAAAAGTTTTTTTTTTGCGAAGAATCGCTATCCCTAACTTTAAGAACAAGACAGTCATTTTAGAATAAACCCCGTAAAAGTTAAATTAATATTTTCAAGTTTCATATTAACAGCACATAGACTTTTTTGTTATTTGTAGCGTTTATTTTACAACAAGAATTCAACTTGCATCGTATGGGAATAGTTTTTGAAAAGTAAATATTTGCTTAGTAACTTACAATTAAAATACCTTCTATCTACTAGCTTCAAAACAAATTATATGTATTTACATATGTAGTATATGTATCTGAATTTTTATGAATATAGTATTTGAATTAATTTTCTTTAACAATGTAGTTCCATTTTTTCTTAACTCTACAGTGTTTCATATCTGTAATTATACTCATTGTTTGTAGTTTTATTTAGCTATTAAACATCAAGGTTAAATTTTTATTTAATGCTGCAATTTAATACAATGTAATCAAGAGATATAATAAAACAAGCGTGATGTAATCAAACAAGCGTTTAATTTTGATGTGCTAATAAATAAAGAAGATAAATAAAAAGTGCTTCAAAACCAATTTCATACTTAAAGTTGTATAAAATTCTAAACTCAAATATTACCTACTTTATTTATACGACTTTCTCAATTCTACGATGTAATAAAAATGTAATTAGGATTATGAAAGTTTGAAATTGTAATTTTGTTTTGACATAAAAACTTTTTTTTTCTCGAACTGATTACACTATTGACCTAACAAGGTCTTAACAGCTTCACCGGACTACGGAATAAAAACTCGTGTAGAGAATATCTTTTGTGTAATCTTCTAATATATTACTACATATTCTCCTCTGTTGTATCCTCTTATATATCCTCTGACACGTCGGTCTGTCTGTTTGCGATAAACGCAAAAATTACTGAACGGATTTTCACGCGGTTATACCGGTAGATAAAATGATTAATGAGAACACTGATAATACGGACCCTTTCATCGTAGAGTCTATCGAAACAGCCGTAGAGCATGCACTCGCGTCTCCTCCGGCGGATACCCTAACCCCGATAACGTTTGACGAAGTTTCGGCCGCTATCAAGCGTCTCAAGCCTAGGAAGTCCCCAGGTCCCGATGGGATCAGGAACGAGGTTCTGAAGCTCCTTCCTGACCGCATCATAGCTCTATTGGTCTGCATCTTCAATGCGGCCATGTCCCAGGGTCACTTTCCAGCCGTCTGGAAGAGGGCCGTAGTGATAGGAATTCACAAGCCCGGCAAGAAAGCTACGCTTCCCGATAGCTATCGTCCGATTAGTTTGCTTGATACACTGGGGAAACTTTACGAGCGGCTCCTTCTGAACCGTCTCCAGGTCACGATAAACGACAGTAGTTTAATACCGCCTGAACAGTTTGGATTTCGCGCCAAACACTCTTGTCCGGATCAAGTACTTCGCCTCACGGAGTACATCTTTTCTAATTTTAATAAAGATCCGAACCCGAAGCCGGATCCGCCCGTGAAAAACACTAATCCGAAACGCACGATAGCAGTCTTTTTCGATGTCGCCAAGGCCTTCGATAAGGTCTGGCACAAAGGGCTCATATACAAGCTAAATGAAGCCGGTATACCCGATAGGTTAGTTCACATCATCCGTGATTATCTAGCCGATAGAACCTTGCGTTTTAGAGTAGACGGCGAACTCTCATCGCCCCGTCCGATACGCTCAGGTGTGCCACAAGGTTCAATACTCGCGCCCACCCTCTTCAACCTGTTCATCAGCGACCTACCTAAGCTCCCGGGAGTCGAGGTAGGTTGTTATGCTGATGATACAGTTATCTACGCCTCTGGCTGGCGGCCGAAAGTCCTTAGGAATCGCATCGAAAAAGCCGTTAGCACGCTCGGTGACTGGTTTCTTCGATGGCGTATAGGTATTAACCCCGATAAGAGTGCCGCGATACTCTTCGATCCTAGATATCGCGATAACAAGTTAAAGCCCATAAGGCTATACGATTCTGAGATACCTTGGACCACCGAGGTCAAGTATCTCGGCGTCACTTTAGACCGTCATTTAACGTTCGATCCTCATATTAAGAGAGTGCGAGACAAAGCCGCTATGGTCTTGGGTCGCCTCCATTATTTACTCTGTCAGAAGAGCAAACTGTCCCTCAGACATAAGCTCACAATATATAAAGTCTGTATTCGTCCGGTAATGACGTATAGTTGTCCGGTTTTCGCCCACGCGAAGAATCTAGATACGCTTCAGGTTTTGCAGACCCGGGCTCTGCGTAAAATCACCGGTGCTCCTTGGTTCGTCCGGAAGGCGGATCTCCACAGGGACCTGGAGATGCCGTCTATCTGGGCGTATATAAAATCTCTTACAAATAGCTATTTCGAGCGAGCCGCGATTCATCTCAGTCCGTTAGTGGTATCCGCCGCGAATTACGAACCCGTGCCCAACGCTGGGCGTTATAAAAGATGTCCGCGACACATTTTCACCGACCCTCCCGACGATATCACGTCAGCGAACGATCAGTACCAGCCTGTCCCTCGTAACAGAGCGTGCTCACGCCCACGCCCGCGTAACAACAGATCGCGCCGCCGCGGTCTGGGGGTTAATTTCGCTCCCGCACACCCGATTAGGCCTCCCACGGCAGCGGCTCAAGCCTAGGTTCGATCCCTCGGTAGGGAGCCCTTGAGTGCGTTGCTTGCGCGATACGGTGACACACCCATACATCACTGCTACAACACTACACGATCACCTCCACACACGTGCACGCCTACACGCTACACATCTTGGTGGAAGGGTTATTTTTTTCCCTTATCGAACTGAAAAACTCTCAATTTTTCCGACAAAAATATATGGAGGAGTTGTTGAGGCGGATATGCTTGGTACTCATATACGTTTCAACAACTCAAACATATATGAATAGTTAGCTAGGTTAGCTAAGATAGGTCGCGATTTTGTATGCAACGGGCAACAGCCAAGCCGAGGTGTGCCGTGCACCCTTGAGTTGGTTGCCAATATAAAATCGGCTGAGTGCCTTAAGCGCTCGCCTTAGTAGTCCGGTGAAGCTGTTAAGACCTTGATAGGTCAATAGCGTAGTCAGATCGAGAAAAAAAAAAATGATTAATGAGGAAGGTTTAGGTGTATAATTTATCAAGGTTTTTATTATTTTTAGGCCGGGACGACGTGCATCAGGCTCGCAAGTATATCTATGATGCAAAAGTACATTTCAGGATCATTCACGTCAAAACGTATCAAGCATAGGACTATTGCCTTTCGATGCGTAGATTGTCATATATGATTCTAGGTTACTTATTATTTGGATTCTATTGAACCTTTACTATTTTAAAAGACCAACGAAGCGGGCTAGATTTTTTTTTCTCGATCTGACTACGCTATTGACCCAGCAAGGTTTTAATAGCTTCACCGCACTACAGGACTAGAATCTCCTATTTTACGTACTTGTACTAACTGTCCCGCATAACTTCGTGTGTGTAAAATCGGTTACCAACCGGTTCCAATTCTATCTCCAAACTCAAAAAGTCTTAAAAACTTAGCACCCGATTACAGCAGCTCTTACAGTTTCCACTTGGGATACCAAATAATTCAGGGACTCATTTGACATACCTAGTTAGCTTAGTGACTGACTTACGCAGGTGAGGAAGAAGTTTCGATTAGGTGGACGTAGCGCCATCTGTCATTTAATTACATCAATAAATTCGTTTTGTTTTTTGAAATATGAACGACCGTTGAATCATTTGGATATTGTTCATACAAAAATAGTAAAATCGCGCGTAAAACATGGAAGGGCCCCACCCTTAGAAACCCCTAGAAAAATGAAAAATTTGGGTTTATAGGTATTTTTTGATGGCAAATAAGAGAAAAAGCAAAAAAAAGATTGAGAAAATATCAGGATACCCTAACCACCTAGAATATATACTTTACGATCTTTTAAAATATGCTTTAAAAATCTGTGGAGTCGTTTTGGAGGAATTTGAACACGAATACCGTGACACGACATTTATATATATTAAGATTATTCCTTCATTTAAAAAAAACATTTCTTATTATGTTAACGGATTTATAAAGTTTTGTCATTATCATTCCTATAAGGTATTTTATTTAAGGGAAAAGGTTTCCGTTCCAAATAAACAAAGGCCGTTTACATTCAGTAGAATAGCGAACGAGAAATCGTCCGTCCCTTATTACAGACTTGACCAAGACAGAAAGGTTTTACGACAGTTGGGAGCAAAACCAATTTAAAGTAATGTTATGAAATTACTTAGCAAGTTTTTATTCGAATTTCAGTACTAATACAATGTTATTTTGTATATATATATCATCATATACTTACAAATGTTTAAAGAATGGTTGAACGATACAACATAATTTTATTTTTTTTGGTAACCAATATTCTAGATTTTTTTGTTATATTACAAGTATCTTGTTATATATTCCATGTTCTAACAATATGGTGGCTGCCTTGTTAGACCTTTCCAGGAAGTTATTGTGACATCTCATAAATCATGATCTGCGGTATTATTTTCCATCAACTCCACCTGTGCACAATAACCGAGATACAAAATCTTACAACACTGCAACAATATTACACATATCACCTCCACACACGTGCACGCATACACGCTTACACATGAAAGTGGAAGGGTTTTATTTTTTCCCTTATCGAAGTGTAATGGTTTAGAAAAATTATCCAACATAAAATACATATAAGCGTTGTCGAGGTATGCTTGCTTATTACACATATATGTTTCAATAACTCATATAAGTATGAATATGTAGCTTAGCTTAGCTCATATAGGTCGCGAATTGCATGTATCAGGCAACAGCCTAAGTCTAGGTGTGCAGTTCACTCTTGAGCTAGTTACCCAAATAAAATCGGCTGACTGCCGTAAGCACTCGCCTTAGTAGTCCGGTGAAACTGTTAAGACCTTGCTAGGTCAATAGTGTAGTCAGTTCGAAAAAAAAAACAATAACCGAACAGTATTACGTAAAATGCCACCAATTTCACGAAACAAAGAGTCATATAACACAAGAATATTAATAGAACATAAAAGTCACTACATATACTGTATAGTTTACCTTGATATTTACAGGTTCGGTTTGACAAGTCACCATTACGCTTGGCAAACCTATGTTTTTGTGGAAAATATTATTACGCTATCATTTTTAGTACACGTCGCTAGATGGCGCTGTAGCACACCAACTTTTGTACCGTTTAATCGATCGCCTTATAAATAGGTGTATAAATACATAAACCATACCAAGTATATGTAGATATTTAAATACAGAGAATTTAGTTCAGGATAACAATAGATTAATGTTTTTTTATAAAATGATTTGTTTGGCCTTTGAAAGATCAATCCGGCCCGACAAATAACAAATTCAATTACCTCATCAGAATTCAGATTTTAATGTCTAAAACGTTTGAATTTTTGACGAAGTAAGCAACGGCTGAAATCTGTTTTTTGTTTTGCAAAAATTTAAACCATTATTTGAACTCATCGAGGCTTTATTACGTTAAAGAGTAGCGTGGGCGGCCATTTATGTTTTGCCGAATTTCAAGACTGTCATAATTAAATTGGAATTCTGATTATAAATAACTGTTTTGGTCCTTCCCGGACCTTTCCAGGGAATTATCAAGTGATAAAACTGCTTGGGTTGTTAATATTACTTAATAAATGTATTACTTTTGGAAAGTCGATATTGGATTAAATTAATTTCGCTCTATCTCTCATTTTTGATATTAATGTTTAAAAAATTTATTATATTCAGGATTCATATCTATAGGTTTACAAATATACTAGCTTCTACCCGTGATTTCGTCCGTGTGAAATAATTACATTTTTAATTTCCATTTTACGCAGCGGAACTTTTCAAAAGGAAAAAAAATCCGATTTTTAAACAGTGTTCATTGGTGCTCCACTCCTAGTGTGGCATATATATATGTAAAGCCTATTTCAAATTGGGTAGTAGTTCTCGAGATTAGCGCGTTCAAATAAACAAACTCTTCAGCTTAATAATAATATTAGTATAGAAAGAAGTGTGGATTTGAAACGTCTGTAATTTGTCCTGGTTTTAGCTAAATTTATAATGGCAGACAAAGACCTCTAAGAGTAGGTACATATTTAGCCGACATATCACTATGAATCCTCTTTTCCATAGGGCTAGACATTAATGATAACATTTAACTGAGATAACTTTAAATCGGTAAAAAGGCTTAAAATATAAATGAAAAAGCGTAATGTAATATGAACCAAGACGCGGATGGCCCGTTGCTAGTGCTAAACGAAAATCAAACACATATATTTAAAATAACGGATATACAAAATCGTATGCAATTTCCACTTGCAATAGCTTTCAATACATTGTTCTATCAATCCGGTCGATTTGTTTTGAAAGTCATTATTTAGTGTTTAAATACAGTACGAGTAATTTTCTAACGTTACAAGGTCAGTTTGTTCTATATAAAATGCATACTTAATTATTACATTTATATATAACTAGCTTCTGCCCGCGACTTCGTTCGCGGGAAATAGTTACTTTGGGCTAACTAACACATAGCGGAAACTCTCAAAAGGAAACAAAACCCCGATTTTGAAACATTCTTCATTCGTGATCCGCTCTTATTGGTTTTAGCGTGATGATATATAGCCTTTCTCAATAAATGAGCTCTCTAACACTAAGAATTTTTCAAATCTGACCAGTAGTTCCTGAGATTAACCCCTACAATCTCACAAACTTTACCCCTATATAATATTAGTATAGATAAAATTTAGCTTCCTGTTTGAGGGTTATATCAATAATAGATATATATATAATTATATTGTAATGAAAATGTAATTAATATACAATACAATACCTTATTATATGATTATACGAAGGGATTTTATGAAAGAAATAAACATTTTAGTATTAACTTAGTTGATGATTGGTGATTAAACACAAAAATGATTCTACAATATTTTAGGTATCTATTACATTAATATATAAAGTTATTCGTTTTTAAACATTACACAATTTAATCTATATCTAAAGTGTGTGCGTGTAAAGTGTTTTTGGAAGTGTCAGGTAGAATATTGAAAACGTTGGTTCTTGTCCGATATCACTGATGCTAAGCAACGTTGGGCGCGGTCAGTACTCGGATGGGTGACCACTTGGGAATTCCGCGTGATGGTGGCTTTTTACTGTAGTTTTTTAATTAACATTTCTGATTACATACCTTTCACTTCTATCGTGTATCTTTACGACTCACTATGTTTTTTTACATGACATTGAGAAGCTTTAGTGTTTTATCTGTACAATACTTTTGGAAAAGTTTCTTCGTTTTTTCCAAATATATTAAACTTGAAAAAATAATGAATTGTGAAATTTCGACCACTAGTGTATATTAGAAGCTAACCATATGATGCACCTATGGAATTAAAAAAGAGACACGTAAATCTGTTTAGTGGTATTAGAATTTTAAAATAATATGGAGAAATGGACAGTGAAGTCGTTTATAATATGTACATAAAAATATTTCCCATGGGAGCATATGAACGTTTTCTAATATGTCTAGCAATGTTCACTAAGCCGCCGCAGTGGACCGTGATGGATTATGCACAAAATCCGAGGGTGAGGTCATCTATATACAAATATGTATGTATATGTAGGTAGGATTTGCTCCACCGTTCTCCAGTTAGATTAACAAAACAACAATCCGAAACATTCTCTCGGATATTCGACAAATCCAGAGTTGTAGTTATAAATATATATGTTTCACAATATATTTAACACGTTTGAGAGAGGCTTTGAATATCTATCACACATACAAATATATCCATACTCAAGTTGACTCCTAAAGTAATTCAAGTAGATAGGTATGTGAGGTGAGAAAGAATTCACTTTATACACGTCGAGCTTCTGAGAATAGAATCTAATTCAATGATTGATGGTAAATAAATTCCTTTATACTTCTAAGGTTTTGTTAAACTGAATACTTTCGCTACAATTCAGCTTGAGAATTTTTTTTTTAGTAATAAAGAATTCTATTAGTGCCACCTTATACATACATAGGTATATATGTAGGAACATTAAAAAAATATTTATTTTGAAATTACTAGAACTTTAATACTAGACGATGTTTTATTACTAGACACAAACTCAATTGTGACTAGTGGTATCTAATGTTATGAATGCGAAACTGAAATTGTTTTGTTACGCGTTCACGCCGCCTTATAAGTGGTAGAGCCAAGTGAAGCTATAACTGGTTTTAGCATAAATGCATCGGCTCGCCCAGGGTAATACCACCCGATCCACAAAACACAGGCATGAAGTAACAATGCTTACAGTTGCGCAGTTGCGTTTAGTTCGGTTAGTGTGAGCGCCGGAGGAAAACCCTCTCCTGGAGTTTCGATAATAAAACGGGCAATAAACCCTTTTTGTTCCTGACGTTCCCACGTTCCCTTTCAAATGAAAGTGAAATCACTCGACGGTTATTGATAACGTGTTTTAACATAGACACGTCGAGAATTGTGTATAATTTTTGTCTTTTTCTAGGTAATTGAGTTAAATATTAAGCACCTATTTTTTATTGGTTTAGAACGTGAATCGAGAGCAGAGTGTCCACTATAAATATTGCTACTGTCTAAACAGTCATCTGGTTTATACAAATATGTACAGCACTATAAGTTCACAATTTTTTTCTCGCTACTATTCAGATCTTTTATGTTATAGAACAACAAACGAGATTGTAATCTATTAGTACAGAATTGAGTTAGAATACAGTATGTATATATATCACAGTAATGGTTTATGTTGCTGCTCCAATGTGTTAAATAAATCATAGTGTAAACCCTAATAAATATCGAAACACCGAAATTACCACCCATTAAGTAAACAACATTTAGAAATTGCCTCGCATAAAATAAACATTTTGTTCGATATAGGGTCTGTATTATCGATACTAGCTTTATTTATGCGAATTTTGGTTTTATTACTGCTATTATAGCACTTAAATATTTATCGCTTTTACGAAACGCATTGAAACCATTTTGTGCAGTGAACTGTACTTAATATCATCATTGTTAACAGTTTCGTGAATCATCTTTGATTATCAGAGTAGGTAAAAATGGCTACTACGTAAACGATAAGAAATATAATATGTTCAAACGATGGTTCAGTGTAATTAATTTAATATTTTTGTAGTAAAAATAAAACTAAACGTTTTTTGTTACAGTAAGACATTGTAGCTGCCAATGAAAGTGGAAGTTATTTATTTTTACCCTTATCGAACGGAAATAGTTTAGAAAAATTATCCGACACAAAATACATATAAGAGTTGTCGAGGTATATATGCTTGGTACACATATATGTTTCAATAACTCATATAAGTATGATTATGTAGCTTAGCTTAGTTCAGATAGGTCGCGAATTGTATGTATCAAGCAACAACCCAAGCCGAGGTGTGCCGTACACCCTTGAGCAAGTTGCCTAAATAAACTCGGCTGAGTGCCTTAAGCGCTCGCCTTAGTAGTCCGGTGAAGCAGTTAAGACCCTCCTAGGTCAATAGCGTTGTCAGTGCGAAAAAATCTATTCCAGGGGGAAGTGCAAAGTAATCCCCATTATAATATTTAATTATGGGTTTCCGAAAATTAACGCATTTTCGATTAAACATATGCTGTTGATATTTCAAATTATTGACAATGTCAATAGTTGACAGATGTTATCACAATTTGCAATTAAGCAAGCAATAAGTTTTAAAAGGAGAAAATACAAACAGCAACACCATAATTCATTGTTGATAAACAACCGTTATGGTCATCTATATCGTCGATCCAATGAGAACTTGTCATTGTGAAACTGCCACTGAAGTATAATTAGGTCAAGGCAATGTACAGTAATTTACCTTTACTTTGTCCCCGCGATCAATGTTTTGTTCAAAACTTGCTTTCCCCCAACTGCTGCTCTTAATTAAGATGCCGAACGGACGGGAGGAAGCTTTCTAAATTTTCGGTAACAATTTAACGCATTTTCCTTGTATCCGCTTGTATTTCTCATTAAAATTAAACTTGATAATAAATGTGAATTTCTTTGAAATACAAGATATAGATAGATATTTTAAAGTAGTTGTTGATACCATAATCTGATACTGCGTTGATAGGCGTCAGTTGTAATTCTATAAACAAAATGAATTTTTATTAATATAAAATTTATAAATAAATGTTGCCGTATCTGGGCGGGAGCACCTGGATACCAGCTTGGACCATTTGACTCAGCGCAAAAACGAGCTGTGAGAATTGTTGGCGATCCCAAGCTTACAAACGGTATCGAACCACTAAGTCACAGGAGAGACATCGCCTCTTTATGTGTGTTCTACGGCTTGTATAATGGGTTGTGTTCCGAGGAATTATTTAACATCATGCCTGTAACTACTTTCTACCATCGCACCGCTCGTAATCGGCAGGGAATTCATCCTCATACACTGGAACCGAAATGGTCTCGGACGGTCCGATTCCAGAGAGGTTTCCTTCCACGAACGACCCGACTGTGGAATGAGCTTCCTGCTGAAGTGTTTCCCGGGGACTACAGTATGGAGTCAAGGGGAAAATAAATAGGTTACTTAGGGGTCAGCAACGCGCACGTGACACTTCTGATGTTACAAGCGTCCATAGGCTGCGATGACCGCTTTACACCAGGCGGCCCGCATGCTTGTTTGCTACCGAAGTAGTATTAAAAAAAAATAAAAAAAAGCAAAGACAAAACAATGATGTGCATCTTATTTGTTTATCGATCAATTTTCTTTATGAGCTACCTTTTTCAAATTGAAGTGAATCATCAATACATGTGTGTTCCCTTAATAACACTTTGAGAACCATTCTTGATCTTAATCGGAAATGTGCCTTCGGCCAAAACTTTGAAATGAATTGTGAAAAAAATTAGATTTGCTTGTTATTGTAATAAAATTATATTAGTCTATGGTTTTACTTATGCAAAACACTAATATATTGAAAACGTGGTAAAAATAAATCAGAAATTTTTGTTTGTGATGGAATTGGGAGATATTTGACAAGTATGCCTTTAAGAATTTATGAATAAAAAAAATATACTAATTTGTTTATGAAAACTTGTGTTAGAATATTTATTTGTGTAAAAAGATAGGCTAAACTGATTTTCTATGTAGTTATTGTCTATTAATTATTATAAATAAATATTAATAATAAATTAATATTAATTAATTATCGACAGATCAATAAATGAATAATATTATTATTATTATTCGTTTAGTGATAGCTCTGGTTTTCATTAATATTAAAGATTAATTGCTTCGAAGATATTATTCTTGTCTTTCCCATTCATGTTAATAATTAATATTATACGAGGTTTGCATAAACTGTACACAGCAAGTTAAATTTATAATGTCAATATACGGTATTTAAATCGTGCCAATGTCATGTAAGATGTTGACTTTAGATACAATATTACGGATTTTCGCAATAATATCAATATATACTAACTGAAAAACAAGGTCAGTCCGTTTCTATATCATAGTTACAGTCTTTTTGGACGTTCTGAATACAGCTGTAAATTCGTGCTTGCGCATAATATAGTCAAGAGTTTTATCCAAAGCCAGGTTAAGACGTATTTGTACTTTTTGTTACCTATATTCAAAGTGGTCATAGAATTTGGTGAGAACTGTACCAGACCTTTCTGTCATAAATACAAGCAACAAAACTTGCGTTTTATGTCATATTCTATATAACAACGTCAACTATGTTATACAGTCGTATTATACAACCTCGTTTCATCATTACGATGTTCCCTAGAGCATGAAGCTTTAGAAACCGCAAGCAATTAAAAGCGAAAAATTACGACTCAACTTTGAACGGTGTCTCTTGTAGAGATCGAAGAATATTCTAGTCTGTCATGTAGTGTATTTTATATTTTATTCATAATCTTGTGTTATTTGACTCTATGTTTTGTAAATTTTGTGGTGTTTTACGTAATATAGTTAGCTTATTTTGCATAAGTGAAGTGAATGGAAAATAATACCACGGAGCATGAAATTCTGAGATGCCACAAAAACTTCCTGGAAAGTTCTAACAAGGGATCCACCATCTCGTTAGAATATTGATTCACACGACGCTTAATACTGAAATAATCGTGCGACGTTTTTAATAACTACGTGACAATGGCACTAATAATCTGAAAGATTGATTGCCAAAAATAAAGTTTAAAAAAAAGTATGTATACATATATAAGCACAAGGTTGTCGAAATAGTTACATGGTACTAAAGTTTTTTTTTAAC
This sequence comes from Antheraea mylitta, assembly GCA_014332785.1. NCBI lineage: Eukaryota > Metazoa > Arthropoda > Insecta > Lepidoptera > Saturniidae > Antheraea > Antheraea mylitta. Next base: position 5,807,377 of record JACEII010000004.1, on the reverse strand, counting down.
TTATTTTTTGACAACCAATTTTTCAAATTGTACTGCCATTATCGTGTAGTTAATAATATTACAAGAGTCTCAAGTTGAAATTTTTCAATATTCTAACAAGATGGTGGCCCCCTTGTTAGAATCATCCAGGGAGTTTTTGTGGCATCTCAGAATTTCATCCTTACTGGTATTATTTTCCATTCACTTCACTTATGCACAATAAACTAACTATATTAAGTAAAACACCACTAAATAAATAAAATATACAGTTAAATAACACAAGATTATGAATAAAATATAAAATGTACTACATGACAAACTAAAATCCCGCCAAAAACTCGGTACTAAAGTTTGTACTGTTTCTAACAGTAACACTTTTTACTTTTCTTACAAGCTCGCCTTTTTTTAGATCAGTCACGTAACTTAGTCTATCGTTCTGAAGTAATAAATGTAAATAAAACGAACATACGCGAGAAAAATATACTTCACTAAAAATATTATTACAATATTGTTAGATGCCGCACAATTTGACCTGTGCTTAAAAAAAAATCAGGTTTAAAGTAGCCTAAATCCTCCTCCAGGATGTTGGCTACCTTTATGCCAAAACTAATTGTAATTGGTTCAGAAGGTTAGTTGTGGAATGTTAAGAAAGGGAGAGACGTACACAGTTATCTTCATATTCATATGTAATATGAATGTAGATGACAATTTCCCATTTATGCAAGACAACATTCGTTTAAGATATATTTGAAGATAAATTTGAAGAAGTTTGAGAACGCACCTACGATTTAAATTCAGGTCTGTATTTCGTTTTAAATGACACCCATTAAAGTCTACAAACTTTAGGATCGTCGAGTGTAACACAAATAAATTTAAGGCACCAAACCCCTTTCATTGACTGGCCATTTCAAATCAAAATGATTTTTGTTTGGCTAAGAATTCTAATTTCAAATTAATTTTATTTTAAAAACATGGAATTCTTTTTCCAAAAGTAGTCATTTGTTTATTGATTTGTAGGGTTTTGTTAATCTTAAGTAATTACTGCATGATTTCAGACTTGTTGTTATTTTTTTTTAATTAAAATGATGGCAAATACACAACAAAGATATAGGTAAAATGACTTTGTTTAAAGTATATTTTCCCTACTTTTATTAACTACAGGCTATGAAACAAAAGCATTGTCGTTCAATTTTTAAACGGTCTTCAATTTTATCTCAATTTTCATATAATTTTCTTATGAAGGTAAATATAAAGACACCATCTCTCTGTCTGCCTGTACGTTAGTTTACTGTGGTATTTACATGATTTTTAAATCGTAGGTATATTCTGTTCAGGTTTTAATAGATCTTTTATCACAATAGTTGCTAAATAGAACCAGTTATAAAATTGAAAGTAAATTAAATAAAAACTCACTCCCAACGTGTTGTCTAAACCATTGAATTTTAACGGTATAATGCAGTAGATGAATGTTTAGAAATAAATTATTAAAAAAATTGTTCATACAATAAACTGAACTTCAATATTTACATCACAGTAATCGCTTTTTTGTACTTTAAACAACCGTAAACACATGTAGAATAGGTTTATTTATGGCTTAAGGACGCGCTCTCAAAAAAGGTCCATTTTCACTGTTTTCCGGTAAGAATTACAACAAAACTATTGAACTTTGGTAATCATAACAACTAACTACAGATACATTGAACCTTTAACAATGACGTATGGATGATGGTCTTTTAAAATTAATAGATTTTCATTTAAAAAAATCTATTCTCCGTAGTCCCCTCGCGCAAAACAACCTGCTTTTCGGCATGTAAATCTCAGTAAATTTAAATTTTTCTTGATAAGAAAAAATACGTTCTTATCCTCCATATAGGCAAGTTTAGTGCATCGATATAATATTTAAGATATCTTTACCATATCTAAGAAAAATAATCAATAACTTGTAAACAAAATTTCACCACTTTCTCGGAGTTATGTAGATCTTAACACTTGAGAATAAGGTGCAATTTATTTCCTTCATTTAGATTCGATTAACAAAACGACGTTGAACAAGAAATCACTCAGTTCATTCCGCGCTCGAGCGCCTTAGCGACTGGTCGTCTACGTCGCTTTAAACCGGGTTGCTTTAAAAAAATACATTTCTATACGTGTACTTTAGATTTCACGAAACTTTTTGATATTTTTTAAAAGGTAACCAATTTTGAAGCAGTGTTTTATATTTAGGTTAGATAGTGTTTATAAACTAGATGGTACTCGCGACTTTGTCTCGGTTATTAATTTTATATACATAGAATAACACGTAGAAAAGTCGAGATAAAATATACTTTGTTTACAAAATTTCTTTGTAAACAATGTTATTCTTTTACTTCTCCTGCGCATACGCATCACACCACTTGCCCACTTCACACATTGCTGAAATGCTTTTAAAAATCGTACTTTCTTAAAACCTAAACAAATCTTAATATGTTTTTAGATAAATATCCAGTGTTTAAAATGTCTGAAAAAATATCGTTCTCTATAGATTTCGCGTTATGCGCACACGACAGCAGACCTCTATTATACATTTATATATAAAATCTGTAATAAAACTGTAACAAGCCCAACGCACACGACAGCAGACCTCTATTATACATTTATATATAAAATCTATACTAATATATAAAGCTGAAGAGTTTGTTTGTTTGTTTGTTTGTTTGTTTGTTTGGTTGAACGCTAGGATCTCAAGAACTACAGATCAGATTTAAAAGTTTCTTTTAGTGTTAGATAGCTCATTTATCGAGGATGGCTATAGGCTATACATCATCACGTTAAAACCAAAAGGAGCTGAGCACTAATGAAGAATGTCTCAAAATCTGGCTACTTTGGAAGCTTCCGCTGCGTGTTAATGTCAGTATTATATGCGTTGCCATGGTAACGCGATAACATTCTATCGAAAATATTTTCATGGTTTATTTTGTGTTCCTATTCAAAAGGTTTATTCTACGTTACTTTTGTTTCCAAATTTTAATTATACGTGGCACGTTTATTTCGGAAACATTTCTAAAGTTTATTTTGTGTTGCTATTCAAAATGTTTAGTAGTAATAATATTCGTCCAATAAGATAGTCGAAGGAATTAATCCATACTGCCAATTCTGAAGTTGTCAATATAGGTATTTTTCTTCTATGTCCAAGATAATGTTAAGGTATAAGAGCCAAATACTCTATATAATATTTCGTAAATTTTTATATATTCTTAATTTTCAAGACCACAGAGTTCATGCTTCGTGGTATTATTTTTCTTTCATTTCACTTATGCAAAATAAACGAAACATATCACATAAAACGTCACAAATTTAACACAATATAGAGACAAATCACACAAGATTATTAATAGAATATAAATCCACTAGATGACAGACTAAAATTCCGCCAGAAACTCCTCAGAAAATTTATTTCTACTTTAGTTTTGTTGCCAATTCTGGATTTGTGATATATTACATGTAATAAAAGTAAAGTGAGTGTATTTTATATTAGAAATTTATGAGATGCTACAAATATCAACATTTTTTTTTAATTCTATCGATATGTCTGTTGTGTTTTTTTTATTTGTTCCGGGTAATCTCCGAAACGGCTAGACCTATTTGAACGGGAATTTTACGGGCAAATAAGTAACTAATTGGCTGTTTTATTTTAAGTTAGCGGGTTCAGCAGACGTTGCCCGCCCTGATAATAAGACAAAGTATACCTATACCTTGCCCAAGAATCATTTTATATATTGGTAAAAACGACATGAAGATGCGTTCTGTAGTTTTTGATCTTATCGCGAACATACATATAAACAGACGTGGAATAGGACTTTGTTTTACACTATGAAGTGATAAACTGTTATCCGTGCATTCGTCGTTCGTGTGACGTGCGCTGTACTGGACTCCAAGAATAAATATATACATATGTATATGTATTTATGCCAAAAGGCAGCAAACAGGCTGACGGCCCACCTGATGGTAAGTGGTTACCATCGCCTATGAACAACTGCAACACTAAGGGCATCGCTGTTGTAATTGAAAGTCATTGTTTTTATTTGATTTAAATTTTAGCAAGGTATGATAATAACTTAATTATATCGACACTATGGACATATTATATCTATATAATAAAAGGTTTAACACATATTGTTCGATAATGTTTAGCTTAATATCTTCATTACTTTCTTATATAGTGTAAGTGAGCACTGAGGGTGATATATAACAGTTTAAAGTTCCAGTTATGTGGTTGATGATAAATCCCATTCCATTCGATTCACTATTAGTATACACATATATAATGTACACGTTACCTGTTACAGTAGATGATGTGCGTGTGATACTTACAGTTATTTTTGAAAGAGTATTATTGTAATTTACACTATATGTGTGGTCACAATTTTAAACATCTAATATATTTAAAAAAAGGCGTGCGAAGCCGCGGGTAACAGCTAGTCTGTAATAAAACTGTAACAAGCCCAAATATGTACATTAAATATTTTTTGAAAATTTTAATTAGGATAGACTTTGTTATATTTATTATGTTATAATTATTTGTTATCGGTATAGAAGGTAAAAAGAATATTTGTACAATTTTTGTCTGTCTGTTTATCTGTCCCTGTGAACACGTATCACTCTAAAAGTACTGAACCAATTTTGATGAAACTTGACAAAGGGGTAATTAATATTACAAGATTGCATCTAGGATACTGTCTCATAAAAGGCAAGGGGTTCTTTAGGATGACGGACGAAGGACAAATATCTGTATTCAATGAAATTCTTGATGGATTTTGGTTAATTTTCTTTGTGCTTATATATAACAAACAGGTTAGCTAAACATTTAGGCCATAGTTCATATTTTTAACGTTTTGTATTCAGGGAATCCCTGGTATATTACCAATCCGATTTTGAACTTTTTTCAACGTTAGAAAGATAATATATGTATATATTATCTGCCAGTATTATAGATAATGTTTATTGTGGCAAATATATATTTCCAATAGTTTGTAGGAACTCTATTTGCATGTTTACGTGCTACTAACCTTTTTACTGCGACTCTCTCACTTCGTGTTATAAAATTTATATTACGAAATGTCAAATGGACGGTCTTCTGTTTTTGCATTGTCATGAGCTAGGAATCTGTCATTGCTAATATATTATTGTAAGTGTATAATTATTAAATGTTTTCCTAAACTGGTGACCCCGAACTAGGACACGAAAAGATGTCGACCAACGAAAAAAATGATTTATTAAAATACACTTCGCAAAACTCGGAAGAAACTGCACCTGAATTATTCAAAGTAGGTATAAAACTTCCTCCGTTTTGGCCAGAAGAACCCGAAATATGGTTCGCTCAAGTCGAAGCACAGTTCTCCGTTTCTGGCATATCTAGCGATACTACTAAATTTAACTACGTGATTGGTCAATTGGATCATCTGTACGCTCGAGAAATTAAAGACGTAATTACAAACCCACCCAAGTCCAATCAGTACGAAAAATTGAAAACGGAACTAATCCGTAGAGTAAGTGATTCTCAGGAAAGGAAAACTAGGCAATTGCTTGTTCACGAAGAAGTTGGAAACCGTAAGCCATCTCAATTTCTGAGACATTTGCAAGGTCTAGCAGGGCCTGGAATACCACATAATTTTTTGAGAACTATCTGGATTGATAGACTTCCTCACAATGTACAGGTAGTACTCGCAGCTCAACCCACTGCTTCGTTAGAAACTTTAGCAGACCTTGCAGATCGTATCCTAGATATTACTTCAGCGGAGCACCATGTAGCCTCAACTGGTCAAGAAAACAGATTGGATGATATTTTAAAAGAAGTAGCTGCATTGCGTGACCAAGTACAACAACTAACATTGCAGCAGTCCCGAAGTGCGCGTTCTCGTACAAGAAATGTATCTCGATCCCGGTCTCCACCACCTCGACTGAACTCTAGTTACCGAAGATATCCAGTTTGCTGGTACCATATGAAATTTGGTAAAAAAGCCACACGTTGTTCAAAGCCTTGTGATTATCAGATGGAAAACTACAAGGGCAATCAATAATGGCGGCCAATGATTGCCCAAGTACTACAGGTCGCCTATTCATCACCGATCGCACATCAAAAATTCATTTTTTAGTGGACACTGGTAGCGATCTTTGTGTTTATCCTCGGTTTTTAGTAAAAGAGAAACTTAACAAAACAGACTACCAACTTCGAGCAGCTAACGGTTCTATAATCAACACTTACGGTCACATTAATCTTAAATTAGACTTTGGACTTCGTAGAAGTTTTACCTGGCGTTTTATTGTGGCAGACGTTACCAAAGCTATTATTGGTGTTGATTTTTTAGCATACTATCAACTAGTAGTAGATTGTCGTAATAAGAGATTGTTAGATAGCATTACAAAATTATCATCTGTTGCTTCATTAGTTTATGACTCTGCAAACATACATTCTATTAAAATACCTTTAGACAATACGATTTATCACAAAATTTTATTAGAGTTTCCTGAAATCACTCGACCACCCGGTGTAAATCGTACGACCACACACTCTACAGTACATCACATACGTACAACACCTGGCCCTCCAATATGTAGTGCACCACGTCGTCTTGCTCCAGATAAGTTAAAAATAGCTAAACAAGAGTTTGAAGAGATGTTAACAAGTGGAACAGCGCGACCATCCGAAAGTGCGTGGTCATCACCACTGCACCTAGCCCCTAAAAAAGATAATGGGTGGCGCCCATGCGGTGACTATCGGATGCTTAACGCTAGAACCATCCCAGACAGGTATCCTATTAAACACATTCATGATTGCACACATAACATAAAGGGCTGTAAGATATTCAGCACTATAGATTTAGTTAAGGCTTACAACCAAATACCTGTTTGTGAAACAGATATTCCAAAAACGGCAATTACAACTCCTTTTGGGCTATTTGAATTTCCATATATGACCTTCGGTCTTCGGAATGCTGGGCAAACTTTTCAAAGATTTGTTGATGAAATTACTAGGGGTTTAGATTTCTGTTATACATATCTCGACGATTTTTTGATTTTTTCAAAAAATGAAGCCTTACATAAAAAGCATCTACGAGAAGTTTTTTCCAGATTGCAACGTTATGGATTAGTGATCAATGTCTCAAAGTGTGTATTCGGAGCCAACGAGGTAACATTCTTAGGTTACCAGATATCAGCAAGTGGTACGAAACCTCTTGATGCTAAAGTTAAAGCTATAAAAGATTTTCCTCTTCCTACCAATATTAAACAGTTGCGTAGATTTATGGGAATGTTAAACTTTTATCGACGTTTTATACCACACGCTGCACGAATACAAGCACCACTAAATGGCTTATTAGCGGGTAATGTCAAAAATTCACAATCAATCACTCTGAATGGAGACACACTTGAAGCGTTCAATGAAAGTAAAGAGAGCTTATGCAATGCAACGTTACTAGCTCACCCAGATTGTGAAGCTAACCTTGCATTAGTAACCGATGCCTCGGATTCAGCAAATGGTGCCGTTTTACAGCAATTTAAAAATAACAAGTGGCAACCTTTAGCCTTCTTTTCGCATAGATTAACTCCAGCACAACAGAAATATTCGCCATATGATCGCGAACTTCTTGCAATTTATGAAGCCATTAAATACTTTCGACACATGCTTGAGGCCAGACACTTTGTAATATACACAGATCATAAACCAATTAGCTTCGCTTTTCATGAAAAAAAGCGGAATTGTTCACCCAGGCAATACAGACATCTGGATTTTATTTCCCAATTCACGACCGATATCAGGCATATATCTGGAAAAAATAACATAGTTGCTGACACCTTATCACGAATAGATGAACTTGAAGTACCAATTAAAATGGAAGACTTAGCTGAATCTCAGTATTCCGACCAAGAATTACAAAATATACTTAAAGAAGGTTCGTCACTTCGTTTACATAAATTCGAGCTACCAGGATGTCATCGATTTTTGTACTGCGATATCAGTACACCTACATCTAGACCCTTTATAACAAAGGAATGGCGAAAAAAAGTATTTAATGTTTTACATTCACTTAGTCACCCAGGTGCCAACGCAACAGTGAAATTAATTTCACAACGGTTCGTTTGGCCAGGTATACGAAGAGATTGTAGGGAATGGGCCAGGACATGTCTTCAATGTCAACGCACTAAAGTAAGTCGACACGTATCGGCACCATTGGACACATTTGATTTGCCTCGTGCTAGATTTCAACAAATTCATATTGATATAATCGGACCTCTACCAGTATCGCAAGGTTATCGATACTGTTTAACAGCCATCGATCGCTTTTCTCGATGGCCAGAAGTCATACCCATTATAGATGTTACAGCCGAGACAGTGGCAAAAGCGCTTTTTTCAGGTTGGATTGCCAGATTTGGTTGTCCAGTTGATATAATCACGGACAGAGGCCGACAATTTGAATCTGCCTTGTTTCAGCAATTATCAAAAATATGCGCATTTAATCACAAACGAACAACTGCATATCACCCAAAGTGCAATGGTATGGTGGAAAGATTTCATCGTCAATTAAAAGCTTCAATTATGTGCCACGCATCGAATCACTGGACAGAATGTTTACCTTTCGTACTGCTAGGCATAAGAAGCGCCTATAAAATTGACCTACAAACATCACCCGCCGAAATTGTATATGGCGAACCTCTAAGACTACCTGGAGAATTTTTTGAACGTTCGTCAAGCGGAACTACTGATATGGCTGACTTTTCCGCCCGTATGCGTCATTTTGCAAAAAATTTGAGACCCATTCCTGCGTCACGTCATAGTAAAGAAAAAGTATTTATATTCAAAGATTTAAAAACATGCGACCACGTTTTTATCCGGGATGATACAGTACGTGGCTCCCTTCAGCCAGCTTACACAGGCCCTTACAGGGTGCTAGAGAGAGGACCGAAGGTATACAAAATTAATATCAAAAATAAAATGGTATCAGTATCTATTGACAGGTTAAAGCCGGCTTACATACTGACACAAGAAACAGAGTTAGATAACTATACACCATCATTAACTAAAACATCATCAGTGCAGGGTGACAAAAATCAAACTCAAAATCGGACACGGTGTAATAAACGTGTTCGATTCGCAGATTCACACCATCTTTGTCCTGCACTTGGGGGGGAGTGATGTAGGAACTCTATTTGCATGTTTACGTGCTACTAACCTTTTTACTGCGACTCTCTCACTTCGTGTTATAAAATTTATATTACGAAATGTCAAATGGACGGTCTTCTGTTTTTGCATTGTCATGAGCTAGGAATCTGTCATTGCTAATATATTATTGTAAGTGTATAATTATTAAATGTTTTCCTAAAAGTTAATCACATGGAATGTAATTGAAATCAGCAAAAAATAATTTATTACCAATAGTGGAAAGACATTTATCGGCAATATATGTAGGTTAGTTTTTATTTTAATTGGACTCGGTAGGTGATGCTGCGAACGGGTTGTAAGCTTATTGTTAAAGATTTCTCATATACCAACTGGGTATATATTTGAGTGTGTCTCTGTATAGTTCGGATTTACAATTAAAAACGGAAGATTTCGCTGCAATCGTGTTTTAGGTTTATTAAGAATATTCGCGTTTAAAAGTACAAGCGAAACAGGTAATAACCGATTTAGCGCAGACGAAGTTGCCCGGGTCAGCTAGTATTCTATAAAATAACCAGGATTTTCAATGAGGCAGAGATCATTAATTACTTACTTACTTTTCTCTCATACTTGACTCATGTCTACATTGAGGTTATTACGATGCACGCGCACACCGTCATGAAAAACCGACATCCTGAAGTTAGCTATAGTCAACATTTTGTTTCTATGTAATTCTTTGTATTAAAACTTTCAATGTATTAAATACCTTTTTTCTATTCTTAGTGTCGTTTTTTCTATAAACGTAGAATAAGGCGAAAGATAAAAAAAATGTTTCAAAAAATTAAAAAAAAAAAAAATTAGAATAAAAAGTTAGATAAATAGATTTAAATTTAGAAGATTTTTATCTTGTTACGCCAAAGAAATATAACTTGTAACGTGTGTACTTAAGTACACACACACTTATTTTGTTATAAAAAGGCTTTGAAGGTTATGGTAACGAATTTCGGTAATAATGAATATACGTTTAAAATTATGAACTAGAATGAACTGTATAAAAGGTTAATCTACTAAGCAACTACAATTGTGTTATATATATTATACGACCGTCAAAAAACAAAGTGGGTTTCCTTTAAAGCGGTTTAACATTATTTCAGTTTACATAAACGACTGAAGTCGGGTTCGGAATTGCTGTGGTCGAAACTGTGCGATGTACATAAAATTTAATCATATTTATCCGTCCTAATTTAATCGAATTATTAAATTATTTCGGCCATAATGTTGGGGTTTCAGACATAATTTAATAACGTTACGCTGTTTGGAATAATATTTGAATGTTTTGAGTTAATTCTATTCGGTTTCTATTAACGGTAGTAATATATAGCTAACATAATTGCTATATAGTTATTGAAGAAAGAAAGAAAGAAATTGTTTATTGTTGGAACAACCATACAATGACCTTAAATTAAACAAATTAATTAGATAAAATATAGTGAAATATATGTGAAAAAAATTAAGAAAAAATAGTCAAACAATTGGCAAACCCATTCAGCCAATATGTGCAGTACAGCAGTAGTACCACAGCACTGATTTTCAATGGGAGCCTTTGTGATGATAGACGCAAGTTCAGTCGGTTATAATTAATATTAGAAAAATTAAAGACCAAACGCAATAAGTAAAAACAAGTAATACAGACATATATAACACATCACAGATGTTCATGTTAAATAGGTATAGATATAACTACTGTAACTTTGCGAGTTTTTGGCTGGATTTTAGTCTGTCATGTAGTGTGTTTTATATTTTATTCATAATCTTGTGTTATTTGACTCTATATTTTATAAATTTGGTGGTGTTTTACGTAATATAGTTAGTTTATTGCGCATAAGTAAAGTGAACGAAAAATAATATCACGGAGCATGAAATTCTGAGATGCCACAAAAACTCCCAGGAAGGTTCTAACAAGGGATCTACCATCCTGTTAGAGTACTGGCTCACACGACACTTAATATTGAAGTGATCGCACGACGCTTGTAATATTATTGACTACATGACAATGGCAGTAATAATCTGTAAGATTGATTGCCAAAAATAAAGCGAAAGAAAAAACTACTGCAACTACAAATATCAAAACTAAACTATTGACTGTCTATTCATTTACAACTTATTCATAGTTAGTTGCTTTTCCCCCCTACCAATCTAATTATATTATACTGGCACAACTTACATAATATGATTCTTAGATATGACTTGCACCTAAGAAAATGTTAATCCTAAGGTAAATAAATATAATTAAAACATTGTCGTGGAATATACCAAATATTTGGAATACTATTATTCCTACATAACACACAAATTGTCTCTAAAATAATATTAAAGTGTGTGATCAATATAGTATGGGTTGACGTGACGAATAAATTCGTGCCTTCATTCGGGGAGAGGGTCTTTGTCTTCAGAAGACTTACATATGAAAGGGTAATACATACATTTTAGTAATAGGTCTTTACCTATGAAATTGCCGTTCTGCAGTACTGGCCATTTCAAATCAAAATAATTTTTATTTGGCTAAGAATTATAAATTCAAATTAATTTTATTTTAAAAACATGGAATTATTTTTCAATAGTAGTCATTTGTTTATTGATTAGTGTTACATTTTCATCGCATTTCAATCTTTTTTGTCATCATCAACATAACCATATCCTGCAGTGATCATTAAACACCAGGCAGCCTGTGTACTTTCTTGGTATTTAACATAAAAACAACTATAAAAATAATTAAGTAAAGAATATTTTATTAACTGACCCGTGTAAATGACGGTACTAAGTAGATGGATTTAATGGGATTAGGCAGGATATTATAATGAGCTTCTGTTCGAATGAGGAATAAAAGAAAAGCGGATTTTTCAGAGATATTCGATCGATTGTAATATGTACACAAGATATCGTCGCTACTTGAATAGAATCAAAGTATCAAACAAGGTCATTAAGTTTTAAATTTCATTCGTGAATTTTTTATTTACATTATATTGTAAGGAATGGTCTTGTTAGCTGGATAAAGTAATATTTAATGTTATTCAGACACAAACATATAGAGAAGGCTGTACTGGAAAAGTATATGACAGGTTTAATTTTTTTATTGAGCTCTATCTATTGGTGAATTTCTTTAAAACCTCGTTATAACCTACGTTAAACCGTATCGAATTTGTTTCATAAGCGGATACAGATAAATGTACTAAAATGTTTTTAATTGAAACCATCAAGACTCAATATCTCAAAACTGATTTTACTGTACTAATCAGAATCTCACAGTAAACCCTCGATATATTCTTCAAGAACAATAATGAAATTATAGTTTATACAGGTGGGACGCATTCAGGTTTAATATTTCTTATTTTTCGTAGTAGCACGGCACTGTATATAATTGTGAATATAAGACAATCTAGATCAACGGTGAAAATCGAGAGATCCTTAATAAATCGCCGGCTGCCGATGTTCTGCCGGCTTACGAGCCTCTGGGCTACTGGGCTTAACATGGTTTATTCCAAAATGCAACAGCCCCCGTGAAAACATCCTTCAAAAAACACGAACACAAAAAGACATAAAAAAAGCGAAAAATAACGAAGTTATCATCTAAACCAAAAAGATAAAATATGCGAAGACTATTTATTTAACATTTCTATGTAGACACAGTATTAAAATTACTTATGTACATACATGTTATTGTGATTAATTTGTAATTCCCTTTTGTCTGGCACGCGTTTCGTATGTAATAATTATTTTAGACTATTTTATATCTATATATATTCTTTAGAAGAATAACTGACTGATGAAAAAAACGTACTTTCATACAGACTTTCACTCCTTAGGAGTTACATTTCCAAGAAGCATTCCTTGGTGCTCACCTACAGTAGTCCCAGTAGCCTTAGCTGTGCTTAAAATGTCAGCTAGTCAGTCAGTTTCTTCTTTTATATATACCTATAGGTCATTCCACCAAATAAAATCATTTTTACGGGGCGACCGGATTGTGTTCAAAATTTGTGAAGATGTTCTCTATAATGAGAAAAAAATCCCTGAAAGTTTTAGCCCTTAATATGCAGCGGTTTCAGAGTTTTGAATTTGTGATTTTTTTTTTAAAAGATTTTTTTCAACTTTTTCACAAATTTTTTTAGTGATAGATTAATGTAACGATTTTATTACCTCTTACCTATTAATTTATGGAATAAAAAAAATGTGTACTACCAAATAATTTATTTGAAATCGTTGCCAACCTAAATTTGTAGTAGGCAGAAAAATATAAACAACTTTACTATTCAAATACGCGACAGTGGACCGATTGAACATACTCACGAATAAAGTACCATAAAAAACACGCGGAAAATTCCAAGAAAAAGTTGGAATAGATAGCCTATGACGTCACATTTTATAAACCAAACAAACGAGAAGAAGTATAGACAACATTAAAATTAAATCCATAACAATGAGGCTATTCCAAGCCTAGACAGAGCAAAAATTTAAATTTTATTTAAAGCTAAAGTTACTTATATAAGCATTTCTAGACTAGATAAACTCGACGTTTACACTAACTCTATGTAAATGAAATATATACTACACACAATAAAGCACCGGCTTTGAAACAAGCCTGAATCAACCTTATCGATTGCTTCGCATTTGACATTTCACAATATGGGTCATCCATCGTCTGCTTTCTTGTTTATTTATAATATTCACAGTAGTTTTGCTAAGAATTTAACTTTAATGAATCATCAAAAATAAAACAAATTTATATTTAACTGTAGGATTTTTTCCGCGTGTCACATTTCTAAAAATCTATACTAATACTAATCATGTATACTATTATTATAAAGAGGTAAAGTTTATGAGTTTGTGACGTTGTAGGGGGTAATCTCATGATCTACTGGTGCAATTTGAAGAATTCTTTAAATATTATATAGCTCAGTTATCGAGCATGGTTATAGATTATATATTATCACGCTAAAACCAATAAGAGCGGAGCACCAATGAAGAATGTTTAAAAATCGGGATAATTTTTTCTCTTGAGAGTTTCCGCTGCGTGTTAGCGTTGGGCCAAAGTAACTATTCCACGCGAACGAAGTCGCCGGCAGAAGCTAGTTGTTTTTTTTTGCTACTCACAAAGAATCTATGAAGTATAAATTAAGAGCCTGAGTTTTTGACTGACCAATGACGGTTGACTATTGATGAACAGCCGATAAAAAACATGAAGTGTTATAAGCAATCATATTGTAACTAAAAGTCATTAGATACGCTCTTCGATAGCTCCCTATTAAAACTTAGCTAGCTAGCAAACATGATCTAACCCTGTCAACCTGCACGTATCTGAGCAACATATAACTTTTTTTATGTCATACGAGACAAACGAACAGGTCGATCACCTGATGTTTAATGATCACCACCGTCCATAGACACCAGCAACACCAGAGGAGTTGCAAGTGGGTTGCCAGCCTGTGTTGGTATGGAATGAGGGAGCGGGGAAAGGAGAGGGAGGAAAGGGGGAAGTGGGATTCCGGCGTTCTCACTGATCGAACGGAATGCAACAAAGCAAACACTATTACTTCTGTGACTTTTCTGTGAGAGAGTGGTACTACCACGGGCATATGTCATATGCAAATATGACATCTTATTTCCACATTTTATCTAATATAGTGTGACGTTACAATATTACTTTACGTATGTGTGCATTCTCGTGCCATTTGTTTTGCCAATGTTTCGTGTAGGTAACGTATCTACAGCATTTTAATTATAATATCATTGGTTATAAGTATTAAAATATGTTAAGTAAATATAGTATTATGTTATTAACTTTCTCATAATGAATACAAACATATTATGAAAACATTTCATACTAAGTTCATACAAACAGCCGACATCTTTGTGCCTCGGTGCAAGCTGTTACCACTTCGTGTTGTCCATTGTTACATTTAAATGTACGATAGAATTATTAAAACAATATGTGGTACAATGTGGTATGCTTTTTCTTTTTCTTGTTTTGGCTCCGCAGAAGCACTTGCCAGTGTCAATGTTTTCTTGCAATGGATAGTACAATAATATTACAAGCGTCGTGTGAATAAATTTCAATATTCTAACAAGATGGATCCCTTTTTAGAACCCTCCTGGGAGTTTTTGTGGCATCTCAGAATTTCATGCTTCGTGGTATTATTTTCCATTCACTTCACTTGTGCACAATAAACTAACTATATTACGTAAAACACCACCAAATTTACAAAATATAGAGTCAAATAACACAAGATTATAAATAAAATATAAAATCCACTACATGACAGACTAAGATCCCGCCAAAAACTCCCAGTGTGGTATGCTTTGTTATACAAACATTCTATTTATCATTTAGACTATGATCATGAACAGATCGAACGGAGACGGACTTAGAAAAAGCCCTACCACCACGCTATGGTTTTATCATGATGTTTTCTCTCAACAAAAGTTCAGATTCAGTTGCTAGGATTCGAACCTCCGTCCCTTGACACAATGTCCGAACACGCTATCGATTAATTCGTACCTAAGTGTTAAGTGGTAAGGCAGTGTTTCCCAACCTTTTTATGCCATGCCCCACCTTAACATTTCTAAAATTTTTATGTCCCCCCCATACATAATCCTTTAAAATTGCTTTGTTCCCTTAAAAAATATAAATGATAACTTTTAGGAAGAAATCACTATGAAATTGTTATCAAAACATCGTAAGTAAAATTTCAAAACATATAATAAAAAACCTTCTTGACTTGACGAACTCTATTTACCCAGTTGATATTTTGGTAACGTCAAACTAAATTGTCCCTGATAATTATTTATAGCATTCTTTTTAAAATTGCCTTTTTTGTTAAATTTGTCACCCATATCTAGCATTGCATTTAAATAACGCAAAGCGAAAGAGTTAAAGTCGTGTCGAGTCGTTTTTTAAATTGCCCCTCTTAACTATCAAATTTCCCACCTGTGGGGCGTGGGCCCCACGTTGGGAAACACTATATTTAGCCACGCTGAAGGTATTATTATTCGTTTCAGCATGAATGGGTCAGCTCGCCCGGGGTAGTACCACCCGACCAACAGCAACACCGATGTGAAGAAACAGTGCTTGCATTGTTGCGTTTCGTTCAGTCAGTGAGAGCGCCTGCAGCCCAACTCCCTGTCCCCTATCCCTCATACACAAGCTGGCAATGCACTTGCAACTCCCCTGATGTTGCTAGTGTCTATGGACGGCGGTGATCGCTTAACAACAGGTGAACCGCCTGTTCGTTTGCCTCCTCCGATATGATATAAAAATAATAAAAAAATATTAATTAATAATAGCTTGCTTCGTAAAACAAATTAAGTTTCAGTAATCCATAGTAAATCATAGAAATGGTAAAATAATGTTTAGAGAGATACATGAAAATGTTCTTATTTTGCTGTTAGCAACCGACACGAAAGGTTTCTATAGATTTTTTGTCTTTACGAGTCACTAATACTTCATGAGCTGATGTTATCGTATCCACGTATTCACCTATTTTCTTTTAAAAACGGTCGCTTGCCCGGTTCCGACGGGGAACTTGTTAGTGAAAATAGTTTTCCCTTTCGAGTGTGGCCAAATATATTAAATAAATCTATCAAACCTCAGAACTTAGTTAGCCTTGTGATTCTATTCCTATCACCTCAAAGCATTATGGCTACTTGTGTAACCTAAAAAAAATCTCTCTTTTCTATGTTGATTTTTATGTACATATTTTTTTTTTATTTCACACGACTAATAAAATTACTATTGACCAATTTCATCGCCATACATTATAAAATGAAATAAATTGTTAAGTATAATCTGGATCCTCGACACAAAAATGTTAAATTAGATAACACTGGTATATAAAAATATATATGCAGACAAAATCTACAGATTTATTAATATGGGTATAATAAAATAAATAAAATCGTGTTACTGGAAGACCGAATACTCGCCTAATTAATTTTTTTATCATGTCGGGGAGCTACTATTGACCTGCATCTATGCTATTGACTATTTTGGATAGTTACTAATGACCTGAAATGCCATTGGTTGCAGTTATCTGCTGTTCACGTATCTTGATTATTACTGGTTGACAGCCATCGCTGAACGTCTTAAAGTGACCGATAACTAGATACTGAGCATCCTCGCTCAGACAGTTGGTCTGGACACATATACGGATACTTTGTAACTACCTTCAATGTTGCATTTCTGAATCGACTAACGTTCTATTATATTCTTCTTGGTGGATTGATCGTTTAAATCGTAGCTATGGATGGAGTCATATTTTTATATATACGGTATTTGATTTTCACCCCGACATATATTATCGTAACTAATAATATAAATGCAAATGTGAGTACTCAACTAATTCATTAAAATATGAAAAGTAAATACTCAACAATTTATCATTAAATTTTTCATAGACCTTATCAGGTGTACACGAAAGTACTTGCGAACAAAGCCGCGTACAAAAGCCAGTGTGTCATTAAATTATAATTATTCTATAAATAATATTAAAATATACGGAGCAAAGTTTTTAAACAATGAAGTAAATTATAATATTAATGTTATTAGTGTTGTTTTGAACTATTTCTCAATAATTACATTTTACCAAAGGGTCTTCAATATTCTATACGGTTTATCGTTCCCGTTACTTTTCCGTCAAATTAGATATCCGTAAATTTACTTTTTTTTTCTCCCGACAATGGAAGTAATTTGTAACATCAATCATTATCGGGCAAGTCACGTTCCGGAACTCGACGTCCTAAATTATGGTCCCAATATTGAAAAGAAGTATTATAATTTTACGAGTATTTTTTCCCTTTTCTAAATATTACAATGTTTTATTAATTATAATAAATATACTAGCCATGCCCGCGGTTGCTTCCATAAACAAGAAAATTACCGTTAAGATTACTATATCAAAATCTTTTCAGTAACACATGGTTTATCTTTTAAATATTAAGTTTTTTGCTGATCTTGTAAGGCCCGTTCTTTTGGTAATTTATATTCAAAACAGTTATCAACTCCATTATATAAGTTATATGTAAATTACAGGAACTATATTTACTGGTTATCATCTTTTGTCGAATTAATTTACTTATAAGCGAATGTTATATATTTTAGGTAAGAAAAATCTTGGCCAGAAAACATATGAATGTTTTAAAAAAGAATCATTAAGTATTATTATTCAACGTATAGAAATTACAAACCAACAGACCTGAAGTCGTTGTCTTTTACAATTTGTAATATAAGAAAGAGTATATGAAATATTGCCTTTAGGATTTGTGGTAAACCTTATAATAGACTAGCTTCTGCCCGCGACCTTGTCGACGTGGAATTATTACTTTGGGCTAACGCTAACACGCAGCGGAAGGTCCCAAAAGAAAAAAAAACATTTTTGAAACATTCTTCATTGGTGCTCCGCTCCAATTGGTCTTAGTGTGATTATATATATCCTATAGCCGTCCTCGATAAATAAGCTATCTAACACTGAAAGAATTTCTCAAATCAGACCAGTAGTTCCTGAGATTTGCGCGTTCAACCAAACAAACAAACCCTTCAGCTTTATAATAGTGGTATAGATTAAAGTGGATATATCAAAGTGATGCAGGATAGTAATAAGGGACAGTAATAAACAACAAAAAAAAACTCGTTAATTCGTGTTTCTTGATATACGAACGATGTCTTAACGAAATTCCCGGAAAGTCAGTGATTGCTTTTTTTTAGTAAAATAGCAAATGGATACAAGTCTTTTGAGCCGTCGTCGATTACACACCAGATTTAATAACAATTTATTTTTAAATTATAGTTTGTGTTTCATATATCAATATTTACTCTCTTATATACTTTTTAGATTTGAGCAGAATCTCACCTGTTGTTAATGTGCTTCGAGATGGTAAACATATTAAACCAAATTTGCGTCGCCACGCCAATAATCAAATTTACCCTCCGGCTATAGATGTTTCCCATAAAAAACTAGCATGAAACATCACGATAGTTTTCTACACTGAAAACTCCGACTCGCAAGGATTCGAACCTGAGTCAACTGGCGTGATGTCAAAACACGACACATGAGATTGATATAGTTCAACACCATTTGACCGATGACAGTGAAACTCGTTACACCCCATAATCCTTTACCCAACCGTAGTTAATAAGTATCTATAAATTTTTATTTACAAAGGATACTTTTGCAGAGTCAACTATTTATTACAGGTAATAGTCATTAAGTTAATAGTAGTGAACTGAAACTTAGCAAAGTTAGATATCAAGTACATAATAATAGTTATAAATTATAAAGGCGTGTGGAGCCGTGAGCATAGCTATTAAGATATAGCTATGACGTGTAATATGAATCAGCTTTGAAGGAACATATTAATTAGTCAGTGTTGGTGATAGGCGTAAAATAAATCGACACACATAGAGTGTTAAAATGTGAGTGGAAAATATAAACCAATTTGCTTTTTCCTACTATTTCACAACGGCCTCAACGCCGTTTACTTACAGCTTACATTATTTGTTTTTCCATCGTACGTATTCGAAAACAGACCATTAAATTAATTGTTTCCAGTGTTGTTTTCTTTAGAACATTGTAAATATTATTATATTCGATTACTGTTGGAGGGTTCACATTTTGTATCAGTATTTATAAATAGTATCTATCCCATGTTAATTTATCCATGCAAGATGTCTGTAATAATTCTCTAATTGGAGCAGATGTTTCGCAGTTGGGTAATATCAGGTGCGAATCGACGTTTGTGCAACCATGCGTTGTAACAAATCCTTCATGGCGGAGATGTCATCTCGAGCGGATATGGAAAAGTGTATTTCATTTGCCTTTTATAGGAATAGGGAATATGTAATGCTGGAAAAGTGTAGCAATGTATACATTTATGTACATGTTAAGAGGAACGTAAAAAAGGTAGAATAACAGAAAATATTTTCTTATTTCGTACTGGCCATATATATTCTGTAATTTGAAAGAAAAACATTTTGAATTGGATTTTACTTACGACTTATTTAATATTATAAACATGCATGTCAGTTTGTTTGTATGTTACGCTTTGACATCTCAATCGCTTAATCCATTATAATTAAACTTTGGATACACTGTGTAAAAAGATTTAGTAAAAACATTTAGTATATCTTTCATCCATAAATAATACGAGTATTGCTAATGAGCGATAAATCCACATAATCAGGAGTGAAACTACGAGCAAACACTAGTATATAACATATGTCTAAAGTTTAAACTTATATTCCGAAACTACGACAATGTGGCAAGGTATATTTTCTAGTGATCGATTTCTGAGCTATCTCTAAGTGGAAATCTGTAGCCAAGCACCTATTGGAGTGGTCTGGCAGCCGCACTTAAGAGCTAATCCCCTTTCTAGAGCATTAGGATCAGTGTCTTCGGCTACGTCCTTACTTAACATCAAATCATATTATGATAAATCACTAACCTATAAATTGATAAAAAATATCTCCCAGCGCTCATGACAAGCGTTCCAAATATGAAATCTATTTTATTAGTTGCCGAAAAGGTCAAACTGTCTAGTCGGATTAAATATAAATAATTGATTAGGAGTGACTACCAATTAAGTGAACTATTAAATATAACAATATTTATTCTCTGCTAATTTATCCGGCGACTTCTCCTGCATTGTTTATTATCTTAATTATATACCAGGTAATAGGTTAGTCGCTTACAGTATTCTAAGAGATGATAGTTAATAGATACATTAGCATATAGAATAATAATATCAAAACAAATACTAATAAACAACAAAGAGAATCTAAGGTCACATTAGTTTTAAAACTTTCAGAAGTATAAACACATACGTAATAAACTTAGGTGCAATGACCGGTGCCGAAAGCTACATGGCGCGACCCGGAGTTAATAACCTTCGATGATAAAACGAACAATAAGCCCTTTTGTTTTATTCAAGCCATTACCACGTTCACTTTCATGTGAAAGTGAGGTCACCCGGCGGTTATTGACTGTAATTTAACATAGACGCGTAGAGGATTACGTGTATTTTTTTTAATTGATTTAAAACGAGAACTGAGTGCAAAGTATTCTCCATAAATTTTGCTACTCTCTAAACTTTCAGCCTGCACATTTTCTTTGTAACAAAATTTCTTTGTAAGTAATTTAAACCATTTATCACCCATCTCCTGCGCATGCACATGACACAGCCTCGACCACTTCCTCGAATCAAGAAGACGTAGTTGCTCAGCGCGTATGATTTTTTTTTTCTTTGTAAATATTCGCTGTTACAGTTCTTACTATAATTTTCATTAAAATGAGACATCCGAGGAGGCTATTCTTTAGACAATTCTACTGTGAGATTGGAATAGATAAGTGTAATATTAAGCTATGGTTTGTATTAATAGTCATAAATCATTCTTCTTCTATCCTATACATATCATAAAAATGTATGTACGTTACATATGTATCTTTTAGATTTTCATGAAAAAAAAATGTGCCTTAGAATAAGTAATAAAGTACATTTAAATTATTTTGGAATTGTCTGTTTGTTTAAACACACATCCCTGCTAAACTATTAATCTTAATGGCGACGCGATTGAAATACGAGATAAAACTAGATTAGTAAATGGACTTAATACATAAAGATGATTTTATTAGTAGGTAACTGTTTTCTTACATTAGGTTCCACGCGAACGGAGTCGTGGACACAAGTATATTAAATAAATCAAATCGGTAAAAACCTTATCCGAATCCGAATCCGAATCACAGTTAAATCTAGTCTATTAATGCTATTCATTGTCTTTGTGAATGTTCAGTCAGTTTTAACAATAAACAATGAACAGTAAAAACAGTGTTTTCAAAGTGTTTCATAAATAGAAGGAACATTCCTTTGTTCATCTTTGTTAAGTAAGCCACGCGCAAAAATAGCAGCTGAAGCACATTTCGTTAGTACAAGGACTTTGCGAGTTCCTCATTAGAGCGCAACTTCAGTTTGCAAACGTCGACAAGTAGTTCTCTATATTTGCGGTATACCTGTCTTTAAATTTGTGTTATAATGAGGAGTGATATGAAATGTATGTAAAAAATAATTGTTATGTGTTGGTTGATTTACCTGGTTAGTACGTTGATATGAAAAAAATAACATTGTAGGGAATAATAATCAAATAATAACCGGTTTTTGAATTCACTCAACATCTGGCAATGAATAATTAATTAAATCATTCTTTATACCAATTACAATTGGTCCTTTTTTGTTTCATACCGTTCTCAAACCAATAATTAAGTTTAATTAATTAAGGTTGTGGATTAATTGCTCAAAGATTTCTTTGCAAACACTGTGTAAGAAAAAAATTGTCTAGTTTTGTCGGTACAAAAGAGCAATATAAATTTATAATAATTCAAATAATTTCCAATTATAAAAGGCTATTTTTAAACGGTTTTAAAGGTTTATATATAATTACAAACAAAGAAATAGGCATGAATATATCATTATATTAGGGTTATGTAGATTAATGGCCGTCAGGGTCATACGGGGGTACCGTACTGTGTCATATGATGCAGCGTGCGTCCTAGCTGCCTCTCCACCTTGGGCCATCGTAAGCCGTGCCCATGCGGCTCTTTACAAGTGGCGAGTCGAGAAGATTTCCCGGGGCGAAAGTATCTCACCCAGGGAGCTGGAGGCGCAGCGAGACTTTTGGCGACAGATGGTAACGCTGGCTTGGAAGGAGGACCTGAAGTCGACAAGGGCAGGATTGTGGACGGTGGAAGCCATCCACCCCATCTTGGTAGAATGGTTGGAGAGACCGCACGGTGCGCTGACCTTCCGGCTGGTGCAGATGCTTACCGGTCACGGCTGTTTTGGCAAGTATCTGCACCAGATAGCGGGGAGGGAGGTGACGCCGAACTGCCACCATTGTGACACGGGTGATGTGGATTCCCCACTTCATACTCTCAAGGAGTGCCCGGCGTGGGCTGACCAACGGAGCGAGTTGATGGCAGTGGTGGACTGTGATCTCTCCCTGCCGAATATGTTACTTGTTATGGTCGACAGCGAGAGATCATGGCGCACTGTCGTCTCGTTTTGTGAAGATGTCTTTCGGCAGAAGGAGGAGGCTGAAAGAGCACGAGAGCTTAACCCTGAGGCTCCTGTGGTTCGCCGTAGGAGGACAGGACGTCGAAGGAGGGGAGGTGGCCGCTTCCACCTAATGCCTCCATAACACGCCTTCTGGCGGCGGATGCGGGGGCGTCCGTCGCCGTGAAGAGAAGGCCCGAGCCGTGAAGCACGGTCTCAGCCGCCGCTTCGACACAGAAGCCTGGGGAGAGACATCTCTCTCCCTGAGAGGAGGGTCCCGCACTACCATCTTGCGGGCACCCAAGCGCGTGGCCAGGATAGTGGAAGAATGCTGATCGTGCACCCGCATCCTGGTCCACACATTCGCGCTGAGCGCCAGGGGGGTTTTTAGCCAGTAAGAGTCTGGCATAACCCTCACATTGTCCCCCGGCAACGTGAGGCGTATCCGATGCAGGATTTTCCCCCCTTTAACAAAAAAAAAAAAGGGTTATGTAGATAGTTAACAAGAGAAGGATTAAAATCGTAAGGAATTCATTTACTTGTCACACATAACATATCAAGTACAAATAAAAACGATAAATACAGGTCAACAAAAGTATTTACAAAATTTGTGTTGAAGATGTGTGTATAGCAAATGGGTCCCTGTCAATGTATAACATGCTGAGGGGAGTGCGTACTCTAGTGCTGATTTTCACATGACGCTCAGAAAGACACGTCTTTTTGCTAACCGTTCGAGCATACATTTGGAATACTGTATAATAAGTATGTATGTTTGTATCATGAGAATATAATTTTAAAGTGGGATACGTTAGTCTAGTCTTACTCTCCCTCTATATTATATACTATATCTCTTCTTCACTCCACTTTGTAGGTACTCTACGTCATATTCAGAAACATCGCATTTCTTCATTGTTTTATTCTCCTTTAGCACTACAATCTTCCAATTAGTTTTACGCCTTCCGATTTGTTCCGTGAAAGATACATGGTATTCAAATTTCAGATTCTTTAGAGATTTATAACTCCCCCTAATAAGTCGAAATGGTACATCATAGCTTTCGTGATGTAACTTCTAACCGTAAATAACATAACCGTACAACCTATAGGAGATATGGAGATGAACTGTAAGTGGTTTTAGAACTTCAGACTAAAACAGTTCACGAATTATTTTACAATATATAACAATAGAAAACCACTGCAGAAATTTATATCTTACTTAGTTTGTGAGTAGGGCAACTACCGAGTAACAATTTTTAATCCAGAGCCGTCACCGTAAAAACAGCATACTAAAGACCCTCTTGTAGCTTAGTTTGAATATGACCGAACTACTATAACATCTATTAAGAACTTGCTGCCAGCATCGGTTTTTGCACAGGTGTACTAATGAAGAAAATGAGACGAAATGTTCCCTCAACAAGGTTCTAAAAGACAAATTTGTATAGTAAGAATGAAGATACGTAAAAACCATAAAAGCTTTTAAAAACCAATACTGGAAGATTATCGTCATAGACTTTTAATAATTTTAAAATACCTCTTGTAGTTTCTGGAATCCGTTGTAAACGTTTTTTCCTAATATCTCGGTCTTGTATCTAACGTGTTAAGACTGTAAATGGCATGTTAGCATTTCTACTGTTGATGTTTATTTTGATATAAGGAATATATTTTACGGCACAAGTCAAACAGAGGTTAAAGACCCTACCACATGCGACACCTAGGCTAGACACTGAAAATGAATATTATAACGAGGTCATACGTATAAAATATGAATAGCAAAATATACGAGGAATAATAAAATATGACACAGTATATGAAAGAAGTTTTAAAGATATTAAATCTTTTTCGTTTTACTTTCTTACATTACATTACATTATTATTACACCATTACAATAGTCCTTAATTTACGTTTAGTATTCTTATATTACTATTCTATTTTATTTCATTTGTAATGTTTTAATTGCTTATCGTTTGTATTGATCAAATGTGGTTTCTTTTATGATTCACAAACGATATTAATTAACAAATACATTAATCATATTAAGTTCTTATCTCTTTTTTTTTACCGACAAAGCAAGTGAGTTCGCTGAATCATATAGCAAGCTTAGGAAAATTTAACAAGTAGAATTCATAGACAATATGAAATAGTCGCTCTTCGTGTCTGTTTATGTGTGCGCTTATAGTTCTTCAAGACCAGTGGCAGTCATACTCTTCTAGCCAAGGGTAACATAGCACTATATGAGATAATAAATAAAATAATAGAGAAATAGAAATAATAGAACATATATAAATTATAAAAGACTTGTAATGAACGAGTTATTTAGTTGAGTATTGTTAAATAGAAAAGTTTTTTTTCTCCTTTAACTATTAACTCTTTTAGTTTTATAACTTTAGTAATTATTTTTTAAACATAACAGTTTAAGTCGTGATGGCCTAGTGGTTTGACCGGTGGAATATTATTTCGATGTCCGCAAGTACGAACCCCGGCGCATGTACCAACGAATTTTTCGTTGATGACAGGCTGATGATGATGATAACATTGTACTTGAATCTAACGACATCTCGTAATATGTTAAACTCCTTTATGCGGTTTAGGTTAGACTATCTAACAAAGAAGTATACATGCGTAAATAAATCGTCCTTTCGTGCAGTAAAATCAACGATGCGACCTTCTAGAAAACTCAGATTTGACGTTTGTTATCTCCTGTTATATTTGAATTATTTTGTCAGTTGCTACTAACCTTATCTACACTATCAGCATCTACATAAATGTTATAAGGGGACTTTATGAGTATGATTGTAGAATGTAATCTCTGAAACTACTGACCCGATTTTATAAATTGTGACACTGATAGAAAGTTACGTTCATAGTTGGTTGGCTAAAGCTATGTTTTAGTTTTATTAAATGTGAGATTAAAATTATCATCGTCTATATTAATTTAGTTCAACCTCAGCAACTTTTATAAGAATTCGAAACAGAGAAACCCTTTGGCTTTTACGAAAATATGAAGAAATTCTTGTTAATATTTTCATAACGGAATAACTTTTTCTATTTCATGAAGTTTAAGCCTCTTAAATAAATGAAACGGGGACTTTGTAAGAAAAATATTTATTAACAAAAAGATAAATACACAAGAGACAAAGATTGCTTAAGACGAGATCTTTGGAAGATTTTGAAAGATTACAATTCCATTTTACAAAAAAATGAAAAAGATGGCAGTAAATAAATAATTTTCAGAGAAGATAAGGTATTGTTGAAGTGGCTTTTACGAGCTAAACATTAATGACGGCATTATAATTGAACTGGATACATAAAAATTATCTGGTTATCGGTATATAGCTGATCCTTTGTAAAATAATACTTTTTGTAGCCAGCCTCAAATCGGCTTGTCTGCCAGCGCGATCCTGTGGCTTAAAACGGGTCTGCCACGCAAAAAGGTTAAATTTTATAAGCTTTGATAACCGTCTGCCGTGATTTCTTGCCTCCGATTTTGTGTACGCTTTTTTCATATGCAAATTGAGTATGTGAGTGTGTTTGTATCTCAATCTAATCTTTCGTCGCTTTCACGTTACCTGCTACCGCTTTCGGGTGTCGACAATTTTGCAAGTTTTTTAAAAATGTATAAAAGTTATTATTCATAATTTATACTCATGTGTCTTAGAATATTTTTATTATTTATATTTAACCTTTATGTCCATCCGCCTCCACTTTTATTATTAAGGATGCCAATCGTTCCGTGAGAGCCGAGATGATTCATTTCTAGTCCCTCATGTGTCCCAAGAGAGATATGTGCGGCGCGTCTATTGTCCCTTTTTATGCTAACGCTAGATTTTCAGGCAAAATTAGAAATACCCACATATTTTATTTACACATATATGGATAAAATTACTCAACTCACGGCTCAAGATTTTATTACGATCAATTTTAAAAATTGAATTTGTATTTCACCTATCTTCATACGTTAGTACTACTAAATCGAAGTTAACATAAAATAAATTTTCAAAAAAAAGAATGACCCCGACTTCAATATTAATCAAAGGCACTAAAAAGCATAAAATTAATATTTTATCAAATTAACCGAATTAAATAAAACATGTGAATATGTGTGCTACCTAGAGATGTATTGGAAGTTAATTCTTTTTTTTTTTTAATTTATTACTAGAGACATCATATTTTTATTACCAAATGTACCACTGTTTGTAATTATGCATACACACATTGACACGTCTAAGTTTTTTACCGAGAACTCGTATTTTATTTCTCTCAAGTTTGATATTGAATGGATCTTTAAAATAAAAAATCATAACTAAAAATCGTACTATCCCATATTCAAAAATTAAACAATTTAAATTAAAATGCTTTCAAATACACGAAGTAAAGACTCAGATATTGTATGCTAAATACTACTATCGTGTTTGTAGATATATGAACTAAAATAAACAATTCTATATACAGACTGTGTTCGTCGAGGCCATGAGGTCAGTCCGCAAATGGGATAACTCCCAAAACGCTACAACGTAACTACCGTTTATACTTTAATTTTCAAGTTAATGTCGCAGAACAGGCTACGTTTCGAAATTTTGTAAGTATTTTACCTGAAATAAGTAAATAACTGAATTATTCTGCAATTTAATTTTGTAGGTGGTAGTGCAACGTTGAAGTTATAACTGGTTTCAGCATGAGTGGGTCGGCTCGTCCGAGTTAGTACCACCGTCTCATAGAAGACCGACGTGATGTAACAGAGCTGGCATTATTGCGTTTCATTCGGTCAGTGAGAGCGCCGGAAGCTCACCTCACGATTCCCCTCCCTTCTCCTCTCCATTCCCCTCCCCTATCCTTTCCCTTCCCCTCCCCTATCCTTTCTCTTCCCCTCCCATCCCATCTAAACACAGGCAACGCACTTTCAACTCTCCTGGTATTGCTGGTGTCTATGGATGGCGGTGATCACTTAAAATCAGGTGAGCCGCCGCGCCTGTCCGTTTGCCTCCTTATGATATAAAAATAAATACCGTCATTGCAAGCTAATGATTAGTCGATGGTTTCTATATCAATTAATTCTGTCCTTTATTCTTGTATTGCTATTTCATGGTGTTGATTCATGTTATTCGTTTTCCTTGTTATTGTCCGTGCGACCTTAGCTTAGTAATGGATTATTGAATAAATCGATTCAACTATATAGGGAAATCTATATAGTATATATTATAAAAATACTCTTCGATCTTTCTTTGCGATTTATTTTTTAATAATCCATACAAATTGTATTTACTTTTTGAAGTACAACAAAACATACTGTCTTATAATATAATAAAAAAATATTAAAATTCTTTTTTTTCGAACTGACTACGCTACTAACCTAACAAGGTTTTAACAGCTTCACCGGATTACTATTATAAGATGCGTTTATGATATTTACAAGCGATCTGCCCCGTGTACTATTTTTTTTGTATTCACATAGAATATATCATATTTATATATCAATACAAATATAAGACATATATATCCATAACAGATAATCTGCTTATAACAAACTAATAATAATAAGAAAAACGGAAGCGTTCCTTATCTCCTTTAAACAAACAGCTAAAAGATGTATTTCTATATTTTGGGCTTCAATATTTACAGATCTGCAAAGCCATAAAATATTGATAAAAGCTTATAAATTTTAAAAAATATCACCAGATTGAAAGTATCTTGTGATATACATATAAAAATATAAAAAGAAACAAGATAATAGAATTATCAAAAAGTGTAATAAATTCTATATTCCGGTGGAATTCACTTTATATCAACTCCGGTTAGGGTTATAAAGTAATAGGCAGTAAAAGGCAACTTTGAGCTGCATTAAGAGCTCAACGAATTACGTTAGGATTTTTTTTTCTCGAACTGATTTCGCTATTGAACTTGCAAGGTCTTAACAGCTTCACCGATTATAAATACTAATTGTTGTCGGCGGTTTTGCTCACGTCAGTGTAAATTAAAACTATCCCTCGGAAACACGACTTTTTTCTGGATAAATGTAACCTATACTCTCTTCTGTACTCCTTGCAACTGTATGCAGCTTCACCGGACTACAAAATTACGTTAGGAATTTAGTATAAAAGTTACGTTAATAAAAAATATTCAATTGAATAAGGATTAAATACTATATTGCTGAAAATAGTGTTGCTATTACCTTTAATAGCACGTTTACGATAGACACATACGGTGTTATTACAAAAAGTTAAATACGAGTTGAATTCTGCTCACTGAATTTTCGCCATCTTGCTCTTTTGTGTCGCTTTAATTAGGTTTGATTAGACTTGCGAAAAAAGGTTAACGCCAACTTGTCTCGGGGCGAACGTGGTGCATTTAGTACGAAACCTTTTTAAAGCAAGTATTTAATACGTATTTAACTTTTTTGTAATAACACCGATATTGTTATCTGCTTTCTTATAGGTATTTTAACTGTACAATTATGTAGTAATTTATCTTTATGTATGTGGAACCAGCATTATCATTAAAAGCATCTAAAAACTCCTTTACATTCCAATACATTGACTATGTTGTATAGGACACATACAACACAAAAATTATACACCATCCTAATATGCTTGCCAATAATTTAATGGAACCAACCATGCCGCGAAGGCTTAAACGTAGAAATCCACACGATCTACTATAGGCTAATAACAGAGAAGCGGATATGTCATTGGACAAATGTCGCACAAGCCCATCTGCAAATACGAACCTATTGCTGAATGTCTTGTGATAGGTTGCAATATTAAATAATGATAAAAATGTTATATAGACAGAAATAGTAAAAGCCGCAACAAAACGTGACGCGTAATTTAAAAAAAATAAGGAAAATTACACACAAACACAAAAGGTGACTTTATATTGATGTAACACAAGCTTATTTAGAGGCACATTTTGTTAATGTCTTTACTTTCTCTGTACAATGTAAACTTTCCTTGTTCCGAAAACGTGAGCTTCTGTTCATAAACAGGGTGTTTATATTTTATTCTTGTTTTTATATTGTAGTATTCCACATGAAACTTTTTAAGCATAGATTTTTACATATTGCCTTTTGCTTGCGGTTCCGCTCACTTTAATGTGCATTTGATAAATTCCTCTGGAATAGTATTTTTTTATATAGGGAACGCTGTCCTTTCCTAATCCCTTGCAACAATATGGGATATTTCCTGATGATCGATTCTGTAGTCTAGGCGTGAAAGCGTAACAAAGAAATAAACTAACCCGCCTTCGCATTTATTAGCTAGGAATAATATTGTCAGTATTTCTGTAAAATTGTTATTGTTATTACTAGAAATAATAACAGATGCGTCTGAAGCTGCGAACGAAGCGAGTAATGTATATTTCTCTTCTTCTATAAATGTAAACACTATAAAAGAAAGTCAGTTTTCGTGTCTGTTTGTGTTTTCCCATAATTCTTTTAAACTATGAAACACATTGGTCGCGAAGTTGGTGTGGATCTATGTATAATTAAAAATTGCAAGCAAAATATTATGACAATTTGTTGTTTTTGTTGTTTCGAAAAGAATATAAACAATAAGAACTAGAGATGAAACGGATACATGTTATGCCGGATAACGAATACCGAATATTTGGCCAACCTTGGAGACGGATGGCTGCAAAGGGAGGTAAAGAACCTCAGCCGACAGATTGACGACCTGAATGCGGAGGTCTCAGCGTGGCGGAAGGAGGCGAACGCTAAGAGGCAGATGCCTCCGCCTCCTCCCCCCATGCCGGCACTGGCTGAGCCTGAGTGGTGGCAGGCCCTCACCGAGGCGGTCGATACTCTCCGCACATCGTTCGGCAATATGCTGAACGCACGTGTGGAGAATCTGGAGAGGCGTCTCTCTCCAGAGCCGTCCCTTCGTCCGTCCCTGGCTGGAGATAAGAGGAGGAGCGAAGGGAATGGCGCGGCGAAGCCGGCCGTGAACACGTCGACGCCGTCCGCCCGGTCCTGCGGGAGTGGATTGGAAGGAGATGGGGCTCCCTGTCGTTCAGGCTGGTGCAGGTGCTGACCGGACACGGTTGTTTCGGGTGGTACCTGCACCGGATCGCTCGCAGGGAGCCGACCGCCGCCTGCCATGAGTGCGGCGCTGAGGAAGATACCGCACAGCCACTCTCTCTGAGTGTGCTGCGTGGGAGGTGGAGCGCCGCACTCTGGTGGTGGTGGTAGGAGAGGATTTATCGCTGCCGAGGGTGGTCTCGTCCATGCTCGGCAGCGAACAGGCGTGGCGAGCAGTGGCCTCCTTTCGCGAGAAAGTCATCTCGCAAAAGGAGGCAGCGTAGAGGGCCCGTGAGGCGGACCCCCTCAGTGGCCGTCTTCGCCATCGGAGGACCGGCAGGAGGAGGCGGCGCTTTGCCCAACTCCTTCTGCCCCCGTAGCCGGACCTGAGGGGATGTAGTCGGGGGGCTCATCCCCTCATTGCACAGGTCCGGCGGACGAGGGGGGGGCAGCTGCCTCTCTATAGGTAGGAGCCCGGCGGCGCGCAACCTTCCGCCGGGTGGACCGTTGGGGCGGCTATTCAAGGGGAATAGCGTAGAACGATCCCTTGCCACCTTCCCAACATCACGGTCTGTCGATACACCGTGGGGTTTTAGGCCGTGCGAGTCGGACATAACCCATTCTCTCCCCCGGGAGGGTGGGTATCCATAAAGAATTTCCCCAAGTAAAAAAAAGGGTTAAATAAGATTCGATACATGTTATAATAATATTAAAATCATTGAAATCGATTTAAAATCGATGAACAAAAATAAACGAGAAGAGAATGAAAATCAATTAAACGTTATTTTCCTCTTTAAGAGTAGAGTATTTTCTTCATATATTTAAATAGAATTATCCCAATGCGGATAAAAGAAAATATGGTGAACTCAATTGACGAACATATTGATTATAATAACATACAAAAAAATATATAGGTATTATATGCAGCAGAACACATAGCCTCTTTTTTGAAGCCGGTTAAAAATACTTAGACAGTTCTATTTGCAGAGATGACGTCACAGGTGGAATGTCATCAAACCAAATATTTTTTCAGGGTTTATTTGCGGATAGAATCTCAGCGCAAGTCGTAATACTGGCCGAGTTTATTATTAAAACAATACAGGTTTTTCACAGACAAACATACCAATACAGTTTTATTATCGCAATGCTATTTTGTTATTTTAATAACCCGCGTATGTTCCCTTGCTTTTCACGATATTATTAATGAAAAATTACAAATCACAACATTACAAATCTTTATATAAAATAGCGAAGTTGGAAACAAAAGGGAAATTTTCAATAATATTGACATAATTGACAGTTGATGTTTAGTTGCCATTTTAATTCTTTAGATATTCCTACGGTAATGGAAAAATTAGTTCTCATTTCTTACATAGTACAGCCGTGCGAAGTCGGGGCAAGCAACTCGACATAAGTAATAATCACGATAATTATACAAGAGATATTTCTGTGATTCAAATACACGAAGATATTCATTATTTCGAAGGATTAGTCATCAATCACAAATAGTATTGGATTTATTTATTGTATGGCCGCATCTTAGCTGGAATAATTTTCTAACCTTGCCCGCCACGAACGAATACAAACCACACTTCATGATTTCATTCTAAACGTATGCACGTATCTCTTAAACCTCCAAATCTGACCAGTAGTACATTATTCCGTAGTACATTACATATATATATATATATATATATATATATATATATATATATATATATGTGTACATTATAAGTACCATTATTCTATTGTAATGATCAATATTGATTTATGAATGTACCGGATTAACCCGTTCAAAATCTTATAAAATCCGTTCTCAAAAGACACATTATCTTAATTCCTCTGTATATTCCAGTCATATGTGTCAAGATTATGTAAATGTGACGTCTTTTATTCACTTTTAATGTATACGTTTTAGAGTTCCTTTTAATCTCACCTGACGTAGGATTTTTTTAAATTATCAAAGCAGGACAACGTCCGCAGGGACCCGATAGTATAATATAATTGCTTGATGCTTAGCTACAGGTTTTCAATTTGAAGGTCATAGCTAACCAGGCTGACTTGAAAAAAGCCTTACTCACCATCAAGCTATGGTTTCATCAGCATATTTTCCTTAACCGAAAGCACGGGATCATTCATAAGTATTCGAACCTAAGTTGATCGACTCGCAATATATAAATATTGAAAAAAGAACAAATTTAATCCATGATCAAAATTATGCGAGTAGGATGCTAATGATTACGTACCAATATCATTTTTACATGGTACATATAACGTATCTGAGAAAGTATTTGTGTACATTGCTGCTGAACAGTAGACAAGGGATATTATCCTCTTCTATTTTATTTTTGGCAACCAGTCTTCCTATAGACTATTGCTGCCAATGTCAAGAGAGTAATGATATTACAGGTTTCTTGATATCATTTCAATTAACTAATGAGATGGTGGCCGTATTGTTAGAACTTTCCTGGGAATTTTTGTGGAAAGTCAGAATCAATGCTCCGTGATATTATTTTCGATCCATTTCACTTGTGCACAATAACCAAACTTTATTACGTAAAGCACTAGACTATAGTACGTAAAATGAAAATTAATTTGTATATGATATGATAATATGATATTGTAAGCCACAGATAATAATTTACGTATACGGTAAGTATTGTGTTCCAAAATGTTTGTAATTTATGATCAAAATGACTTGTACGTCTGCTACATGTCAAGCAGAGGATAAAGTTAGCTCCGGCGGGAGTGCCTTGTGTAATTTAGTTTTTACATCTTTTTTCTTGATACGGGCTAACAAAACTAAAAAGGAGGTTGTCGCATCGTTGGTAATCCATTAGTCCCTTGTGTAGTTTTAGTAACGGAGACCTGAAAAAGGTCGTTAAAAAGGTTATTTATTATCTGTTATGTACTGAAGAAACAATATAAAAGTATATAATTCGAGTTATTAGCGGGATCTTAGTCTGAAATATAGTGGATTTTATATTTTATTCATAATCTTGTGTTATTTGACTCTATATCTTGTAAATATGGTGGTGTTTTACGTAATATATTCACAAACTCACAACGTCACAAACTCAACATCACAAACTTTACCTCGTTGTAATATTAGTATAGATAAAGGCACAATTTATGTCCAACTTACACTATAACAGAACCAGTAACAAATTAGATGAGATATTTTTATTGGAATCTTTACGAGGAAAAGGAGGAAACTTTGAAGGTCTCTGTCGGAACTTAGCAAGCATTTAGTTATTGAGCTGTCTTCGCTCGAAATAATTACTGTGTTATCCTTAAATGTATGTAAAGTGCCTAATAATATAATTCTTCTTTGATTTTAAAGATTCTTTACTGATTTGTAACATACATTATTCATATTTATACTAACTATACTCGTGACTTCGTCCGCGTAGAACCTAATGTAAAAAAGACAGTTACTAATCATCTGAATTTACTTATCTAATTTTGTCTCGTACTTAAGTCGCGTACAATAACTTTTGATAGAATTTACCGATTTTAATGAAACAAAGACTAATTTACTCCCGAGAATATGCTTTATGATTTAGGTTCTATTGTGAAAACAATACTTTAGCAGTGATGTGTGTTCATACAAACAAACAGACACACAGACAGACATTTCCAAAAATGATTGATATGTGATTTTATTATTTATTTCTGGACACCTTCAACATTTTTTTTCACGAAAATCGAATAAGCTAGATATACATTCGTATTATATGTATAGACTAGCTGTACCCGCAATTCCGCACACGTTTTTTTTAATTGTATTAAAGAATTATTAAATTATGAAACTATGTACAATTATAGAAACGTTCTTTAAAAACTATTGTGAGTACGACACGCACGCTACTGATAGTAACATGTAACGTGTACATTACATATATAGATACTAACAGTGTACTTAATGAGGATTATCATAGCCAACATTGGAACCTTAACCAACCATATAACTACCTCAGTGCTCACTTACACTGTACAAAGAACTAATGAAAGAAGGACTTAAAAATAGATTATGATATAATGTGCCGATATTGTCAATAAGTTTATGGTCTAATATCTCATTAGAAATACCTCTTCTATCTTCAAAATTACTAATAATAATTATTACATTAAATTGTAAACAATGAATGTGGTGAGTGTTGAATCTTGCGTATATGTAAATCAAGATATAAAATTTTATATACTAAAGCGCGGTAAATACGCACATGTTTACAGTGAACAACATAGTTTTGCTAAACTTCATACGGACAAAGTCGTGGGTAACAGCTAGTCTAAAATAGAATAACCTCAATTCCTATTTATAAGGTTCGCTGTCTACCAATGAAAGTCCCGTGAACATCTATCTAACAGTTTTGGAGAAAGTTGTATGGGCGAAAACACGGTTAACAGCTAGTCTAAATTAAAATATATTAAATTACTTATTATGATATCCGTTGTCTGTTGGTGAAAGTTCTGTGAAAATCGGTCCATCCGTTTTAGAGACAGCATTGCAGAAGAAGCCGCGGTTAAAACTTAGTCTAATTTAAAGTAGCCTATGTCACCCGCTGTAATTTCAGCTATCTGCTAGTGAAATTTGCGTCAAAATCGGTCCCGCCGTTTCGGAGATTACCCGGAACAAACAGACAGACCGACAGAAATTTAAAAAATTGCATTTTTGTTATCAGTACCGTGTATACGTTCATACCCAATCAGTGGAAATTTTTAATTTCGCTGTTACATACAGACACTTCATTTCTATTATATGTATAGATATAGACGAAAATGGATATAAAAGTTTAATATTAAACAACACAACTAAGAAAAGATCAAGGACACGAACTTGTTTTTATGTAAAAATAAACATTATTTTATGCTACGTCGGCAAAATAATCGCGCACATTAAGTATTATACAATCAGTTTAAAAGCAGCTTTGTAATGCAGATTTATTGATTCTGTCGTCTAAAATACGTCTGGAACTTTCCATACTTTATGTACACTTGCATATACACATGTGAAAGTTCATGGAGGTAATACATTTTAAAACTACCCCGTTTCAGAATACTAAGTTAGCATACATGAAAACGCTTAAAATATTCATGAAAGACGTTGCTACTGATACCTGCATTTGGATAAAGTTATGCAGATTTAAACCTTTGAAAACTAATTTATGTTATGTCTTGACATTCTTCCATGTATATTAAAAACAACGTATTTGTGTATCCTCCTTAATACTCTTACCTACAATTCAAGTACTAATGAACCAATTTAGGTACGTGTTTTTTTCTTCCTTTGCCAAGTTTTGTTTTTTAATCGACCGTAAAAAGGAGGACGTTGTCACATTGGTTGTAGTTTGTAGGTTTGTTACCTCAGAACTTCATTATTTATAAATTGAATTAAATTTTAAAATTATCTTGTTATTGGAAGTGGATACTCAAGGAAGCCCTGTTATGTTATCATTTCGGATTTCGAAGATATGGCAGAACTGTTCAACTTCCAATAGGGAATGTACAGTGATTGAAAGATATTGGTAGGTTTATGATAATCTAAGACTATTTATTATGGGTGTTCTGGTGTATTTTTTGAAATCGTTTTAATTTTTAACTGACGAAAAAAGGGAGGAAGTTCTCAATTCGTCGCGTATATATATATATTTTAATGTATGATCTCGCATAACATTTTACTGTATAGTCCGATTTTAAAATATTTTTTTTTATTGGAAAGGGTATACTCCGAAGTTGGTCCCATTTGGGAAAAAAATTTCAACCCTAAGGGTATGAAAATCGAGAATTACTGATTATTTACGTACTGTTTATATCTATGACCGCGCATAACTTTAGACAGAATAGTCCGAATTAAATTATTATCCTTTGATTTGAAAGAGTATACCCAGAAGATGGTCCCATATACTTGTAAACATGAAAAAAGCCACCCCAAGGGTTGGAAAACAGGGTATGATTTATAATTCAGCTTCTGAGTTATGTATAACAAATAAATTAAGCATGTAGTAATTAGTAAGATCATAGCCACAAAAAATTATAAAATAAAAACTTTTTAACAAAAAATTAAACCGCCGAAAAAATTGAAAAGCAAAAAATAATAAAACTTTTACTTTATTCATCTTAATAACTAAGTTCTTAAACTAATGTACTTAATTATACCTAAGAAATTTTGAGTCGGCCCCAAACAATCAATGAACAAAGATCACTAAATTACTTAAATTCACACAAATGACCAAATTAAATTAAAAATGCAATGTGAAATCTCCAGCGGTAACGTGTGTGCCCGTTCGGGTTGCTTCGTAAGCGCTCGGCATGCAAGGAGTGTGTCACGCTGCGCCGCCGCCGCGCATCACGCTTTGCGTAATTAATTAATTTGCTTGTTTGGCGCCGATTTAAAATTACTTAGGTATACTTACATTAATTTAAGAACTTAATTATTAAGATGAATAAAGTAAAAGTTTTATTATTTTTTGCTTTTCAGTTTTTTCGGTGGTTTAATTTTTTGTGAAAAAGTTTTTTTTGTTATTATCTTAAACTTGTGTTACAAATTATCTGAACTAATTACAAGATTGAAAGTAAATAAGGACATAAAGTCACCATCCGGAACGTTCTGTACCATTTTATGTAAGCGTTTAAATATTAACAGTAAAATGCAGTAAGCAATATCTATATCTATACTAATATTATAAAGAGGTAAAGTTTGTGAATTTGTGACGTTGTGAGCTTGTGAAGTTGTAGGGGGTAATCTTAGGAACTACTGGTCCGATTTGAAAAAATCTTGCAATATCATATAGCTCATTTATCGTGGTTCATTATAGGCTATATATCATTTTGATAGCTTACTGGTTTCAGCATGAATGGGTCGGCTCGCCCGGGGTAGTACCACCCCTATCACAGAAAACTGACGTGAAATAACAGTGCTTTCATTGTTGTGTTTCCTTCGGTCAGTGAGAGCGCCGGAGGCCTACCTCCCTTTCGCTTACCTCCGTTCCCTTTCCTTCCCATCCCCCCTCCCCATATACAGGCTGGCAACGTGCTTGCGACTCCCTGACTGATCACTTAACATCACGTGACATACCTGTTCGTTTGCCTCCTTTGATATAAAAAAAAAATCACGTTAAAACCAATAGGAGCAGAACACCAATGCAAATGTTTACAAATCGTTTTTTTTTTTCGTTTTGAGAGCTTCCATTGCGTGTTAGCGTTAGTCCGAAGTAACTATTTCACGCGAACAAAGTCGCGGGCATAGGCTAGTTTATAATATAACTCGGGTACGGATAGTAAAGGAGCAAAACTAAATAACACAAACATTTAATTTTCATTTATAAATTTTACTATAAATAAATGCATCTTACATAAAAATGTAAATAAAATCATTGTATATTTTTTGCAGGCAATCCACGAAACAAATGCGCTCTCCAACCGGGTCACAGTCTGATGGACTGGATCAGACTGGGCAATTCCGGCAAAGATCTTACAGGAGTTGGTGGACGTCTACGACCTGTTTCTTTAGCAGAATTAGGAACGCATAATACACCAAGTGAGTTCTCAATAAGCTAACATGAGATATTAATAATCCTGTCTGTAAAATAATTCGAGCAAATACAAGGGGCTCTGTAACTATGTAT
This sequence comes from Antheraea mylitta, assembly GCA_014332785.1. Classification (NCBI taxonomy): domain Eukaryota; kingdom Metazoa; phylum Arthropoda; class Insecta; order Lepidoptera; family Saturniidae; genus Antheraea; species Antheraea mylitta. The sequence goes on along the minus strand of JACEII010000004.1, from coordinate 5,768,540 downwards.
TGTTCATCACAAAATATATCAATAAAGCTTATTAAAACTATATACTACTATTCTAATAATAGTAAATACTTTTTAATACAAGTAACCAAATTGAATAGAAATATGATTTATGCTTTCTAACTTAATATTGGGTTTAAAGTAATGGCCGCAATTTACTATACCTATTACACAGGCTAATTATTTTAAGAGACAGTGACGGGAGCTTTTAGTGGTAACATAAAATACAGCGAAAGATATAAAGTTATTAAACATAACTTTACGAGATTCCTCGTCAATAAATAACGTTATTTAAAATTAAAAAAAAAAAAACTGTTATAACATAGCGTTATGTTAAATAATGTAACGATTACAGAACTACTAAGTAAGATACGAAAAAGTAGGACTATAAAATATCTTGTTTATTTTTAAAAATAAGACAAACATTTCGTCATCGCGAATGTGATTTACTAAACGATACATATTGCTGTTAACATAAATTTCATCATTAGATCCCTTTCTCAATGTTTCTACACAAAAATCTCCATGGCCATGTTAATGCACTCAATGGCTGTTATATGTTATCTGTGGTTTATGCAATTCATAAACGTTCCACTTGCCTATAAATATTATACAAAAGTTAATACATATACTTATAAAGTTTGACACCTATTTTATTGTTTCAGATGATGCCTGGCTTGCAATCCGCGGTCGAGTATATAACATTACGCACTATTTACCTTATCATCCTGGAGGTATTATTATCATATAAACTCTTTCTACATACTTTATTTATATTATCATCAAGGCTTGGAGGAATATGAGTATTCTCAGTTTAACTGTTTGAAATCTTAAAATCTTATTGGGACAAGTGGTTAATTTCGCTCCCGTGCACTTGTTGCAACATCTCAAGGTCTAATTCTAATTGAAAAAATCCTTGTACTCTACTGATTGCGTGATATACTAACAACTGTATTATCGTTCACATACACATGAGATTGCGCGTTATAACTGCAACTTGATATTTTATACATTCTCTTAGTCATCACATAGCATTACATAGAAATTCATAAGTATAATAATTACTTAAATTGTTTCTTTAGGACCTGAAGAACTTATGCGTGGAGCTGGAATAGATGCAACTCAGCTATTTGATAAAGTCCACCCTTGGGTTAATTATGATTCGCTTCTGGCAAAATGTCTGGTAGGGCCACTCCGATACGACCTACCAGATGCTGAAGAACTTTTCGAAACTTCTAACGCATCTCCAAAATCCGACCGCCTCAAAGAACCGTCTAAAGCGCAGGAACTAGTTAGAAAGTCTATGGAGAATTTAGCGAACTGTATTACGCCTGTCAGAAAAAAAATCACATCTAAAACTGATGACAACGTTAGAGGCAGTCCACCAAGTAAAGTAATGCAGAGTCTCATACATTCAAGTGAATTACCTGTATCAATAAGTAGAAGGGCTACAGCGAGTCCAGTGAAGGGAAGAGTCAAGAGCTCTGAAGCCCCGGCGCCTCTACGTTATGACTGGATTCAAACATCAACAAAGCTTACGATCTCAGTTTATACAGGACCGTTATCCAATCCAGGGGGGTGTGCGAGGATTACTGAAGGTTTCTTATTGATCGAAGTAGCGACCGATGGTTGGCTTAGGACGCTTAAAATAATACCCGAAGCCAAATTACGTGAACCTTTACAGTTACGTGTGTTTGCGGAAAGTGGGAAAATAGAGGTTAGAAAAATTTCTTGACTGTGTTATAAAATAAATATTGCCAGATGTATATAGTACTTCACATGTTCATGCATTTATATACCTACAGTCTACAGTTTTATTTTTAACATGGATGAATTGGCATTTTGTGCCGCATATTAATCCGTAACTATCATAATATGGTTGATCAAATTTTAAATACACAATTTATGTACATAAATAAAATTGAAGTGTCTGTATGGTATGTGATATTAACAGCTTGACAGTAAATTGATATGAAACTGTAAGGCATGTCAAAAATAAAAGATTTTAAATTATTTGGCTATCTGTCCGTATTACTCCAGCTAATCTCCGAAACCGTTGAACCATTTTTGTCAGGACTTTCACTGGTAGATAGCTGATGTTATTGGAGTAAATAAGGAGTTACTTTTATTGCAGAACACAGAATTAGGATTCACTGCAAATATCGAAAGATGTAAAGAGGTGTTTATTGGCCAGGACCGCGGGCACATATTCATTGAGCGATTTTTTTTTTTGCTAAATTCCACACGTTTGATATCTCACGTAATAGCTATAAAACATAAATTATGCATCCTCCGTAACGATAGTGTATTCGAAGGCTTTAAATAAATATCTACAGATGCAATATACATTGTAACAGTTTAAATTAAGGAATAATTTTTCAGGTCATCGCTCTTAAACTGGAAGCTAGTATATGGAAAGCATGTGGTGAAGTAACCTTGGGTGTTCCTAATAGGCTTAAATCACCAAGAACAGTTGAATGTAGAGTGATGGCGACAGGCCGGGTGTCACATGATACCACATTACTGTCGGTAGTACCGAAACCAGGACCTGTGGTGGTGCCTCTTGGACATCACGTGCGTGTACATAAAGAAATCGAAGGTTATACTTATACTATGAATAATTAGAAATCATTACAAATTAAAATTCAACGACTTGATGAATATCGCTAATATTATTATTTATTTAAAACATATGCAGGTTCCGACTGCGTGCGATCTTACACACCGATAGGCGATGGTTGGGGTCCAATGGATGGAAGCGACGTATTTTCGGTTTTAAGGTTGGCCGTTAAGAAATACAATGATGGTATAGTTTCTCCTCATCTTACGGCTTTAGTAACTGGAGATGTATTAACACTGTCTGGACCGTATGGGAACTTTGAGCTTCAAAAAGTGAGTAATCCTGACCATCATTTTAATTTATTTATACCAGAATATATTTGGCTAAGAAAGTAAAATGTGTCTATATTTTTAATTTCCGTAAGTAAGGTTTTATACTCTTTATAAGTTTCAGCGTATGTATATAATATTATGTGACATTAAGTGACACTGTGGTATAATATAATAAACATACTAATTCTAGAAGAAGACAGGCTGTCAAGTACAGCTATCGGAACTTAGCTATATGTATTTGGCGATATAATTGCAACTTGAAGCGCAGTAGCTATCTTATATAAAACTCCACCATCATGATATGCCTTCATTACAATGTTTTCTGTCACTAAAAGTTCCGCCTCTTTCTCAAGGATTCAAACCTACGTCGTTTGGTACGGTCACCGAAAACGTTAGCCATTGTTCATCGCTTCAAAACTAATTTTATCTGCAAAACGTTCCCAGAGCAAGGTTAACTTTAACAGAAAATTTAATGTGTATTATTCATTTGGTTTAACGTCTCGGCTGATTTTTTAAGACCGAACTTTCAAAATCGTGGGTAACTTTTTTATTCTATTACGGTTACGCTACGTTTTTGTGAAGTTAATTGTTTTTAAATTATAATTTTATATTTGGTATTGTTCATGTTTTTCAAATTTTGTAATAAAAAAGGCAGTTTTCAACGTATGCTGCCAATAGACTGTTGATCAGTGCATCGTAACGTCTACATTCGTTTGTACGGAGCTTAAACCCTTATTGTTTTGGACAGTCCAGCAATTAAGTAATGTTTGCATTAATTATTCCTTCTTATTTTACAGTTAAAAACTGTTAGAACAATATACTTGATATCAGCTGGGACGGGCATTACACCGATGGTCGGCCTTATAAAGTTCATGCTTTCGAGATCTAATCCTAGATGGTACGTTGCTAAAATTTGTATATTTTTTGGGATATCATATATTGTATTGAAATATAAGTATATTATTTATTTATTAATAATCATCATTAATAAGTAATACTAAACTTAATTAAAGTTATAAATGCGAAAGGTTGCTTTTTTGTTAAACTTTTATGCCTCAACTATTCTACTTACTGATAATTATGTAATCTCACATACACGTTGTAAAGTGTATAAAAATGGACATACATTCTTTCATTTGGAAAAAGAATGTATTGTACCTAGAGATCGGTTAAATCTTTATTAACGAGCTTTGCCACGAGCATAAACTAGTGAAGTAATAATTCAACAGTTTAAAGATTTATTCCTTTAATTTTCAACGCATTCATTGCATAGTTTTAGTCTAAAAAATATATATTTCAATGGTTATTCAGGCCTCAGAATAATATTACGGAACAAATAGGTCATGGGCTCGATCTTGGCACATAACTAATTTTTGTATTATAAGTATAGTTTTATCATTTAAAGCAGTTCTGTTACCACAATACGACCTGTTTCTGATTTATATAATTACAATGGGCGTGTGTGTGTGTGTGTATGATTTTTTTTTTAATCGAAGCACGACATAGTTTCTGCACTATGCCTGATGTTAAGCATAGTACAATCCAAAAACATCGGCAACCACCGAGAGACAGATTATCCATCGCCGGTCGCCGCTGTCATGCCGGCCATAATGACGAAAGTCACCCGGTCCTGGATATGCACAGGCTGATCCCGAAACGCGACGCGCAGAAGCGAGTCACTATGACGGGCTTTTTCGCCATATGTATGGTGGTTGCGACCCAGTCGGGCTGTAAAACCCTACCACCCCGCTTTCGCCATTGCCTCGTTCGTTATTCAGCAGGGTGCACGTGCAGGTGAGGTTGGCTTGGGTTTCTCAAGTCTTAAGATGTTACTCGACACCCCTTACACCCCAATATAAATTTTCAGTTGGTTCACTTGTTTCAGCGAACGTGCTCATTTATTGTTCTTCAATAAAACAGAAGACGATATATTATTTCTGGATAATTTTAAAGAAATCATAAAAGAAGATGACAGGTAATTATTATTTCCAAAAATCTTTAATAGGTTTCGTACTAAATACGCTGCGCTCGCCCGAGGCAAGTTCGCGTTATACTTTTTTCGCAAGTTTAACCTAACCTAACCAAAGCGAGACAAAAGAGCAAGATGGCGAACATTCAACGAGCGCGGTGCATTTAAAATGTAACGTTTTTAAAGCAAGTATTCAATACGTATGATAATCGGGTCAACAAACAAAAACATGTTTATATGATGATTCTTACGTAGCTACGATGACTGTGATGAATTATAAAAATCAAAAACTGCACCCAAATAAATCCAGGGGTGGTCACTGGTTTCATATAAATAAAGCGATAACAGAGATTGCAATACCGGCTTAAAATCGTAAATTCAGATTTTACTCGAGACTTCATTAAATATCCATAGAATGCTGTATTGTTGGTAGTTTGGTCGTGTTTATAAACTTCTTGCTCTATTATATACTCATAAGCATGTAGCATTATCTCCGTTCGTGGTTTATATAGAGTTAATAGCTTACATACATACAACATCTCTTGAATTTTACGAGTACATTTGCAATAACGTTATTAAATGTAGGGAAACACACACTTATCTGCGGTTTGCCTTTGGTATTATGTTAAGCAAATACATTTCTGCCTGTTAATGTACGATTTGTTACACTGTATTTGGAAATTCCACTGTTTATTGTATACAGTTACTTTATTTTGAGCAGTCTTTCGCATACTATTATAATTTAATTACTCTATTCAAAGAGATTAATTAGTATTGTAGGAAATTCTTGTACTGATAAAATAAACCGACGTAATATCCATACATATAATTAAAATGTTAACCTAACACGTCCGTATATTTTAGATTTTTGTCAAAGAAATTGTTGCAAGTGTCTAGGAATAAATAAAAATTGAGCTTTCACGGGACGCCTGGCTGATGTGAAACATCGAAATTGTTTTGTATAAGTTATGTATCTGCATAAAAGAACATTCCTCCTCCTTTCTCAGCTGATTTTCTTTATATATTCTTTTGTCTTTATTTTTACTGAAATACAAAAATTCAACTAGACGCAGGCGCGGTGTTTTTGTCGCCATTTATCAAAGAGTGCTAGGTCGTCGGCGCATTTCGCGTAACACTAGTAGACAGCCGACAAAAAAAATGGAATCTTATGTTTATACAGATAGGTTTGCAAATCTTTTTGAGTATTTTGTTAATAGTGCAAAGATCGTGTTTTGCGTCGCCACGTTTCACCAGGCCAACGATCAGGTTTACCCTCGTCTATAGATGTTTCACATCAAAAGGATGAGAAAAGAAAGTATCGATAATGAAGCAGAGTACATTCGCATTATTTATTCTTTCAGGCTTATCGTTACTCACGTACTGTCAGACGCGGGTCCATTGTGGACCGGACAAAAAGGACGTATCAGTGATCAACTTTTTGAAGAAGTATTAGGAATAGATGCAATCAGATGTGGCGACCAATGTTCTCACTTCGCTTGTCTCTGCGGTCCTACGGAGTTCACTCACACAGGCCTCGAATTACTACGGAAACGTGGCATGAAAGATAATTGTATACATGCATTTATGGGATGAATTGTCTACATCATTACCATTATCAGCCTATAAGACACCCACCCTAGGCCATACGCCACTTCCCGACGGAAGGTGTGAGCATAATCGCCATTCCAGTCCATCGGCGATTTCTAACTCTAAAGAATCCAAGAACATTTCTCAGGTTCAGGTTTCCTCACAATGTTTTCCTTCTCCGTCAGACGATAGTGTTACCAATTTAAATTTTAAATTAGTGAATGTACGCGAATTCCGAATAAATTCGTTGGTACATGCCGAGGTTTGATGCTGCGGATATCGTATTGGAATTCCTCCGGTCCAACCACCACGACTTTTAGTACCATTATTAGGACCTACTTGAAAGTCATATATTTTGTCACTGGGGTACTTTGAAGTTATATTTAATAATAGTAGATTTTAAATATAGATACACACACATAGAAAGAACCATCTTGGATACATCTATACTTTGATATGTCTAGGTTTAATTTTCAAGGTGAGGGAGCTTATAGTCCATAATATTATTATGGTGGACATACGATTTTAGTGTAAATTAGAAATTCCTATAAATTGCAATAGCTCTGTCATAGCTGAATTTTATGAATCACGCAAAAAATTGTACTTATTTCTGAATTTTGAAGTCACGAGAGCTTTTTCTGAAGTCCGCCTGACTAGCTAAACACATATAGGAATATTCTAGCAGATTCAATAGAAAGTCAGTACATATAGGTTTGGCATGTACCATCGTAGGCTATCCTCATTTAATATCCAGTGAGACTGTGGACAAATGTCAAAACCTATAAATTATCTAAAAGAAAGTACGTGTGTACTTTATGTACAGGCGTTAGAAGTTATACTTTTTTAGCGTAACAAGATAAAAATCTTTTCAAAAATTTTATCTTTCGCCTTATTTTACGTTTATAGAAAAAACGACACTAACAATAAAAAAAAAGGTTGAAATTTTTAATACAAACACATTGAAAGTTTTAATACAAACCACAAATACAAAGAAACAAAATGTTGTCTATAGCTAACTTCAGGGTGTCGGTTTTAGGTTACGGTGTGCGCACGCATCATACAAATTTTCTCATCATTTTTCCTTAACGCGCCAAAAGAAGTATACCTTCAAAAACACCATCTATTGTTTTATTATTGGTTTCTTCTTCTTCTATTTGATTTTTGGCAACCAGTCTTCTATTTAGTAGAACATTACTGCCATTGTCAAGTGATTAGTGATATTACAAGTTTATTGATATAACTTCAATGAACTAACAAGAAGGTGGCCATCTTGTTAGAACTCTCTTGGGAGTTTTTGTGGCAAGTCAGAATCCATGCTCCGTGGTATTATTTCCGGATCCACTTCACTTGTGCACAATAACTAAACTATATTACGTAAAGCACCACCAACATAAAAAATATAGAGCCAAATAACACAAGATCATGGATAAAATATAAAGACCACTACATGGCATTCCAAGATCCTGCCAAAAACTCCCTGGTATTGGTTTTATCACAATTTTACTTTCCTTGTTTTGTGCGTGATCGATTCTTAAGGTATAATTTAAAAATAAGGCTTTGTAGCGAAATACATTTTATTACAGATTAGTTTTAATTGTAAACAAGCACACAGTGATTTAATTTAACCTATTTAAATACACAACTTTAATTAATGCAAACATGAAAACTTTCTACAAGAAAGAATACGTACGTATAGGTACTAACTAACTTACGATGAGCAATACGGTAATTACCTTGCAAGATATATTTTTATAAATAGCAATATGTATAAGTAGATATTACATGTATTATTAAGGCATACGTATAATTCATATTATATTAATTCGTGGCATCATGAGTGAGAAACTGATAATTATTAGTAAAAGTTTGAATTTATTGTTTGATTGGCAATTCCATCGTGATTACTAAGTAACCGTTATATCGATTTATCGAATGGATACTCGCAGATTGTAAATTAGCTTTAGGAATAGATTGAAGTAAATGTCATGTTAAAATATAAGAATATCAATACAATATAAAATATCAGTTCATTATTTTTACGATAAAGTTTTGTTGTATTGAAAAATTGTTTCAATTACGGCGTATTGAGGTATTTGAATAATGAACAAATATTATCAAAATTTTAGAGGTTAAGATCTTTGATAGGGATGCGTGATATTTGAAAACATTGAAAGTAGAGAAGATCGATATATTGATGCTATCGATATTAGTTTTAGTAATCTTTATTTATTCAAAGCAAATATGTATCAAAAAGTTAAAATAAAATAACAAAATAAATAATAGATACGTATAAATTAATAAAAAATATATACTTGTGAAAGGCTTTATTAGATTATTTAATAGATACACTGAATTATAGAATATGTAGTTCAACACAAACTGAATGTCCAAAGGAATAAATACACCAAATTGTGACCATTATTTAAATTTACATTCACCATTTATTATATTAGATTTAACAAAGGAGTGTGATATTTTAGCTTTTTAGATATATTCGTGTTTCTCATATATTCATTCATAATTAATATAATTGTTGTTAGAATAGACGAATTTGTGAAAATAGCTCAATATAAGTAAAGACAATGTTTAGTTATAAGGTAATTATTGTTTTTTATTTACGGATATTATCTACTATGCGGCTTATGGTGAAATTGCTTTTTTGTATTACGCTGGATTAAATATTGTTTTGGTAAATATGGTTTCTTTAAGATTTTTTTTTAATATAATACATGTATCAAACTTTTTTCGTATAATACATATCAGTATACAATTGCATCAAAGTATATATATATGCTCATGCATAATACTGGCAATATTTTTTGAGGTTATTCTAAATTGTTTAATCTATTAAAATTTTTATTGTTACACACAATTTTTAATTGTTTTTTTAAATGTTGATTATGTTACTATGTCATTAAAATAACTAAAATATTTTATTGTAAATATTTGAAAGTGCCTACATTCCAAGTAAAATCTTTTTGGTGTTGTTTACTGTGTAGGTTACAATAAACTAAAACGATAATAATGTATAATTTGTTTCCTTTATGATACTTACCGCAGTTATGACTCGTCTACCACAGGGCCGTGACTTTTTTTTTCGAAATGACTACACTATTGACCCAGCAAGGCCTTAACAGCTTCACCGGACTACCAAGGCGAGCGCTTAAGGCACCCAGCCGACTTTATCCCGGCAACCAGCCCAAGGGTGCACGGCACACCTCGGCTTGGCTGTTGCCCGCTGCATGCAAAATCGCGACCTATCTTATCTAACCTAGCCAACCATTCATATATGTATGAGTTGTTGAAACGTATATGTGTACCAAGCATACACGCCTCAACAACTCCTCCATATATTTATTATCGGAAAATTGACAGGGCCGTGACCTGCGTTATTAAATCTTGCTTTTGTGAATCTTGGAACCCCGTGTGCGAGCCTTTCGTTTGAGCTATGTTTTTTATGTCTTCTTTAAAGATTAGTATTCGCCCATTATCTCGGTAAAAAGAAATAAGTTCTCTGTTATTATAATAATATTACTGTATTTACTACATTTTATAATCGATGCATAGTATCTATTAGGTTTATGAAGCGACAAATTTTATAAGTACAGGTCCAAATATACAATAAAGTACGCCATCATCTTTAGAGGATGAATCCGCCGCATAGGGCAGGAACCGTGTGATAGAGACCCATAAATTAATCAGCTGAAATTGAACACTAAAAAAAAACAGGGTGTGACGTAAAGACATAGAAGTGAAAGTTTTGTATTACAGATAAACATTTTCATTAATAACATACAACAGAAAACCAAAGTTACGCGGTTTTTGCAGGAGTTCACCCATCTGTACCAAGTAGTGACCGCGTCTAACGCTGCTTAACTTCAGTGTTCGAACGAGAACCGATGTTTTGAACACTACCCGACACAGTAGTTACCCCCACCACTCTTCATCAGACAAAAGTTCCCGAGCAGAATTTCAAAGTTCTCTCATAAGTTTCACTTCAAAAATTTCCGGAAAACTACAAGAACTCCACAACTATAAACTTAAGGTAAGTAAGGGATTTTATATATAACACATTTTTTTTTCGATATGACTACGCTATTGACCTAGCAAGGTCTTAACAGTTTCACCGGACTACTAAGGCGAGCGCTGAAGGCAGTCAGCCGATTTTATTTTGGCAACAAGCTCAAGGGTGCACGGCACACCTCGGCTTGGCTGTTGCCTGTTGCATGCAAAATCGCGACCTATCTTAACTAATCTAGCTAACTATTCATATATGTATGAGTTGTTGAAACGTATATGTGTACCAAGCATACACGCCTCAACAACTCCTCCATATATTTATTATCGGAATGGGGGTGATCGTGTAGTGTTGTAGCGGTGATGTATATTTGTGTGTCACCGTATCGCGCAAGCAACGCACTCAAAGGCTCCCTACCGAGGTATCGAACCTAGACTTGAGCCGCTGCCGTGGGAGGCCTAATCGGGTGTGATATATACAACACATGTATAGAGTATTTATATGAAGCAGAAAAACATCGACGTATTCTAATGAAGCCATAAATAGTTTTCGAGCATTCTCATTGATAACGCCTGGCTATGCCTTATGAGATGATACATATAAATAATGTAAATACTACGAATTTATTTTCTTTATTTTGGCAACCATTCTGCTGGTAGATTATTGCTGCCATTATCGAGTAGGTATGATATAACAAGTATCTTGCGATAATTTCAATGAACTAACAAGATGGTGGCTGTCGTGTTAGAATTTTCCGGGGAGTGTTTGTGGCAAGTCAGAACCTATGTACCGTGGTGGTTATTTTCCATTTCACTCTACTTGTGCACAATAACCAAATTATATTACCCAAAACATCACCAATATTACAAAATATAGAGTTAAATAACACAAGATTTGAATAAAATATAAAAACTACTACGTGTAATTCTAAGATCCCGCCAAAACTACTACGGAATTCTAATCTTAAAAATACTTACAAAGAAGTATTTAATGTGTCTATTAAAAACCACTCAGAATCTATTATCGTTACACTCTGCGTTACTAACTGAATACAAATGGTAAAACTTGTAGACCACGAGCCCGTAAATGCCGCCAGGTAGTCCTTATTTCATAAGAGCCGAGAGATTTTTAGCGCATGCTTTTGACATCGGCAGAAACGCTGAGCTGGTATGGAATTTGGATATATAATATCAACTGAAACTTATCAAATAATTATATAATGTTTTTTTTTTTTATATTTTTTAATAGTATTAGAAATCAACATTTATTGACAGATACTTAATATAGTGATAAACTCTTGCCAAAGATTGTAGTCCAGTGTAGCTGTAAAGGCCTTGTAAGGCCAATAAAAAAGGTCAGTTCGAAAAAAGAAAAAAATCTTGCCAAAGATCCTTAGAGTTTAATAAATCGTAATTGTACTTACGTTATAGTATCAAACCAAAATATTAACATGTTATTAGGTAACTATTAAACGATGTTTCCTCAGCTGCCACTAGTTTCGACTGTTTTAACTCCTCGCCAGACATATAGGCCAGCTACGGGTGAGCGCGAGTCCCGAGGCAATATATATCCAAGTAGATGCGAGATAGGTTGTTTACAACTATTCATTGCGCGTCTTTCGGTTATTCAGTAAGTATATTATACCAGCACGACAAGTTTTAATATTATTGTTTGTGCAGTTTATAAAGTTAATGTTATTTAGTTTTGATATCATCACTGGAGACCTATTAATTTGTATTATTTGCAAAAAAGGCTACAATAATATTGTTTTCTGAAGAGACATTAAATTTAAGTAAAATGGTTATAAAACAAAGTTAATATAAAGCAAGAAAGGTGTGACATTCACGGGCTTGACTATTCCGAAAATTCCACCGTAGTACGCGTACAATCTATTGCGAATTTCTTTTCTATGCGGAATAAAAAACGCACCGCATCGCAGTGCGCGAGGTCACTGAGGGTGTTGTATTCTACGATATTAAATAAAACAAAATCTCATTAAAATTATCATTACTATTGTACAAGAAACACAATACACACATTTTGTAATGAAATAAATGCGTTAACAAAATACGATGTACCAATATAGTACTTACAATGGGAATTAATCTGGGTTCTCATATATTACAGACACACAATAACTGAGACAGTATGTAAATATTCTGCATTAGCAGAAATTCTCTATATGTATGTAATAAAAAAACAAGACAATATGTGAAAACCATATCTTCTATTTTTATTAAATTGTACGAACATTCTTTTAAAGTAGTTTTTTCATTCGAAATTATGCTCGACTTCATAGATTAACAAATACCTATTTAGAATTGTTATAATATTTTATTTCTTTACTTGCGACAATTAAATAATGTTCGAGTTTTGTGATTTATTTGGAAATCTCTTCAGATGTGACTCAAAATTTAACAAACAATAACTAATGAACTTTTTCTACGATTAAAAAAAAAGACTATTTTTATTACAGCAAAAAAATGAATACACATTTTAATTTGCAGTAAAGGGACGCGATGTATCGCATTTAACCCTTGGACTGGTCGAAAGAAGGCTTTAAAACCCAAACAAACGAATACAGGCCTTAAGATGGACTGGTCAAAAGAATGTGGCCTACAGAAGTTTGAAAAAATTACCGTATTTATTACAAAAATTGGAAAACTTCTACAATAACAAATTACGTAATGTAAAATTATAATTAGAAAAATGTGGCTGAAATTAAATTGTATTTGCAAATATGATCCGCTATTTTGAGATCTGGGCTTAAAACATCAGTCGAGGGTTTAAATAGCCACATTAGGTCTGCTAATGTTATTCTATTCAGGAACGTATCCGAAATTTTGGTTGGAGGGGGAGGGGGGACAAACGTTGAAACAACCATGTGAACTCGGCTAAAATAGCTGTAATGTTATGTAAGGTCGGTTTTCGGAAGGGGGGGGGTATAAATACAAACTATCCTCCCCTCTGTATACGTGCCTGACTTTATTTTCAATTTCATTACGTATTACGTGCACCGTCAATTTGTTTCCTGAAGATATGTATATATGTATGAAAATTTACATGGACACCTTTTCTGGTTTGTTTAATTGATATGAAACGGACAACATTTTTTTTATTAGAAAAATGTAACCTATTAATTTGTGCCTAGTACTTCACAACGAATTTTGACCAAAATTCTTTAATCATAAATAAAAAAAGCCACAACCAAGAAGAAAATAGCAGGTCCTATTCCTTCAAATATTGTACATAAGTATATACAAAAAAGTTACAAGTGTGGTACAACAACTTGTGGTATACAATATAATCTACAGTTTCCATTTATATCTATAACTTATTAATCCTCATGTAAACTATTTACACACATTGAAATTTAAATTCCATAGTGTTTATAACTTTTGATACGCTGACAAGCCATGACGAACCTTACTAACATAAGCATTGGATTCGAGATTTGTAGGGAATAGTTAGTATTAATAGAATTTAAAAAATAATTAGCTTAAAGTTTGGCGAACTTTTAGTTAACCAATCAACAACAAATGAGAATCCAGTGGTTCATAAATATATAAATATTTTGTTCTAAATGTTCTTCTCGACTCAGATTTTCACATAAGATCGAGACAAACAGCGAATGTCAGTGACTCATAAAAAATGAGTGGTTATAATTAATTTTGTTTTCAATTAAATTATCATTCAATCGCTGACATACAAAGTACACTCTTTATAACGTTGTTCATTATAACGAAAAACTTTCTGTAACATATAAATTATTTCATTTTGGTTGCTTTACCACAAACGAAAACTCTTTAGAACAAAAAAATGCTCTGTCCCTTGAAAGTCGTTGAAAGAGTGAAGAATGTGTATCCGATTTTCTGTTTAAACGCCTAAATTGATTCAGTTTAAAAGATTGTGTTCAAGGAGTATTCATTGTATATTGTGGATTTTTATTTTCAATATAATGTATATTTTCACAAATATAATATATTTATTGATACAGATGACAAGTTACACTGGTCTTCGAGAATCACAATTTGCAATTATAATGACACAAAAGATATAATGAGATATTTTATTAGATGAACATAATTTATGTATTTATATATTTTAATAAATAAATTGCATTTGCAACTAATCGTCTTAAACATACGTTTAGATTGTGGGGTAAAAAATGTAAATTACAGCAAGAAGGATACAAAACTATTTTCAAGATTAAAAATGTGTGTTTTATGAAAAAAATAAATGTTCTATGAACGAAACAATTGCGTATTCTTTGAATAGAAAAAAAATATAAATTAGTACTCTCTAAAATAATATAAATTTTTAACCTACCCGGCCATTTTTGTAGCAAAACTATCTTGCAAAATGGAGTAAACAGCAACATTAAAAAAAGTTTACTAAATAAATGACTTTTGAATCCAATTTATCTATATTTATTAGGATTTTATCACATGCCTAATAGCATACTAAATTTGTTCTTTAAAAATTCAATAACAATTATTCCCTATGGCTGCTTCAATAAAAATTATGTGAGGATAATTACTTTTCTATTGTGTTTAAATATTATTATATTGTATTAAATGTTATACTGAAATATTATGCCAGTGTATATTATATGGAGAATTAACTGAAGTATTACAAGCACAGACCTAACATAATCACACGGATTCGTTCAGAAAGTTGATATTTAATATAAGATGAATGGAATGAAATAAATTGCTAGTCATTTTATATTTATTCCTTATTGCCTTTTAAATACAAAACAAGTACCCTGTTATTCAGGTCAATTTAAAATCAATCGTAGTTGTTCAATCACATTTTTATGACAATTTTAATAGAAACCAAAATTAAATAAAGTATTAAACACATAAAACAAGTATGGGGTACAAATTAAAACAATGTTTCCCAAACTTTGTAGGCCATGGCCCACCATACATTTCCAAATTTTTTATGCACCCATACATAATTTTTAAACTGTAAAAATTGTTTTGTTCCCTTAAGAAATATAAATAAGTTTTAGAAAGAAATTACTATGAAATTTTTATCAAAACATCGTAAGTAAACTTTTAATACATATAATTAAAAACTTACTTGGCGACTCTACCCAGTTGTAGAGTACCCAGTTGATATTTTGGTAACGTCAAACGAAATTATACCTAATAATAATTTACAGCATTTTTTTTTAATTTGTTTATTTGTATTATTGCATTTAAATAACCTAAAGCGAAAGGGTTAAAGTCGCGTCGAGTCCGTTTTTAAATTGCCCCCCTTAACTATCAAATTTCCCCCTGTGGCGCGAGGGCCCCACGTTGGGAAACACTGTATTAAAAAAATCTATTTTAGTGAAATTATCTTTTATATAGTACTTTTAATAGCTATTCCGGCAACACTCATTTTGACAACAGAAACTTACCGGAGACCAAATCACAAACACAAATATTCAATTTCAAACGAAACATCTGCATGTGCGCCGCCATCTTGTTTTATTATTTAGCTGTCAAACATTTCCGTTCACAATATTTATAAAACACCCGAACTATTATTGTCAGGAGACAATATCCACACTCCTCTTATAAATTAAACGACAATCACATTTGTTTTTACACGATTTTTACTGTTTTCAAAACAACAAAAAATATATATACCTTTATTTTTATTCTAAATTATAAGGAACACCACTCTAATCACATCTACTTGATGAATCAAAAGAAATTTACACAGTGCACATCGTCCGATTATCTACACGATATATTGCAAGTTTAATTTATACACATTTATAACACTGGGGGAGACGAAGTAGAAGTGGGAGTTATCTATACGCTCACGTCATAGACAAACAACACTGGGGGAGGGGAAATGAAGGGGGGTGTTGTCTATGCGTTCACGTCATAGACAAACAACACGTCACGGTCTTTGAGGCCGACGTCCAGCAAATTGGAATCGCCACGTGTCAGCACGCGCTTCGGGAAGTTGGTCGTTATTTCAAACTCCTCTGGAGATTTCGGATGACTGAATACGAAATCATATAAGTCCTTGAAAAAAAAAAAGAAACTATCTATAGAATGCATAGCTTTTATTCAAATTTTATTATGTTGTTACAGTTTTATTCATACGTGATGGTCTGACTGGTGGAATTTCCATTCTACATTAAACTCCTGTATACACTGACGAATTTTTCAAAATTCACATACATTTACTACTTGACATCGTGTGAAATAAAACGTAGTGAGGAAACCTAATCCCGAAAAATGTTCTTGTTACCATTGCCATACGTGAAAAAATATAGAACTGTGGATTTATCATGATTTGAAATCATCAATACGTCGTGTGCTTCTCTAAGGAAGAGACTTATGACCCTGCAGCGGGTCTCTTACAGGCTTGATGTGGTGATGAATTCACATATTCAATCACAATATGATAGTACTGATCACATATATAACTAGCTGTTATCCGTGACTCCATCTGCATGTAAATTACGAAAAAAACTTGTTCAATGGTGCTAGACACCACTTCTTTAGATTAAAGTATGCATTGCGAAACCCGTTTTTCTAAAGTAAAAGTAGCCTAAATTACTTTGTGTAACATCAAATATCTGCCAGTGAAAATCCGGTCAAAACCTTTTCAAATATAGCCGGAACAAACAGACAGACAGACGAAATATTTCAAAATTAATTATATTGTTATAATTATTGTATATACTTCTATATGCACAATTTAATAAAAAGATGTTGGTGTGATATTACAAGCAGACACTTCAATTTTATTTATTTGTATGGTATGTATAGAGGAATATGTACCACTATATTCTGTAAATCTGCAATTCAATCTATATTTCGGCAATGAGAAAGACAATGACTGTACCATACCTGTACGTTAGAGCGAGATTGAAATGTGATACCATTTTCGTACATCAACATAACTACAATTCCTAAATTAAATAAAGATTTTTATAAATATTCGACTTCAGAGTAAATCTTCATAAAATTAAATAAAATAAAAATGGTAAACAATTGTTTGAGGGTTTTATTATTAGCAGTGTCGACTTCACAATAAAATAATTATATCTAAATCCCATGATCAATTGGGAAATGGAGTTTGGTCAGTTGGCGTGATCGTGGTAATGTTTGTGACGTTGTTAGTTTGTGACTACGCGACCGATTTGAAAAATTCTTTCAGTGATATATAGCTTATTTATCTTATATATCATCACGCTAAGACCAATAGGAGCGGAGCACCATCGAAAAATGTTTCAAAATCGGGATCTTTTCCTCTTGCGAGATTCCGATGCGTATTAACGTTAGCCCAAAGTAACTATTACTACGTGGACGAAGTCGCGGGCAGGAGCTAGACATACATTGTTTTTCAAAGAGGATGCTAAGTCTATAGAGGATTAAGTAAACTGTATTTTAATACATACCTGTGTAGTATGAGTCATAGTAAACCTACGCGTTAGTCTTTCCCCACAAGGTAATCGTATAAGAAGTACAACTGTGCCCGCACCAACTGCGGGCTCCGGTGGTAGTTTAGCTGCCATTTCTGCTCGAGCCTCGATTATCTGTTAACATAATATCTTAGTTAACAAGCTTTCTGAGAGTATTTCTGATTTTACTCCTTACATTTGCTGATAGATTTACATTAAATTAGGAATACAGCAAATAACGTATCACTTGTTATATAACACGTGATAAAATATATCACGTGTCACGCTAGTTACATTTATTGTGTATTCCCCTTAGCTGTTATGCGAGTTTAGCCCAAAGTAATTGAGATACAATATGTAGAATTCCATTCTGCAACGAGAAAACAGCATGTGAAAGGAGATATTACAATAATATTCTGGTTAC